>VWZE01021223.1:55539-94179 GCA_013396675.1 Eubucco bourcierii | reverse complement strand
AAAAAAAAAAAAAAAAAAGGCTACAGCAAAAGTTCTCTTTCAAACCTTGGTGAAATTTCATGTGTCTAGGTAGTACATCTGCTAATCAGTCGTGCAGTATATCACAGCAGCTCTTTGCAACTTCAGTAAATGTTTGGAGCATTCTGAAATCAAACATTCAATTTTTTTCAATGTATGTGGGCAAAACAACTCTGGTTATGAGTCCTTCTTAAAAGCTACAAATGCTGAAACTACTCCCAGGGCATGATGAAAGAGAATTCTAGTGAAAAATGGATTTTGTCATTTTGATATACAAAGCTCTTTGATATACAAAGCTCTTTGATATTCCTGCTACTCCACCACTGCAAATAGAAAAAGAGTATTCAAATTGCATCAATGCATTTTATTCTCTTCTGCTTTAAGAAAAGCCGTATCTGGTGCCCATGTGATAATTACTAAGAAATAATTTCTCTCCAAACACCACTCCTACAGTGCCAATAGAAGAAGCAGTAATTGCATACATCTCATTATATCTCAAGCAAAAACATTGTCCCCACATGAATTTCAGATTGTAAAGGGGAAAAACAACAAAATTCGCTATGGAGGTATCTATTAAAGGTGTTTGCATGTTTAGAGGTAGCACCCACAGATTATCATAGAATCACAGAATCATAGAATCATTCAGGCTGGAAAGGACCTCTAAGATCATCAAGTCGATCCATTTTGTCCACTCCAAAAGGTCTGTTGCTACACCCTGTCCTCAGGCACCAGATCTATATGGCTTTTAAACATGTCCAGGAATGATGATTCAACCACCTCCCAGTGCCTGACAACCCTTCACATGAATATTTTTTCCTAATGTCCAGTCTAAACCTCCCCTGGTGGAGCTTGAGGCCATTCCCTCTCATTCTATCATTAGTTACTTGTGAGAAGAGACCAGTGCCTACCTCTTGACTTCTGTGATTGGAAAAGTCTCATAATAAATGGTGTAGTTTAACTAGTAGATAGCATACTGCAGCAAAAAGGTTTTTATAGAAAAACATACCCATTCTTACATGGAGTGTGGTTCAGTATTAATTTTTCATGGTCAGTTTGTTCTTGGCAATACTGGGGTGAACTTGCTCTCTTTTGAGGTTTGGACAAAGGAGTTTCAGGGCACCTGTTAGGAATCTGAGTGTGCTTCAGGTCCCTAGCATGACACAGTTGGAGTTGTGTTTCAGTTTCATGAGAACAGTAGTGGGGTATATGTGGATATCCAGAATGTCTGTTCTCTCTGCTTATATTCCCCAAGAGCAAGTGAATTGCACACTGAAAAAAATTCACTCAACAGTTGCAGTGTTGCTGGTCTGTTAGCCTTCAACAGGGTAAAGGCACAACCCCCATCTTGTTCTTGATAACAGTCAATGTAGGTATCTGAACCAATGTAGTTTAGAGGAAGCATGTGCTTCTCTGGGTTTCCATCAAAGACTGTCTTTTGGTATAAATAAAATGACTACTGCTTGTTTCATCCAGTTTATAGAGGAAAGGACATCTAAATTTACTTTCAACACCATCAACTCTGGCAGCAATATAAAGCTGAAAAATAATTACTGGAGAATTTTGACAGGATTTCCTTAGATTTTTGGGTTTAGTGTGTCTTGGTCTTTTGGGATTAGAATCACAGAATCACCGAATCACAGAATTGTTTTGTTTGGAAGAGACCTCTAAGATCATCAGGTCTAACTGTCAACAGCACCATGGACATTAAACCGTGTCACAAAGCATCTTCAGGCTTGGTGATTCTACCCCCTTCCATTCCAATGCCTGATCACACTTTTAATAAAGAAAATTTTTCGAATATCCAATCTAAATCTTACCTGACACAATTTGAGACCTTTTCCCCTGATATTTCTGTCGCTTGATACTAGAGAGAAGAGACCAATGCCCACCTCACTACAATCTCCTTTCAGGTAATTGTAGAGAACAATTAATGTCTCACCTCAACCTCCTTTTCTCCAAACTAAACAATCTCAGTTCCCTCAACTGCTCTTCATAAGACTTGTTTTTCAGACCCTTCACCAGTTTTGTTGCCCTCCTTTGGGCACTGCAACTCAGTGTCCTTTACATGTTAGCTTTATTTGTTTGTAGGTGGAACTCAAGACCTGCTCTTTAGCACCTTTGTAGAGAGGAAAATATTAGGAACATAAACCCTGATAATTCAGTAGAACTCAGCTAAGACTTAAGGAGAGCAAAAGAACACCAGTAGAATGCATTGCCAGGACCAAGAACATGCTTCAAAAGAAAAGTAGCAAGTTGTTGAGTGGCAAACAGACTTCAAAAAGCCGCTTGTCCATTCACTCTCCATTCAGGAGATGCCAAACATTCTTCAGTATATTTTTGAGCCTTCAGAGTGGAATGTATGTCTCATGCAGAGAGTGAGAGTAATATTCTTGCCATTTCCTCCATTTCCCCTCCCACTGTTCCCAGCTTAACTAGGCAGTTTCTTGACTACTTTGTTCTCATTCATATCCTGATCTGTGGCAGGCATTGGAAAGATGACAGAATAAACTGTCCAGTTTTTGAAAGCTGAGAGAGATGAGGCAAAGAGCTACTCCTGTAGTATTACAGCCCAATTCTGTCTGCCCAGGCCTGCAAAAAATACTGATGCTCCCCCTGAGGCAGTACAGCCTTAATGCTAAATGAAAGGTGTCTTAGTACTGCCTTTCAGCTATGTTACAGATTGTAGATCATCCTTATGGCTAATGGATGGATGTGAGGCTCTAGGACATTGGTAATATTTTCTGAAGACTGAAAACCTAAAACCAAAAATAACAATCATTTTTTAAGGTGACTGTTGCGTTAAAAATATCTTTTTTTTCTAGGCTCTGGACCTTACCAGTTCCTTTGATATCAAAGGATGCACATTTAAATGTTTCAGTTTGGATAGGATCAGATGGATGAGAATCTACTGCATATATTGCAGAAATCCTGTGATATTTACAAACTAGGCCATGGAATTAGTTATATATATATAATATTCACGAAAAGTAATGGTCAGTTAAAGTAATGATGTAGTTTACATAGTCATTTGTTGACTCTTAGATATCGTAGACTCTATGGGCTCTAGTCTGAAGGTCAAGATAAGATTATTTGGGAGACCTATCAACATAATGTTACCTGTGCAGCTCAAGTATGAGACTCCTGTTTCTTATACATTTTAGATTTATTCTGTAGTAATTTTGAATTCTTGATCATTATTGTTACCCCAAGTGCTTGTCAGTGTGGTTGGAAAAGAAACAAACCAGTCAAACATAATTGCAAACAACTTTTTGTTCCATAAGAATCACAACAGCCTGAGGATCTGATATAGCATTTGAGTTTCTTCCCTCCTTGAACCCTTTTTGTGGCTTATGTTCACATAAAAATTCAAATCTGATTGCCAGAGGAAATTAAGCTCAAGGTAAAGGATTGATTCTCTACAGGAAACACTTGATAACAAATGTCGACAGCTGGATTCTACACTAAAAGGGGCTGATGGGAAAGTTTAAGTCCCAGAAATCACCACTAATGTTCAGGATATGCTGGTTATAATACATTCTAAGTAGCTGCTCTGAACCTCAGACTTCTTCTGTGGCTCAAGTAATTGAAGGCATTTTTTTCTGAAATAAACTGTTTCGTAAATGCTGAAACCCTAAGAACAAATTCAACAGAACAATTTGGGTTGAGCTGTGGAGGCTAGGCTTGGTAATTTAATATTCCTGGCAACTGCAGTCTCGGTTCAACCCAGAAGTTACGGTTGATCAGAGATTGTATTTCTAAATGAAACATGGATGAAAATATTGAGAGAGGTGGAGGGGAGAGGTTGCAGTCTTCCAGGGTAAGGAAGGTGTGAACCTTTTACATTATTTCATATGGAAGCACAACCATTCTCACTGAGAATTGTCTTACAGGATCTTCACGTGCATAGACATAACAGCACCTGCGGTGTTGGTTATTCATTTCTGGTGATAGGCTAAGTGTCTATATTGCTTTCGATTCCATATACAGTGACATTCCAGACCAAGACCTATTTTTAAAGGAGACACAATGCCTAGTGCCACCATTTCTTTGTCCATATTATCTATATTATGAGAAAATTAATTTGTCATGGGATTGTCAGAGCCAGAACCACTGCTTGCAGAGAGATGAAGGAACTTTGATGTGTGGGTGCCTTTAGACAAGCAAAGCAAATGAGAAATGATGCTGTTAAAAATAAGAAAAGTCACTTTCACACAGATTATTTTCCTGGGTTGCTGAAATAGTGTTGTGTGGAAGGCAGCAGCTAAGTGATTCCTGAGGCATTTGTGCTCTTTGTTTCCAACGTGTCTTTTCTAGTAGACAAAGAAAGAACACCACCGGGTGATAGGTACTGCATTCCTTGTTGCCTTTTCTTACACACAAAAGTCCTATGAATCTATAGTTGTGTGCTGTCTCCACAGGCCCGGTGTCATTATAACCTTGTATAGTTAATAATCTAGTTATTTGAATCTCAATTATATCCATTCCTCCCTTTTTAATACAAATCATTAATCGAAAAGTAATAACGGGGTTTTTGTAGCACAGACAACAGATATGTAAACTATGCAACACCATACAAAACCAGCTTTGTTATGAATCACACAAAAAGATAGTAGGATCTTTTCAACCATTCATAATCTTGGTTATATTACATTAGACTGCTGATTAAACCTGAATGGTAGCTATAGGTGTCCTATTTTGAACAATACCACTGTTACTCTTCTAGTGAATTCCAGAAAAATTAAAGATAGAAATGTTGTCCCTTGGCAAGGGCAATACATAGTTAAAACAAAATATTTTTTGGCTAACTTTTGTTTGGTTGTGCACTTTTTTTTTTTTTTAAAGTATATATATGGAAGTAGAATCTGAGTGTGATGAGAAGAGAGGCTGTTTCTGTTTTGTAGGCCCTGAAAGTGTCTCGAAAAATAATGTATGATGAGTTTTTAGGTATGTCTTCATATGCCTAAAACTTGACTTGGAATGGCTTGGTCTGGTCAGGACTAAAACACTAAGTCTTGCAAAGAATTATGAATAGCATATCCTATAATCTTCCCACATTCAAGATACTTACTATCTGGTCAAATATTTGATATACAACAAATTAGTTTTGATATCCTAAATTGAATAAAAGGTATGGTGAATATGTTTGATTCTGAAAAATACAGAACTGTGTATTTGTAATGTTTTTCTTACATTCAAAGTCAACTAAGAAGAAAAAGGAGATGCTGTAAAGATGTATTGACACTTCTTTCTCTGAAATATAATGTGACTTTTAGTTACTTGACATATTTAGCTTGCAGCTACTGAACAGAAAAGAAGTTTGGGAAAATGCAGAAAGCAGATATTTCTGCCCCAGATTGGTGCTTGCCTAAAAAATGTAGTAGTACTTTTAAATGTTAACTACCTCCCTGCCCCATCCTTCACGCAAGTCTAAGGTGATGTATTCACTCAGACAAAGAACACTCTGACAATCCCAGTGAAGAGTTGGCAAACCATACTCACCCTGAACACCTTTTATCATGAAAATCAGATCATTGTTCTTAGCCAGAGGCATTTTGAGAAGGGCAATGGAGTTGGTCAGAAAGTAGATCTTAGAGAGATGCTCTTATTTCTCTTACACTTTTATGCTGCCTTTGTCTCTTGACAGATTTCTTACAGGCATTCAAATTTGACGTATCAGCACTTTATTGCCATTCTTTATATCAAAGGATGTTTCAGTTTATCTGTGAGGTCAGCCTAATTATCATCAGTGTATTAACTAAGGCTTCCAGTATAAATATTTGACCTCTCCTAGTATATCAGTTTTTCTCCTTGTATCACACAAAGGCATTTCTTTCAAAGTTTATACTTGTGACAACATCTATGAACTGCTGTGCTGTCCTTCTTCTGCATGTTCTACAGCTGAGATACCGTGGATTAGAAAGTGTAAATTTGTGTAGAAATATAAATAAAACCTGCTGGGTAGAATAGTTGACTTCCCATTCATTCTTGCTGACTATTCTGATTCCATTCTGAATGTGTAGGTCTGAGATCAGCTTTTGAACTTTTTTTGCTTGTCTGAAATACAAGTACCTGTAGGAGTGCTTTTAAAATTTTGTTATTGTTTTTTACTTTAAAGCAAATTATACTGCAGAGATTTGAATTACAGTTAATAATTTTCATCCTGTAATCTTAACATCTATTTAGATCTCAGAGTCACTGCTTATAAAAAACAAAACATGCAGAGTAGCATTCACCAAATAATTGTTACTAGGTGATGCTCACAATGCTCAATACCTGATCTAACTTTGTTGGTAGTGTCTGTTGAGCTACACAGGGGTATTGGGAAGTTGGGATTGCACACTGCTATTTTGAGGAAGATATCTTCTGGTAACCAGAACTAGTTGGCTCACAGAAGAAAGTGGAGCTATTTTAAATATATAATACATTCATGAGTCTATCACAAAATCATTAAAAATTTGATTGCTGTAATCTCTAAGAATTTTTCATTGACTGTACAGCTTTTCTTATATTGATTAGCCAGTGTAATTAAAACAACTTTTCTAATGCTTCTTACCTATCTTTAAAAGCAGTAACCATGCTACATGCAAATGTTATGTTATACATCTGGTTGGTTGTTTTTGGTTTTGGCTTTGGCTTTGTATTTTCACCACAGAGATATGCCTGTGACCTACACATTCACTTCTTGCAAGGAATGAAGGCTTGTAAAGTCTTAAAGTGTCTCTGCTCAGAGTCGAACCCAGACTTTCCCAGAACATCCCAAAGAAATACTTGATTCCACAGCATTTTTGAAGTGGATTTATTTCAATTTGTCCACAGACCTACTGAATAGCTACTTATTTTTTTCAGTTAGAAAAGGAAATGAAGCGTTGTTATTAGAATATGCCACAATGATGCTGAAGTCTTCTCTCATTCAGGAGAATAATTAAGATGATACAGATGAAAGGAGATTTAAGAGTGTTGATAATCTGAAAAATGAAAACTATACCTTCAGTGACTATAAGACATTAATAAATGACTTTTCCTATCAGTCCGAAACAAGCACACCTGCATGGGTAATTCAAGGAAATTACCAGGAGTTCCCCACCTTATTTTCTAGCTTATTAAGAAAAGAGAATAAGAGCTGCAAAGGCTGAGCTTCCTTAGAATTTTTTACCTGTTGTGGGGTACTCCAAATCCCTTCTTCCCCTACCTCCATCTCTGGAGAGTTGAATGGGATAAGAAGAAGGCATGAAACTGCTTTCCCCCACCCCCTGTGCGCTTGAAGGAGGGAACAGCAAAAGGCGCCCTTTTCCACATGTGTACTGACACGTGGAATGGCTGCTGGTTGGTTGGATTCTTCACCCCTAAGGTATATATGGCAACAGACACATTGTCTAGAAGGATTATAAACAGAGTGAGGAAAAATGTTCATGTGGTTCCCACTTTTGCACTGTTTTGTGCAGTTCCAGTCTAGTCCTGCTCTTGCACAGTTCGTTCCACTCCCCCGCAAGTCTGCAATTTAGGAAATCCTTAGGTCCATTTGAAAGAGAGCTACCAGCACCACCCAGACATGGCTTCTCTTGGACTGCTGTATCCTGACTTCCTGCTCGCTACTCCGAGATGGGGAACATGGCAGCAGTTTGGCTTTTTTCCCTGTGCTGCTAAGGCAGTGCTGCTCCACAATCTTTGCCTCGTAGAAGCTGTGTCCAAGACACTTTGGACTTTGGCCGGTTTTTATTCACATTGGGCTTAATACTGCAGGGATCCATGATTGGATGTAGCTTGCAGTTTCAGAGGCTGCTGCAGAGAAATTCAGCAGAGATCATCTCTAAAGTCCTTCTTCATCTCCATGAGTAAAATCTGCTGTTCACTATGTTCTCTGCTCAACCTGATTTATAAGTGGGGTGAAGCTGTCTTATAGCTTAGTCTTTTCCATTTTCTGACTTTCCTAAATGACTAAATTTGCCCATAAGCATCCTTGTGAAGATTTCCTGACTGAATTAGACCCTGTAAATTAAATTTAACTAGTTCTGTATGTAGTTTGGGGGAGGGGGTCTTTTGAAAAATAAAATTAATTCTATTTTTATAATTCTTGCCTTGACCAATTAATCCCCGACAAACCACCTATTTACACAGCAATAAATGAGAAGCAGAGCTATGAACTTGTATTTTCATGTGTTTATATTGTCTGTACACTTGCTGCTGATGCACAGGCTGTGTTGGTACTTGGTTGCAAAGAAGTGTTTTTGGCAGTCTGGTAAACTGAACTGGGGAACATGTATTGAAAGGGTTAAGTTTTTTCTGGGCCTCAGACTCTGGCTTTCCATGGATTGTTTCAGTAGGACTTTGATCTTTTGCTTAAAATGGTATTTGGCCATATAGAAGACAGTTCACCTATCAGCAGCTAGGGGTATGTAAAACTGCTTTGTCTGTAAAAAATGAATTTAGGAAGAGGTATTTTTTGGTGAAATATCAACGATGATTATTTTTTTATAAATTTGAGCATTTTCTTCTTGACTTCCTTAAAAAGTAGCTGACACTGACTGAGTGTCTTTGAACTTTTTCTTCTGCCTTGCACTTTTTATGATGGTGTGTGACACAGAAGCGATAATAGGAATAAGGAATATGACAGAGTATGCAAAAGGAATGCCTGCTTCCTTCTCTGAATAACTATCTATCAGATATGCTGCCAGAAAATAAAACATCTGTAGTGTTAAATAGAATGTTCACAATTTCATGGGACCTATGCCTTTAGGCAAGAAATTGATCTAGAGGTATTCACTGCAGTAGAAGGTGACCGTAAAACTTCACACTTTCAGAACTAGGAGAAGCACTAAATTTTGTCTCTGCTTTTGCAGTAATTTCTTGGCGTCCCTAGTAATTGCTAAATAGACATAGTTAACACACAAAAATGCATTCATCAGAAACTTTTGTACCTAATGAGGGCATCAGTGCAGAAATATTTACTGAAATATTTCAGAAGTGGTCAAATAGTTATGCAGACTGCATGCCTTTTGGCCTATCTCTTTTATGTTATTCTCTAAGGGGTTTTTGTTATAGGGTTAAATTTCTGTAAAGTGTTTTCTCATATAGCATAATGTATGTTAGGCATATAGCATTTTGATGTCAGTCCAAAAAAGTAACAACTACTCACACGAGTGTGAAAATCTGTGGCAAAATTAGAAAGTTAAGCTTAAACTGACTAGTTCCAGGGTCTCTACACCTGTTTGGAAATTAACCTTGGAACATACATGATTTAGATCCCTCCTTAGGCTATCATACAGTGGGTGAAAGACTAAATAAAATAGTAGCTAAATGTATGTTTTGAGAGTAAGAAGTTCCTAAACTCTTTCCCCCTATATTTTACTCTCAGCAGTTTCATAACTGGAGTCTGTTGAGAAACAACTTGTGATGGATTATCTTTCTTCCTAACTTCCTACATATAAACCCTGGCATAGAAGGGTTGTGCTTGCATCACAAGAAGTATCTGGGAAATATGGTAGATGCTACAAATAAATACTTATGGCTTGTTTATGCTATGTGTAAAAGTGTACCACAAATATTTTTTTGCAGCTGGAAAGCTAATTGAGCTCATGGCTTGTAAAAACCTTCAAACAATTGCAATGTGTATTACTCTGGAAAAAAAAAAAGAAAAAAAAAAGTCAAACAGAAGATGTGGATCTCCAGTCTACTCTATGCCAAAACTCTCACATACTTTTTCAGGTTCCAGTCTCTCCATGTATTTCTCAACTCCCATCACAGCACTGATGTCTCAGGCCTACAGACAAGGACTGTTGCATTTATCTTATAGAACTGTGCATTGTGTGGGTTGGTATCTTTTGGTTTTGCAAAGGTGAACATTTTAAAAGTAGGTTAGTTTTACTGTACTACTGGTCTCAACAGATCTGTTATAATTTTTTTTTTTCATTCTTTCATCTTGAACATTCCTTTTGAACAAACAACATATAATCTTGAAGAATATTTTTTCTGTAATTTTTATCATCCCACTGGTCTGTTTGCATTTAGTATTAAGATTTCCGATTCTTCAGTTGAAGTGTACTGAATCAGGGAACCTTTCAATTAATAATTTTGGAAAGTCGCAATATATTTATTTTGTTATTTCAAGTACTGTTTTCACATTCCATAATGTCCTCCAATCAACAACACCAAAGCACATCATAAGAGGAATTTTCTTTAAGCAGTTTTTGGGCTGATCAACAAGAGTAATTTTCCTAAAATTCCTAAAATTAAATTAAAATTCCTAAAAGTAAATTTCGTAAAATTACTTCCTAAAAGAAGTAATTTTCCTAAAATTGCAGATAAAGTATTTTGGGAATATACCACAGAACTCTTTTTTCTTTTTCTTTTTTATTCCATACATCCTAGAGTATGGATTAAGAAATGTATCACATTTTTTTTACCCTTCCATCTTCATTAAACAGCTCTCATGACAAGAAACATAGCCATTGTGCAGTATTACCAGAAACAATTAGAATCATCAAACACTCTTTAGGAAAAAAAGAAAAAATCTAACACTGTTTCAAGTTAGCGTTTACCTCCTTTATTACTTTGTTTTTGTTTGTGACCCAAAGAAACTTTTATTATAGTGGGTATGTACTTCTCTTCCAAAATTATTTTTCTTTTATATGGTTCCTTGGCCATAGTTTATCTGTTCTGGAATAATGAGTTGCCAATATTCACTTAGCTGTGTTCAGAAAGTGTACTGGAGCAAAGAGATATTTTCAAGACTTCTCCTGCACTGAAATAAATACTTCTTATGATTTAAATCAAATTAAAGTAAAATAAAATTAAAAGACAAAGAAAATCTAATCTCCAAAACCCATTAGCAAATAATACAAAGATTAATGGATATATTTTTAAAGATTGAAAATAAACTACAAATTACAGATTGTGTAAGGTATTAATGTTCTCCAGATGAATGTGTAGTTCCATTAACTTGTTCCTGTCTGCTGAAATGTTTCAGGGTGAGCTGATATTTAAATGCTGTGCATGTAACCGAGTCTTTATTGAGAAAGAAAACATAGAAAGTTTAAAATCTTCTCTAAGGCTGACTTTAAGCATATTTTATTGTTTGGAATTACTTCCTGATACTATGAAATAGGACAGAAAGATTGTTTAGCTATTGAAAATGTTTGCTCTAGGTAAATATGTTAAGGTGACTACTTCAAAAATATTGTGAACAATTACTTGGTCTTAAAAATAGGTTTACCTTTAAACTATACTTTTACCCCTTAGTTCTCTTCAATTGCTACTATCGCATTTCAGACAATGAGTTCTTATAGGGGAATTTGAATATTGTACTTTTGTTGAATGTATTGCAAATGTCAGTGCTTCTATGAGAAGCAGGATTGACTGAGCTAGGAGGAAGATTATAGTAATTCTTATATCCCAGTTACTTGAATCCACTTGAGTCCAGAGGTATTACTACTTGGCACTGTATTTGTCTCATGTAGAAATATATACCTATATGATCACTAATGAAGAAAAAAAAAACCCAACACAACAGTAATTGGCAGCAGTTTCAAACCCGAAGAACTCAATACTGCAAGGCTCTAGGCAGTGACAAAGTAAGAGGTTTTTCTGGGCTGATTTTAGTACGGTATTGTAGTAGATCTCAGTGTAAGGCTGTTGTGCTGGTTTGAGGCTAATTGGAATATTTTAATGGAGAAAATTGTAGGCTGTGAAAACAATGGTGATGTCTACTTCACTCATAGGCTTGCTGAGATGTATAAGACTAAGAACATAAACATAGATAAGACACTCGGGCTCACAGTCTCAGACTCTCGAGGTTCTTGCCTTCTCCTCTCTGCTGAGTAACTTAACTAACCACTCTAACATCCCTGGCTGATCCTCCAAAATCACCTTGCGCATAAGGCAAACCTTGGGGTAAGGGGAGAAGGTGGAAGGGTGGTTGGAAGCCCCTCCTGGGGTCTCTGATTTCTGGGAGGGGAGTTGTGTTTCTGTATTACCTTTAACTTGTATATATCTGTAAATATTCCTGTATATAGTGTATATATCAGCTTGTACATTGTGCTGAGCTGTAAATAGAGCTTCAGTCCTTAACTTCCAGTCGGCTGAGTCTAGTCTGGGTGATTTTAGTCGGGGTGGGGTGGGGTGGGGTATGTGGCTGGGAACTCCCAAACCATCACAGATTGTATAGAGGGTAAAGTGATTTTGTATTAAACAAAACTAATTTCATTCAGCCACACTCGTTCTCTTGTATTACTATACATATAAACACCAAAATATGTGGCCAGGTACTCTAGTAAGCAGCTGGAGGGTAACACTAGGAAATGCTACCTTGCAAGTGTTTTTTGAGGCTTTTGGATCATTCTTAATGTTAGATTTTGGATGTGACGTCAGCATCATAAACAAGCTGACAGTAAGTGTAATTGTAATTGCTACTGGTATATTCAGTTTCTCTGTCTTTTTTATTTCCTGCAGTTTATTCTTTTAAAAAGTCCTTTATAGGAGTTATTTGTTACTTTTTGTCACAATCTGGGTATCTTGAGAATTATCTATGTTCTTAATATCTTGATGTCATCAACACCTGCCATTCTCTTTTCCCTTTTTGTCATAATTTCTTCTGATGCTTTTATACCCCTGCTTCCCAATTTACATTTCATTTATACAAGTCTTAATGTTTTCTTTACAACCTCCACAGTTTGATACTGGAAAACAGGTCTCTCATGAACAAAGAAATGGCAGACTGTAATCTGCGGCTCATATTGGGAAGCACGTCTTCCGTCTGCTTGTATTTACCTATGAATAGAGTGATTTGGATATTTAAAGCAATCTCTTATAACAAAACCTTATCAAAGCACAGCATGGTTGGTATGGCGTTCCCTGGGGTGCAGTGGTAAAAACAACAAAACACAAAGTTGTGTAAAACATGTTCTGCTAATGAAAGCAGTCTAAGAGGCTATATAGAGTGGTATGGACTAAAGCAGCTTATTTCCAGCACAATGTAGTATGTAATTATAAATGTAACTTGTGTCCCAAAAGAGCTCAAGTTTCCTTTCAATGTTATGGTAAAATTGTATTGTATAGTTTTTCAACGTCAGGAAAGCAAGGCTAGACTACTAATTTTCTGCTAAAATGAGTTGGTAAAATGGTAACATCTGTTACAAAAAAAAATAGAAAAAATTACACAAGTATGTATCTTCTTTGCATTTGGGAAATCACTGAACAAAATACACAGACGCAGTGATATTTTTACAAGGGATTCCTTGTAAACCTTTCCTAATGATTGTCCTTCTTTTCTATTGGCAGTGATTTATCTGTTGTCTCAAATGTCAGTTAGCCTAAGATAAAGGGAGGATGTAAGTGGCAGGTGCGTAATCTTCTCTTTATCTCTCCTTCAATGTTTCAGGAGTTTTACTTTAAATGTGGAGCACACCCAACCACTGACAGTGAAACATCTGTGGCTCTGAACCTCATTACAACAAACAGTCGCTGTATCACATGTATAACATGCACAGATGTTAGGTAAGTACAAGGAAAAGTGTCAGAGATGCACAGTCTTGGTGCTTCGGAGTACTTATCACTTTCAAAGGGCTTTTTTCCTTCTGCTGGTTTTCCATTTCAAACATTCCTTTTTTTTTCTTGTTATCATGGTGGAAATTGGGCTGTATTTTCAGGTGTGTTCTTTGTTTTGCTGATAGGATTGCAATACATGTTTTTGTATCTTCAGTTGCTGGTGGGAATCTGACTGCTTCAGTTCTAACTACAACCTCAGATGCTCAAGATGGTGTCACAAGTGTGTAGAGCTTTGCTGCTAATCCCTATTTAAGAACTAATGAAAGCTTTATTTTGAGGGAGACAGACTGTTCCTGCAGAAAGGAACTTTTTGGTGTTTGTTTTATAAATCAAAGTAAAATTTCGTATGATGCATCTGTTCCATGTTCTGGTGTATTGCAGTTTTAAATACTGTAATCCATCTTACTGCATGGTGCTTGGGCACATGCACTTGAGAACACCATTCCTTGCAGATGCATAGATTAAAAACCAATTGCCCAAGAAAGATAACTACCATTGTTGTGAAGAATTTCCTGAAACACATTTATCTACTGATTAGGAGATGTTTTGAGGTGGAACATCCAAACTAATAACACCAGGTTATACGCTCTTTTAAGTATTGCTATTGATTGGTCTACATTTTTGCAATAGAAGAAAGGATTTGGAAAAGTCTTGCATGTTAGCATGGAGTGTGAATGAAACTGTTAACATATTATCTTTTGGGGGAAGAAAAGCTGGATATAGGGAAGTAATTGTTGGAAGGTGCTTGTTCTGATTCTATCTCAGACCTAGTATAATTACATTATGTTGTGCTTGTGTGCTACTGCACTGATCACAGCTCAATGGCTGCTGACAGTGTTTGGCTTAAGAAAATAAGTCTTAGATAAAGATGAAAAATAATTGTGCATTGAAGAGAAGGTGGTGTCCATCACTTTGCATATATACAGCATTTACAGCATTGTAGTGTGTCTGTTTCGGAGACTACCTTGCAGGAAGTATATGCTGAATTAGCTTGTCCCCAGTGGTTAGGTATGCAACAGTATTAACCTTCTGTAATTTGGGATAATATGAAGTTTCCATTCTTTTCCCAATACTGAGCGGGAAGAATATCAGCCATTAATATGCTTACTTAGGCTTGAGAACTGGTCATAATTATGTTTGTGAAAATTGAATTGCGTATGTTGAATTTTCCTGAACTTATGTATTCAACACAGACCTGTTCACACATATTCATGAAGTTTGGGTTGGTTTTTTTTTGCCTCTGTCATGTGGCAAAATCCCAAAGAAAGGAAAGATGTAAGACTTAATTTTCCAGATTTGTTTGACTGAACTGTTCTCAGAAGTAACTATTGGCTTCTAATATTTTATTAGTGAAGTTGAGTGGAATTATTTATTGACAAAACTATATCTATTCTCATTAATTTCAATTGAGACACAAAATAACTATGGGAGATGTGAGTTTCTGTAGAGTTTTACCTCAACAGACAATCTGGAAATATTTATTTATGAATAATCTTACTTGGTTTATACACTTAACAGGTAAGAAAGACCCATCTTCCTGTTGGCCCCATGCTGTTCCATTTGGTTTAGTGTATAGGACCCCTTCTGAGATGCCATTAAGTTATCTTAAAGAACAACAATAGGGTTTATGTACTTAAGCATTTGACAAGGCACTAGCAATTCCTAGTTGTCTATGATGAGGACAGCAGGTGTTTTGAAGTTACCCATGTGCGTAACAAGTCTTTCAGTCTTCTCTTTATTTTGTATAGCAGATCAGCTGTTCATAAATAGGTATGCCTTCTGTTATAGAGCATACAGATACTTTTTAAAGAATGAAAGTCCCAGCCCCTCCCACACACTTTGTAAAATCACCCAGACTAGACTCAGCTCGCTGGAAGTTAAGGAATGAAGCTGTGTTTACAGCTTAGCACAATATACAAGCAGATATATACACTATATACAGGAATATTTACAGAAATATGCAAGTTAAAGGTAATACAGAAACACAACTCCCCTCCCAGAAATCAGAGATCCCAGGAGGGGCTTCCAACTACCCTTCCACCTTCTCTCCATCCCTATGCCTTACCCCCAGGGTTTGGCTTATGTGCAAGACGAGTTTGGAGGGTAGGCCAGGGATGTTAGAAGTAGAGTGGTTAGTTAAGTTACTCAGGAGAGAGGAGAAAGCCCAGAAGCTAGACAGCCCAAGAGCATCTGTGCCCGAGTGTCTTACCTATGTTTTGTATTCTTTTCTTATACATCTCAGCAAGCCTATGAGTGAAGTAGACATCACCATTGTTTTCTTTTCTCAGCCTATGATATAATTTTCTCTATTAAAATATTCCAGTTAGCCTCAAACCAGCACAAAGTTCGTTCTAGTTTTCTAAATGGCAGACAGATCTTATTTAATGGGGCAAGATCTCTGAAACCTGTGGTATGAGAAGAAAATTAGGCGGCATTATATTACAACAGCCTACAGAGCAATTCAAACTCCAAAAGGTCAGGGAGTTCTGACTAGATATGTTTTGTAGGCCATGGAATGAATTGTTTGGCAGGAGGCATTGAAATCTGTTATCCCAAGTGGAGTACTGCAGCAGCCTTGCAGGTTTAAAGGTTGTAAACACACTAGTATGTTTATATAGAATTTGATTTGCCATACTTCCTAGAACTATACACGCAGATTTCCTTTCTCATTCATCAAGTGATGCAGTAAAACGGTGGAGAGGTTATTCTCTTTTCTGCTTTATTGTATTACTTCAGAAGATTTTATGGGTGACCTCTGTTCTCCTGCATACCTTCTAATCTCCTCCCACCCATGAGCAGTTCTTTTGTAGTGCACAAGATGAAATCACAGCAGGAAGTAGGCAATATTAGTTCCTTCTCCCTTTCATAGTTAACTAACATGAAACCGCTATACCTCGACTCTTCCTGACTGCAGCCTGCACTGTTCCTTACATGAAAATGTATACCAAAGATAACTGTGAAGTTATATGGTTTGGTCAAAAGAAAGATATTGCAAGGGGCACTTGAACTCTACTGATTCATATAGCGTGTCTTCTGGAAAGCGCTGATTTTGGCTGCATCCCCTGTGGTATATTTACAGAGCTGATTTGTAGTACAGGTTAAAGGCCAAACACATGTCTGTCAAATTGGTACCTCGATATTTTGCAGCAAGGGTACAGACTGAACTTAAAAGTGTCTAGCTCTCCTGTCACTGGCAAAAGGAATTATTTAGCTTGCTGCAGTGTAGATCCTAGTATGAGTCTGTACTGCTGAATGAAAGAGGGCCAACAGTTGATCCCGAGCCAAATTGCAATGACTGGCAGATACCCTACACAGTACTGTAATAGGTTGTCTGGCTCTTTGACACAGGTAGCTTGGGATAGTCTTGAATGAAACCCAAAGGCTCATTGCTGAAACTAGATCTGCAATGGATAGATACTTTATCCTAGTGGTAAAATGTCATGGAAAAGGGTAATTTATGTCCCTAGTATTCCCTCTGCAGGGCTTGGAAAGCACAGGGCACCAAACACCATGAAGTATAGCAAAAGAGTAAAACTGCTGAACAGCTGACCTTTGTGGAATAAATACCACTAATCTCCAAGACATGTGTCCATTCAAGGACTCTTAACTATTTCTGGACTGCAGAAAAACTTTTCTGTTTCTTTCAACTTACTGTCTTTTTGTTAAGCTCTCCTCTTTATTATAAAAAAGAAACAAACAAAATCCTCAACAAACCAACACACAACCCCCCCCCCCCAAACAAAAAACAAACAAACACCCNAAAAAACAAACAAAAAAAAAGAATGAACAAAAAACCCCAACTTGTCTAAAAATCCCTCTTCTAGGGAATGTTATAATATGTTTGGTTTTAGCAAGTTTTGCAGAGCTCCTAAAAATTGTTTCTAGACCAGTAGTATACTCTGTGGTATATAGAAAAATTACAAAGTGGAAGTGATGTTTAAGCCTATTGCAAATTTTTATTCTGAAGTTTACATTAAACATACTCTCTGTTTGCCTTGGGTTTATAGCTAATACAAACATTTTCATGCAGCTCTGACCAACAGAGTGAAATACTTCAGAGCCAAATACCCTTGGAGGGTTATGCTAAATCCTTAGGCAGCATTCTGCGTTGTGTAATGGCTTCCAATGTATTCTGTTTATCTACAGCAGAGGTAGTGTGAATTGGCAGGTTTTATGAATTTATTTTTTTTTTCTGTAGCATTCAAGGTGATGGGTTGCTATTTTATGTCTTTGAAGAAGTTCTTAATAGGTTGAACAAACAGCTGAAAGTTGAAACAAAACTAAAACTATGCAATCCTCAAGGGAAGTCCTGCTTTTGTCAACTGTTTCCAGCAGAAATAACATCAAAAGGGGTTAGGAGTACCCCAGGGTACTCATAAATCATGCTCAGGAATACCAGCAGTGTTAAGCAGTGTAAAAAATAAAATGTGCAGAACAGAAGCACTTCACATCATCTTTCACAAGCTAGGTAGGGTACAATTCTGAAAGACACTGTTATTTTTAGCTTCCAAGAGATACAGATAAATGTAAAAGATATCTAGAGCTTGCTGTCACTTAATGGGTGAAGTATTTGCTGCTGCGTTATCTGAGTCTTTTAACCAAATAAATCCCCACTTCTTAATCTTGCACACACACAAAAAAAAATGTAAGCTTTTCCTTGGACAATGGAAANGTATTTGCTGCTGCGTTATCTGAGTCTTTTAACCAAATAAATCCCGACTTCTTAATCTTGCACACACACAAAAAAAAAATGTAAGCTTTTCCTTGGACAATGGAAACTTTTTTTTTAGTTCAGTTTTGGTTTTCTTTTGCTATTTGGACTTCATTATACTAGAGTTGAAAGTGAGAGCTACTTTTTGTTAGTGGTGACTTAGAAGTGCATATGCTGGATGTTCTTCAAGGGTAACTGCCATGTAAGGTCTTTGTCATAATTCTTTTCAACCAAATCAATTCAGACTGTGATCACATTAAACTCCATAGGCAGGAGAGTATTGGGGAAGGTCAGTACTCAAAGGGAAAAACTCAAAGTGAATGTACTGTAGGAAGTCCTGTTAGAAAGTCAGTAGACAGCTCTCTTCTTCAGTCAATAAAGAATTAATGACTCTGCATGTCATTAGGGATAACTGTGTGTTAATCAGGTTCTGGTGGGACTACTTTGAGCCTCCTAAGCTTCTCACTAAGTCTTAAGCAGCCTTCTTTTTTCTCAGTCTATTTTTTTTTTCTCTGAATAAAAGGTAAAATTTACTTCTTTTTTTTTTCTCCCCCACTCTGCCAGCATTTTATGTCACCTCTGCTATCAACCATTTCCATTACTATAGATTCATAACAGAAACTCTATATAGCTATATTTATATAGGGCAGTATTCCCAAAGTGGTAAGGGATGGAATAATTTGCTTCTCAGTAAACATGTATGTGAATGATTTTCAGTTACCCATTTTACCTGTGGATTTTGCCTCGTTGTTGAGACAGTCTCCCTCAGGTTATTATGGGAGCAGAACTTTGTAATGTTTGATTTTTATGACATCATGGTTGATATAGAAGTTGTGCCACTGCATGGTGTTCCATATTGTGCATTAATGTTATTGTATTGGTTCAAAGTAAAATACTCTGTAACAGTTTCAAAGACTGTTTAGAAATATCCAAAATAATTTGCCTTCCTCTTCTTCCTTCATTCCTTTCTTTCTTTCTGTAAATGGATCTTATTATTGCAGTCTGAAATATGGCCCTGAATCCAACAAAACACCTTTGAAGTACCAGGTCTGCATGATATTCCAAAAACTTAAAATACAAATAATTCCAGAATCTTCACTTTCAGAATTTGAATCAAATGTTGCAGCTGAAGTGACAGTTTGCAAAACTCATGTTCTGAAAGGAACATGAACTTTAAACATTTTCAAAATAAAGAAGCTGTCCTACAAATTTGATTCAGGTCAATTCATCTGTCATTTAAAAAGTTTTACCAGGAATCTTCTGTTCCTTTTTGTGAGATCAAAATGTCCATGAAAAGACATTCCCTATGTGATATTTTTATTCTGAAAAATAAATAGCACTGTACTCTAGATTTATAGTTGCTATTTTTCTTCATTTCTCTGGTATACAATCCTAAAATTACCCATTGTGCCATTAAAATACAGGCAAATTATTAGATTTCTTTTCAGTTTATCTTTTTTAAAGTACTTTTTCCCTTTCTGTGTCCTGTGTTTATAATGTAGTCTCTGCTCCAAATCTCTGCCTGTTACATTCTCTTGTCTTTGTATACCTTGACTGATTCAAAGAGGAGTGGAAAAAGATTATGTTGAGAATTAAATCTGCTTTGTCCAAGTACTGTGACCAGCAGGGACAATGTCTACTGCTTACTCTCTTGATGCTCCTGAAATTAATGAGATTTCTTAAGAATCACTTATTTAAAGGAAGAAGTTAATCAAATATCAGACTAAGAACTGTTACTAATTGGTTTAGAGCTTTTTTCTTTTGCCCAGTAAGGTAGCCTATGGAATACTCATTGTTAAGGATGTAATATTTGAATTCTGATAATGCAGAACAGTGCAGAGAAGATACATTATTGCCATTTTTGCTTGTATTTTGAAACACAAAACAAAATTTAGTAATGTCAGTAAGTGACCTTTGTTTCTTTAGTGGCACACACTGTGGGGTTTATACTCAAGCAGTTGTACCATGAGCTGTTGGAAGATGAACTGGAACAGGCTGCCCAGGGAGGTTGTGGCTGCTCCCTCCCTGGGGGTGTTCAAGGCCAGGTTGGACGAGGCCTTGAGTGACCTGTACTAGTGGGAGGTGTCCCTGCCTATGGCAGGGGGTTGGAACTAGATGCTCCTTGAGGTCTCTTCCAACCTCCCCATTCTATGATTCTATGTGCCTCATGCATAAAATTCAGTTGCCATAACATTTCAGTTTTACTGTACCTGCCTACCTTCCCTTGTTTATGGCACAGAAATTTTTCTGCCTTAATCCTTTGTTTACTTGGCATATGCATTAGTGTACAGTTGACAGAAAGGACAAACTGAAGGGAATACATTGACTACCTCCTGATTTTTTAAGACTTACACATATATTTGTGAATATAAATACATGTGACTATATATATTTTATATGAATATAAATACATATGATTTGTTGCCTTTACATGTTTCTGAAACAGCCACTAAGAATTTTTATGACAGTCTCAAGTGAATTTTATTTTTAATTTGTATTTATTTCAGTCATGTACCTCTCCAACTTCATATGCAATGCAATACCTATCGTCAATTTTGTTTTTCATTTGAAGCTTTACCTGAAGCCTGCACACTGCAGAATATTATCAGTAGCCTTTATAGTGGATGTTATATCTTCTCTGCTATTCTTATTTATGGCATGATTAATACAGTGAGCTGGTTTTTCAGATTTTTTTCCGCTTATGTAATTTAATGGATGTTCCAAGGCACAAAGACTTGATAATTTACATGTATTTGAATTAATTAGTAGTTTTAAAGCTGAAATCTGTCAAGTATCCAGTACACCATGTGCAAAATTTAGTGTATCTCACTCCAAAATAATTTTATGAAACCTAAGAGTATGACTACTTGCATATGAAAATGCAAAATGAAAATGAAAAATGTTAGCTAGTGAATGTATTTCTGTGCAAGTGCTGCAAGTTTAAATATAAAAATTAAAATTCATTTGGAATATCTAAGAAAAGCAGAGTGGCAGATGTTTATGAAATGCTGTTCAAAGAGATGTTTTTAAACTTGCAGTCCCATAGTATGCCTTTACTGTCATAGATGTTTATTGGTTCGGGTATTTGTGACTTTGATTTCTTTCCTTTTAAAATTAATTCCCTAACACAGAAGACAAAGAATTTTTTTATCTCTGGTTGGTACTGCTCCAGGCAAGGTTAATAATAGTAGAATATTATCACCATCTGATAGCAACATAGCGACCTATGAGAAATGTAACTGAAGGTCACAATCCACCTGTCTTTGGATAGATATCATTGTTTCAAAGACTTACCATCACAGGTGATACTAATTGTCAATCTGAATCATCTCAGCATAAACCTGAGGTCTGAAGGAACAAGGTTCCTCCTGTTTGTGGAGTAACTTAAATTGTTGCTGTCTATCAAGCAGCTGTCTGTTTAACTAATCTTGCACTTCAGTAAGCTGAGGACCTTTGGACCATTACCTTTTACTGTTTCTGGCTTTCTTTTATATTATTTTTAAACCAGGCAGCAATAAGTTGAATATGAATGTGACAGCTTTACAAAATAAGGCAAGTGCCCTTTTAAAAAAAATGTCACTGCTTTAATGTTTTTAATGAATTGACATTTAGTAACTAACACTCTATGTCATTAATGAATTATTGATCGTAGACTCATTTTGGTTGGAAAAGGCTTTTAGGTTAAGTGCAATCATTACCTAAGTCTCCCAAGTCTGGTGCTTAACTGTATACCTTAGCACCACGTCTATGAATCTGTTGTAGATCTTCAGCAATGGGGCTTCAACCATCTTCCTATTCCAGTGTTCTTTCATTGGCAAGTTGAGGCCATTTTCTCCTGTCCTATCACTTGTTACTAGGGAGGAGAGACCACCACCCACCTCACTACAAAATCTTTTCATGTAATCGGAATGTGTGGTAAGGTCTCTCATCAGCCTTCTATATGCATTATAAAGCCATATAGCTAAAAAGAAAGTAACATCAACATTTGCTTTCCACTGTGGTTCATTTTTTTTAGGCCATTTTTGAGTCATAAAATCATAGCAAGATCATTGACATCTGCTACAACAGTATTATTCAACTCTTACTATTGTAATTTAGAAAAAAAAATAGTGTTTTGGTTGACTATCACAGCATAAAGAAAAAAAGAATGAAAATATTAGAGAAAAAAATGAAGCAGCCTGCAGCAAAAAAACCTAAACTAAACTGGCACATAACAGAATAATTGCAGTATGCACAAACTTAGGAAAAAGTTTTAAAAAAACAAACTATCAGGAAAAAGTACCAAGATATAATTTCTGAAATCAAACACATGCAGGACTCTGTCATAAGGCAGAGAACCTGTCATAATATGCAGGCAACTTTATTACATGTTGTTTAACACTTTATAGTGTTGTCTAATGATCTAATATGGAACAGTAACTGTTGTCCTAGGTAATGTCTTCAACAGCTATTCAATTCCACAGTGTATTAGCTCAGCAGAGATTGTAATCAAATTTCATAGCTGCCTACATGAAGTAAACATTTTAGGAAAACAACATGTGTGAAATTTGGTGGCAAGTGTATACATACTGCTTTCAATAGATGTCGGAGGCAACATACTAATCCCAAATTCTGCAATCATATTTTTGATGTTCATAAATTTCAGGGGAGCATGGGTACAAAATTTTGTCTGGGAAAATGAGGAATTATTGTGAATCACAGAATCACAGAATTCCAGGGGCTGGAAGGGAAAGATCATCTCGTCCAACCCCCCTGCCAGAGCAGGATCTCTTATACCAGATGACACAAGAATGCGTCCAGGCAGGTTTTGAATATCTCCAGTGAAGTATGTCAGAGAAATATATTTGTTTCTGTATACATAGTAAATGGACAAACTTACTGTTTTATTTCTCTATAACTGTAGAAATGAATGAACTGGCATGGGATCATACTGAATTGACATCAGTGTAAGAAAAAACAGTTCACACATTTTCTGTCAACAGTTCTGAACAACTGAGTGTGCAAAGGACTCTTAGTGCATTACAGTCTTGTAATCATTTAGAGGCAGTTGATGAGACTTTAAAGGAATTTATTAGCTGGAAATACTTTTTCTTAGAAACTCCTGATCATTCACAGGTCTTTCTTCCTCCACCTCATTTTTTGAATGTTGTTAGAGGATGACTCTGAAGACAGTTTAGGAAGTGTGTCTCACAAAGTGTGCAGTCTTTGTTTTCTTGTGTAAAAGAAACCAGTAGGGTTCCAAATTTCTTGTATCTTCTGAGTAAAAAATCCTTCTTCTTCCAAATGAATATATTTTCATAATACTTAAATATGTTTATTTTAAAACTTAGCAACTTGGAAATACTAAATGATTACAATAACAGTATTGTTCTATAATAATCATAGAATCATATGGTAAGGTTGGAAGGGACCTCAAGGATCATCTAGTTCCAACCCCCTGCCGTAGGCAAGGACACCTCCCACTAGTACAGGTCACTCAAGGCCTCATCCAGTCTGGCCTTGAACACCTCCAGGGAGGGAGCAGCCACGACCTCCCTGGGCAACCTGTTCCAGTGTCTCACTACCCTCACTGCAAAGAACTTCCTCCTAATATCTAGTCTAAATCTCCCCTCTGCATGTTTAAGCCCATTGCCCCTTGTCCTGTCGTTGCGGGACTGTACCAGGTTAGGGTGGATCCCTCCCCTGGTAGAACAAACTCACCACAACACGTAGTTTTTTTCTTTTTGGTTTTGTTATGAAGTCAAGAAAAAAAAGAACAAACTTATTTCTTCTAGTTTAAATATAACAGTATAGGGAAGAGAAAACAAGAAAATTATTACAAATAGATATAATAACCTGCGGGAAGACGGGGAAGGGGTCAAGCGGCGGTGAAAGCAGCAGCAGCAGCAGCAGCCAAAACAGCAGCAGGGGAAGATAGCAGCAGGCGCAGGTGAAGCAGCCGAAGCAGCAAGGGGAAAGTACAAGCTGTGCTTCCCAACATAAAGCTCTTGATGCTCCAATGAAATTATATTAACTTATCTATTGTTGCCATTATATAGCCTATCCCCAGAATATTCGCCTTACAGCTTCAACCTCCAAGGTTTCTCTGTTGGTTTTTTTTTTTGTTTGTTTGTTCTGTCTGAGGTAGGAATCTAACTCAAACGGCCACAGGGACCTTGTAAATAATCCCTCCCCAGCCTTCCTGTAGGCCCCCTTCAGATACTGGAAGGCTACTATCAGGTCCCCTCGAAGCCTTCTCTTCTCCAGGCTGAAGAACCCCAACTCTCTCAGTCTGTCCTCATAGGAGAGCTGCTCCAACCCTCTGATCATCTTTGTGGCCCTCCTCTGGACCCGCTCCAACACTTCCATATCCTTCCTGTGCTGAGGGCTCCAGAACTGCACACAGTACTCCAGGTGGGGTCTGACAAGAGTGGAGTAAAGGGTAATAAATGATAGTAAACATTTTCTTTAAATTGTGATGTGATGCACTAAGTTAGTTATCAACTAAGATATCAACAGAACTAAATTTGCCTTATGAAGAAAAAATCCAGGGCAAAGTGAGGCAAAGACAATGAAAACAATTTCAGTACTCTGGCAGGACTTGAAATATAGATGCAGTCAAGTTCAAATTGTTTATAAATAACTTTTATGAACTTGTTGCAGAATGATACTGTTTTGCAACGTGGTTTGAAAATGACAAGAAATAAATCACAGGAGGGTTCTTGTTAGGTTCAGCAAATGTCTGTGATATGTTAAGGGGACTGTCTGCAGACATTGGAGGACTGACAGAATTGGAGGCCATTAAGGGAACAGTCATTTTCCCAGTACAAATTAATAAATAGTAGTGATACTGCACTGGCAAGTGTGTGTAAGAATGCTGTAAGAAAAATGGCACCAATTAAAGCATGTTTTTATATTGTTACAAACACCTATACCAAGCCTTTCAAATTTGAAATGTTTATTTTAAAGTAATTCCTTATCAGTGTACTCTGAAATGCAGTGTAGGCAGACTGAAAACAAGCTGAAAACCAGTACAAGTTGAAAACCAGTACAGCTGTCCAACAAAAGGTTGTTTTGTTTTGTTTTTTAATATTGTTTCTCCACTGATGTAACTTCCTTTAGCAGAAAAAAAACTGTCTTACAGCAGATCTCTGGAAATCAATTGTGACTGCAGTTGGAAATGATAATGGAAGCGTTCAGTATCAGTGAATGGTGATTAAACTAGAGAAAGTGTGCATTGCTAGATAGCAAGGGGAAAATGATGCCTACTCTAATGAATATATGAGTTAGCATAAATGCTTCTTCTTTGTCCAAAGATTTCAGAGAATCCTGAGTTTCTCTGCGTCTGTAAACCTTGATAAAAAACCTCCTCTGGGTGAGAACACTCAGTTCTCTGTTCCTTTAAGCATATGTCCTCCTACATGTTTATTAAGCAAAATGGAGCTTTGATTAATCACAGTATCACAGAATTATAGAATGGTTTGAGCTGGAAGCAACTTCAAAGATCATCTAGTTCCAACCCCCATGCTATGGGCAAGGACACCTTAGATAATGTTGCTTATATATATTTTTATAAAGTACATATATGTGAATATATATATATTTATAAAGTATGTGTACTTTCTTCTCTATAAGCAATATTTATTTGAAGTTAACTACAATTTTAAAACATCTTTTCTCCCTACTAGTTGCACTATTCTTATTTCAGTTTGCAGAGGAGACAAATCTGCCCTGGATTTTGTAAAATTTCTGGTAAAAGTAGAAACCAGACACAGTGCTGTTTTTGAATACAAATGCCATTTGCATTTCTCAGATTTCAGAGTCAGTTCCACAGTTCTTCTTGATTTGTTTGCAGCAAAAAATAGTAGTCAAACTTCTTCACATAAGGTATCTTCTGTGTCATCACTAAAACCAGTATGACAAGAAATCCAGGACCAGCCTCTTGAGATACACTCTACAACAACACTGAATGCACCCAGGAATGTTATTTCTATGATCTGTCCAACCTCTTCTGGCAAACAGATTGACAATGCCCATGTCAATCTTTAACTGTGCCTTTGCTCCCTGCAGACACTCCAAACTGGCTGCCTTGTACTGGATATTCTGAAAGAAAGATGGGGAGAGGGGAGAAAGAGGGAAAAAAAATCCCAAAAAGATTCTGTTTATTAACATTTGCCTTCTGTGCCTCAAAAAGAGTAAAACTATGTCCTGATCAGGAAACATGTGGTGAGAGGGAAGCAGGAGTATGATTCAGTCTGGTTACATAAAGATAAAAGGGCTTCAGAAAGTAATTTGTTCAGATGAATGCATTTGTAATTTAATCTTGTGCTTAAAGTAAAATACCAAAATAAGAAGATAAAGGAGTTTTCAATAAATAATTCTTATTCCTTCTTCTACTTCAAATGTATCCAAAGTTTCAGCCAAAATAATTGTTAGAATTATGTGGGGGTATAATTTTGTGTGCGTATCTTCTGAAATGCCAAGCCAAGTCAAACCAACCAAACAAACAAACCTCACAACAGCAAACCATGGAATAGTTTGACTTTTCTTAAAAGCTTTTATTTTCCCACCATTTTCAAAGGTAAGTATAATGTACCCTGGGAATAGAGGAAGTTTCAAGCAGGCATTCTGACTCATGGTCTCAGTGGCTAGTGAAGAAGGGTCATGATAATGCAGCTGGGTAAACTGGGCCCTACCAGGTCCTACAGGTGTGAATGGCAATGCAGTTAAACTGCTTCTTAGGAAGAAATTATTACCTTCTTATGCCTGGACCATCTTACATCAGAACCATTTATTTTTTAGTCTGCTGAAAGCTTCAGACTCTCTCCTAAGTGTCCATCCAGTGGAAATTCCATGAACATTGCTAGGAATTGCAGTTTGGGATGATTCCTTTCCATCAGTAAGACTTCCTTATTTAAATCACTCTTGGGAGACGGCTGATCCTCAAGTAATGTCAAAATAAGGTAACTCTCTCCCCTTCTTTCTTTAGCAGTTTATTCCAGCAGCATGCTTCAGTGTATTACTTTGGCTGGAAGATTTCTCTGAATAAATTCTGGAAAGCTCTTTGAATTTTAATTTTTTTTTAATTTGTTATTATCGGATAGATTATTTTCTGGGTTTTTTTGGGGGTTTTTGTTGGTTTTTTTTTTTGGGGGGGGCTGTAATTATTAAATAATTTTTATAATGTCTATATTGCCTGATTTGAATTACTAATTTTAGTATTTTCTGGTCACATATTGATAACTCATAATTTTTTATGGTTCACTTAGTAAAATTTAAACCTCTTCTAAGACTTTTTGTATCTGTGCTGTTAATGGAGAAATAGAACAACTGGTCAGAGATGCAGTTTGCTCCATGTTATGTCCTCTTGGCAATCTCTCTTCATTCTCCCATCTCTTCTTCTAATGGTAAATGAGGCCAAACTAGGTAAAACATGGGAGAAAATGAGCAAAACCCTTAAATCTGCTGTTCTCCATCCAAAACTGCCTCACCCAAAGATGCCTAGGTTCCAACAGGAACGGTGCATTTCTGTGATGGGTGTGCTTCCTCTCATCAGCATTTTCTCCTGTCAGCTGTAAGCCTGTGATGTGTGTGCAGGCACATTAGAGAACTCTTATTTGACCCTTTAGACTTTGCTTCTACAAAGTATTTTGTGGGTTTATTTGGGGATTGTGTGATGTCAATGGCGATAAGTACTTGCAGGTTTGGACTTACTGCTTAACTGCATATCATTTTCATATAAATAGAACTATAATTTTTCCAGAAATAAATATCTTCTACAGATGCATGTCTTGGCTCCCTTGCATTCAGCTGTGACCTTGAGAACTGATTAACAAGGTTGTACTCTAAAGGACACAAGGCTTCACATAAAGTAAGTGAAGCATGTAGAGGTCCTTGAGGAGTACTTAGTATGTCAATGACTCTGGTCATTCATTTCTCTTTTATGCTGTTAGGTGATTCTGGCTCCTGACAATCTGCAGTGCTTTTCTCCTCATTTAATTTCTGTGCTACAGATTTTAAAAATGATCCTATTACAACCACTCTTTCAAGTGGTAAAGGCAAAGAACTTCATCTGTCTGGCATGCTTAGTATCTTCTCCAGCTACTCAGATATTTTGGGTCGTTTTATTGGTTTTACAATGTCATGAACTTTAGCATAGGAATAAGACAAAAAGTTAAGGAGAGTTATGATTAGCTAAACTCGAAAACTAAGTAGTGTTTGTGAAGAGCACTACTTGAGAAATACAACTCATTGGCATTTCTTCCACTTCAGTTACTTTGGGTGCTTCATCCAATTAAAAAAAAAAAATTAAAAAAATCTTAGTAACTATTCTAGGCATCATTTTTACAGCTTTTCTTGGAAATTAAAACAGTGCAGAAGCCTGACTTTTTTTCACGTGTGCATATGAGAAGAAAATGTACCTTCTGGGTAATACAGGCACAAAAATTTTCCTTCAGTCAACATCCTGCCTATACGTAAGTCAAGCAACACTTTTTAATAGGCTTTGTCCCAGTGTAAGATGTTAAGTTTGGCAAACATGAGCAACAAAATATGTGACCTTCTGCTATTGTTCTCTGAAAGCCTCGAAGAGTTTCTTCTGAAAGCTTCAAGGAGTTTCTTGGTCAGAGAGAGAATAATTCATTTCTTGTTTCTGAGTTTAGATGTTCCATTATGACTGTGTCTTCAGTTTACAAGAGCAGCTGTGTTCCAGAACTTGTCACAGAACCTTGAGTCTTTGAATTTAGTAGCATGACCTTCGTAACACTGAAATTCATGTTATAGTTTGTGCTTTTCCATCTAGTGTTCCACTGAACAAAATTGCTGTTTTGTTATTTTAATTATTTTTAAGCAGGCAAGTAAAGTATCATTAATGGCAATCTAAAATTTACTTGTAGAGAGCAAAGTGATTAGAACTCTCTGTTATTGCCACTCAGCCTATAAAGGCTACAAAAGTAATGGACAAATGTGTTGACTGTGACATATCCATACAGTTTTTCTAGATTTTGTTTGTGTCAGATTGACATATTGTCTTTCTCCTCCATATGACTGGAGAGGAGCCCTGAGGAAAAGGACCTGGGGGTCTGGGTTGATGAAAAGCTCAACATGAACCTGCAGTGTGCACATGCAGCCCAGGCAGCAACCAAGTCCTGGGCTGCATCAAGAGCAGTGTGGCCAGCAGGGCAAGGGAGGGGATTCTGCCCCTTTACTCTGCTCTCGTCAGACCCCACCTGGAGTACCATGTGCAGTTCTGGAACCCTCAGCACAGGAGGACGTGGAAGTGTTGGAGCAGGTCCAGAGGAGGGCCACGAAGATGATCAGAGGGCTGGAGCAGCTCTGCTATGAGGACAGGCTACAAGAGTTGGGGCTCCTGAGCCTGGAGAGGCTTTGAGGAGACAAAAAATGGTTTTCATGCAATTGTGTTCAAATATCAAAACTTATTTTAAAACATTTTGGGGTGTGAGTTCACAGAGAATTATATAAGATATTAATAGGATAAAGAAGCTGTATTCAGTTAGCTAAATTATAAAAAAATAGGTATTTTATCAGCATACCTTATTTTAAGACCTCATTTCTTTCACGCAATGAGTACAAATTGAAAAGAACACCATTTACTATGTGCAAAAAGCAGTGCATTTATTGTTACATACTGACTTTGGCAAGCTGTGGAAGTCTTGTTCCAAAATTAACTTCTGTTATTATAGAGGGCTATAAATTATTGTACCTTTGACTTTTTTACTCTTTATGTTTGTGTTTGAATTCTGTTTTGGCTAATGAAACACCTCCTTCAAGAAATCTGAGCTATTTAAAATAACAATTTAAAGCATTCTGCACATCCCTCTCAATCTTGCTGTCTTTAAAGTCAAATCTGTATTACACAAACAGTAAGCTATTATTTTAAAGAAATCATTAGAATAACAGAGGATATTGAAAGTGACAAAAATGGGAGCAGAAAGAAAGTGTGAACAGTAGCTAGTCTTGACACCATAAAGTGCCAAGTACAAGGAAGTGTACTGTCCCTGCTGTTCTATTCCTTGTCACTAAGAAACTGAAGTACCAAACCCTCAGACATACCTTAACTTAGAGTTAAGGCATTCCAGTGTTCCTGAACCTAGAAAGAAAGGGGAGAAAATAAAGAAAATTAGTTTAATGTTTTAGATGTACTGTACACCTATGAGGAGTTACTGTTCTGTGTGCCACTGAGATAATGCAGCTACTCTGCAACTTCTGCTCTGATTCTAGTGCATATCCTGGGAAAAAGAACATGAGAACATATGAAGAAATAATTTTATTTTCTCTGATATCTTTCAAATGTTTTTATTTTACTTGTAATAGCAGGGAAGAAAATATTCTCGCAGAGGCATCCATATTATATTGATAGTGTCTCTAATTATTTGAGGTTCCACAGAATGTTTAGATTTGAATCATGGGCCTCAGGTCAGTAAGCAGTTAAACTTGTATTTAGTGTGCTGGATCTGAATAATCCCATCAAAATCAACAGGATTTAGATGCAGGTGTATGTGTGTTGCTCAGTCAGGGTCTGGATTCACTCAGTCTAATCCTTCTATGTTTTCTGTCATGGAATATATTTAATGAGTCTTTGTGAGGTGGGATTTGTAATGGCTTTTTTAACAGGAATAGTCAGATTAATTTTTTTTTTTTGATGAGAGTAAAACAGCTGTTTCTGAAAATGTCTGAAGTCATGATAATCAGAGTATTACTGGAGAAAAGACTCCTTCCTCTATCATTGGCCAGGTTGCTGCCACTGACCGTCTCTTCTGATAACTGAGTCTTTCAATAGTTATATGTTGTTGAATATTGCAAGATGAAATGAATAGTTTAAACTTTTTGTACATTTTGCCACACACTGTTGTTTTATTCTGGCACTCTAAATACCCTGATCTTTTTATTGTGGAATGTGATACTATCCCGTTCAGGTCTGATTATGCCATCTGTTTCCTTCATGTGTTGAAAGAACTGCTCCCCCTTGTGAAAGTGTGATTTGAAACAAAGAAAAGTGAGGAAGCCTACTTTTCCTTAACTGCAGGTCACTGGTAAATGATAATTTTCCCCTTGTAGTACAGCTTGTCGGTTTTAGAAGGCTTCATAAATGTAAGTGAAATTAGAGAATTTTGTATGAACGGTTTCAATCTTTATACTTTTATTTAAACAACCTTGCAGTTTAGCTCAGCTTCTAGTGGAGCTAATATAAGATTGACTCTGAATCAGCTAATGTAGCTTATTCCACCTGCAAATTGTTGCTGGAAAAGCAAGCAACCAGCAAAACCTGTACTATGGCAAATTATATGATAAGTGTTCAGATCCAAACCAAAAAGGTGGCTTTTTTAAATAAGAGTTATCACTGTTACAATTTTGTCAAGGAGAAAAGGACTCTCTGGTCACAAGTTATTAAGTCAAGCAAAGTATCCATGTGGCTGGTAGCAAATAAAGCGTTATTCTCTGTCTCCCCAACATGAGACTGAGGATTAAACACCTGTTTCAGGTGAGGATGTTACCTGCTGCTGATTCGTGTTCTGAGATCCAGTATTAAGAGTGTGTGTGTATCTATACACACACACACACATATATATGTATAAAATACACATATATTTTTTATATTTTTATATTCAGGAAATATTTGTTGCAAAAACTGTAGATACTTGATAAGAAATCGCATACAATTCAGACAAAGAGATTTAAAAAAAAAATAATCATGACTAGCATCCTTATACATGTCAAGAAAAGGATTTTAACTTAAAGACAGTGGAAAGATCTTCAGTTTTATTTTTATATACAATTGACAGTTAATGGATCCAGCATTGAACAACCTCCAGGTCTGCTAGTGACAGCTGAAGTACATACGTCTCAGAGGGGGAGAAAGATGCTGGCACGCAAGCTGGTGGGACTCATTGAAAGGGCTTTAAACTAGGCTGGAAGGGGAAGGGGGTTAAGCACAGCAGTACTACAGATGAACCGAAGGAGGCTGAGGATGGTAAACCAGAGACAGGGGTAAAACCAGAAGACAAGCTGAAGTGTATGTACACTAATGCATGCAGTACAGGTAATAAACAAGAGGAACTGGAAGTCTTGGTACAAGAGGCAAACTATGATGTTGTTGCCATCACAGAAACGTGGTGAGATGACTTACGCAACTGGAGCACTGTAATCAATGATTACAGACTCTTCAGGAGAGACAGGCAAGGGAGAAGGGGTGGAGGAGTGTCCCTGTACATTAGGGAGGACCTGGACATCATGGAAGTAGAGATTAAGGATGGTCAAGGGATCCAGCCCAGTCAGCATGGGTTTAGGAAAGGCTGGTCCTGCATGACCAACCTGATCTCTATTTGTGATCAAGTTACCCTCCTGGTGAACGTGGGGAAGGCTGTGAATGTTGTCTACCTGGACTTCAGCAAAGCCTTTGATGCTGTCTGCCACAACAAGCTCCTGGCAAAGCTGGCAGCTTGTGGCTTGGACAGGGGCCCTTTGTGCTGAGTCAAGAACTGACTAGATGTTCTGGTGCAGAAAATGGTGTTGAATAGTGCCACACACAGTTGTTGAGGTACTGGAACATGTCCAGAGAAGTGGGACAAATCTAGTGAGGGGTCTGGAGCACAAGCCCATGAGGAGAGGCTGAGGGAGCTGGTGTTGCTTAACCTGGAAAAGAGGAGACTCAGGGGTGACCTCATTGTTGTGTGCAACTACCTAAAAGGAGGTTGTAGCCAAGTGGGAGTCAGTCTCTTCTCCCAGGAAACCAGCAACAGAACAAGGGGACACAGTCTCACGTTTTACCAGGGGAGGTCTAGGCTGAATATTAGGAGAAAGTTCTTCACAGAGAGAGTGATTGGCATTGGAATGGGCTGCCCAGGAAGGTGGTGGAGTCACCATCCCTGGAGGTGTTCAAGAAAAGACTAGATGAGTCAGTGCCATGGTGTAGTTGATTAGATAGGGCTGGGTGATAGGTTGGACTGGGTGATCTTGGAGGTCTCTTCCAACCTGGTTGATTCTATGATTTTATGAACCTGAGGAAAAAAAAAGTTGTTACTTGGTTATTACACTGATTCTGAACACACATAAATAGTCAAAATCCATTCTCTCTCTATGTCACTGTTTAATAAATATATTTATTTTATTTGTTGAGCAACTACAAAGAATTGAAATTGTTAATAAATAATTAATTTTTAGTTTAGATGTGAAGGAGCAATTGTGAACCTCTTGCTTTGAAGAGGTATGGTTAATCCTGTTGAGATACTTGAAGTGGTGATTTAGTTCTGTGTAAATCTGTAGAGGCAAAATGAATACATATCTTCGAGACATGCTGCCTTAGTGGTGGTTGTGGAATTAGTCTGCTGGAAACTCAGAACAGGTGTTTAGATAGAACATATATGTGTTACTATATTTCAGTGCGGGAAATAGAAAACCTAGTACCTGCTGTGGGAATCATGTAGACTTCATATGAACTTTGAAGCTTAAAACTACAGCATTGATTGCACGTCACAGACTTGTAGAATCATAGAATGGTCCAGGACAGAAGGGACCTCTAGAGGTCATCTTGTCCAGCCCCTCTGCAGTCAGTAGAGACATCCCCACTAGACCAGGTCACCCAGGGCCCTGTCAAACCTCGCCTTGAATGTCTCCAGGGAAGGGGATGTCAGTAGTGGCTAAGTATTTTATTAGGCTGTTATATCAGTGGCAGCTTTGAAAATACATTTATTCTAAATTATTGTTGATAATCTCATAGCTGCTCTTTGAACAGCGTTAATTATTTTACCCTTTCCCTACTGCAGGGACTTTGCAAGTGATTTCTGCACAGCCACAGTAAAATATGTACGCAAACAAATGCTTTTGTAGAATTAGACCAATTTTATGAAGTGGCAGACAAAAACCTGTTAACTTTCAAAGTTTACCAGTGTTGCTCTCAAGTGCTGATTGGATGCTGAGGAGGTTATCCTCTCAGTCACCACAAGCAGATTTGCTCAGGATTCATTCTGTTTTACAGGACTGGTGCAGAAACAAAGGGTTTCGCATGAGCCGAGGTACCTAACACTGCCCTCAGTAATCTTTTTTTCTCTTTCTATTAATTTAGAATCAAAGCTATGTATTTTCTTCCTTCCAGAAGCAACTATATGTTTTAACTGTGGCCATCTGTTTTGTAGATGCAGCTAGCAAAAAATAAACTATGTCTATAAACCTAGTTTTGGTAAATACGTTTCCAAAAGAAATTGCTGTGTGAGAGCAAGCTGTTCCAGCAGCTATGTCTTTTAAGACACCTCCGTAGAAACCTTTATGGAGGCCACCCTGATCAGATTTAACTGAAGTACTTAATTTCTCCCTTATTAGTGTATATAGTTTCTACCTATTTCTATTTAATTCTGTTAAAAATTATGAGTTCTAGTATTTCATAGAATCATAGAATGACTTGAGTTGAAAGGGAACTTAAAGATCATGTAGTTTCAATCCCTCTGCCATGGGTAGGGACTCCTCCCACTAGACCAGGTTGCTCAAAGCCTCATCCAACCTGTTCTCAAATACTTCTAGGGATGGGATGTCCACATATTCTCTGGGCAACCCATTGCAGTGTTTCACTACCCTCGTAGTAAATAACCTCTTCCTAATATCTAAACCAAAATCTACTCTGCTCTGTTTTAAAACCATTGCCCCTTGTCAGGTGCTACATACCCTCATTGTCCCTCAGTTGTTTTGGGATTTTTACATGAATTGTTTAAAGTTTTGAAGTTATTACCATGAAAAAACAGCAGAATAATAGTTGTCTATCCAGGGAACTGTAGCATTCTCTTTGTTACTGTGATATTATATTATTTCCACAGAAAATTTCAGATCTTCTTAACAGCTTTGGTTCAAGTGATAGTATTTCACTTAGCTTACTTCACTGTTGTGAAATTCTTGATGCTTTGTTACCCAGCTATGTTCACCTTGTCTGGATAAAATATCTCTCCAACTCAAACTATCCTGAAAATCCCATTTTAATTTCTTCTGAAGTCTATAAGTTTTTCCTTTTTTTTCAGCAGCCCCAGAGCTCTAGCTTATTTGTATTTGATTGGCAACCTTCAGTTTTGTTTGTCTGATTAAAAAAAAAAAAAAAAGGCAATTAGGCCTATAGAGTGAAATATTTTATGAGCTGATTTTATGGGTGTAGCTTTATTATTGTAGTGATTTTAAATGGCAATGATAGGAATTGTCTGTGCTGTGAGAGTTATTAAAACTTCTCAACTGCCTTCAGAAAAATCTTTTTTGTTATTATTATTCTACTTTTCTAAATCTTTTTTAATGATGCCTTCTAGGTAGAGATAATAAGAACTTCTGAAAACAGTTTTGTGGCTGAAGCTTTGCTTACTTTGTGACTTACATGTATATTGCTGGGGAGGGACTATTTACAAGGTCTTGTAATGATAAGACAATATAATAAAATAAGATAAGGCAATGGGTTGAAACTGGCAGAGGGGAGATTTAGACTGGATGTTAGGATGAAGTTCTTTACAGTGAGGGTGGTGAGGCACTGGAACAAGTTGTCCAGGGAGGTTGTGGCTGCTTCCTCCCTGGAGGTGTTCAGGGCCAGGTTGGATGAGGCCTTGAGTGACCTGTACTAGTGGGAGGTGTCCCTGCCTATGGCAGGGGGTTGGAACTAGATGATCCTTGAGGTCTCTTCTAACTGTACCATTCTATGATTCTATTTTGACAATATAGGGTGTTTTGTAACTGTTGAAATTCTTTTGCCTTTCAAGAGGTTAAAACAAATAATTCACAAAACATGTTTTATCTAAATAATTAAATAGATGTTTACCTTGGGATGTAAAGACTTTTAAAATTAACCGCTTAATAGTTGAGTCAAATTTAAAACTGACATTCTCGTAGCTGTTGGATGATGCTAAGTAGTGTGACAAAGTAACACCAAAACCAGTATATCCCCTGCAAGCATTTTCAAACTTCTTTACATTTTATCTTGATGAATCATTTTCTGGAACCATAATTGCAACCTGGTTGGTGCCAATTATGGAATTCTACCACTTACTTTGTGGCCATTTTTATATCCCAAACTTGACCTTTCCATAACGTCACATATACTAGCTGTAGCTGCATGATGCTCCGGAAAGGAAAAAAGAACAAACCAGAAACTACTAAGGTTATCAAAGCTATCTTGCCAGTGTAAGATTGTTCTATTAGAAAGACTCTGGGGTTTTCTCTAGATTAAATTACTTTTGAGAGCAGGACCTACACAATATCTTGTTGAAGTTTACATTCTACATCTTTGTAGATGTCATCTTGAGAGATTTTTTCATTGTTGACGCTAAATTTGCATATACTCCATTTTACCTAATTGTTTCTTAGTTGGTTGTTGTGGATTTAGGCAACGGAATCTGCTGATTAGTATTCAATACCACACTGATGTCGTGCCAGCTTTAAAACAAAAGTTCTGGCCAGGGCAAAGTACTATGTGGCTTGTAGTGCAGATTGTAACATGAAAGACTTCCTGTTTCTGGTCCCTGCTTCTGATTTCTGGGTTTGGCGTGCTGGTCTTTTCCTCTGGGCTGGCTTCAGGCTTGGGTAGGTGGGGGTCTTTTTATCGCTGGTTTCTGCTGATACTTTTGCCATACTTTTCTGCTAAATAGGCTGAGGTAATTGTATGTTGTATTATCTCATTAAGCCCTCCTTATCTCAACCCATGGGTATTTGTGTTACTTTCCCTCGTGTCTGTATGTGGGGGTGATGATGAGAGTGGCCTGTCTTAAGCCAGGACGTTGTTATATACACTTGACAATTCTTAATAACCTTTTACTTCTTTGCTTTAAAAACTACAGTATATGAAAAACACTCTGATCTTTCCACTTAGTGCTTAATGTTACACTATCATATAAAGCAGGGAACAAGTGTCAAGCCCATTACTGAAGAGGATGTTGTTTTACTTCTACATTCAATAAGTTTTGGAGAAGGAGCTAGCAGTTGGACTTCAGTGTGTTTTACAGTCTTTTTCTGTCTGAGATGGACATGTTCTAGATGGGGGAGACAAATCAAAGCAGTGTACAATTTAAATGTCTCCCAGTATCAGTTGGCTGCAGTGGAATGTATTTTTTAATTGGTGATTTTCAATCTAGTTTTACAAACAATAGACATGCGTTCTTTTTAATCTGTTAATTTTTCATTCTTTCTATCTGTCATTTACTTCTCTGGGCTGGTCTGACTTCTTTTTATTTATTGTCATCCTAAAATTATTTTGTCTATTTACTTCTTTCTCTTATTTCTCTCTGTTTGTGTGAGATGCTATGTTGTTTGAAGTGATTTGAACTAAAAGTGTAGTGCTTTGAATCTAGAACTGAAACCTAGCTATGTTTTATTTACTGCCTGTAGCTCTATTTAGCCTGAGTATATGATAATTTAGTTCCACATGCATCTCCTCCATCTTTAAGCATTTGACTTTGGGGCTAAGTTGCAGGGTAACAACTTTTGACCAAAAAAAGAAAAAAAAAAAGAAAGAAAGAAAGAAGTGTTTATGTTTGGTTTGCTAGATTCGTCAAAATGGTTTACTTCTCTCCAATAAATACCTTTCTGGAGACTGTGTACAACCTGGCTTCCACTCACTTTTCTATTTCATTCCATCTATTCTATCTTTTTTTAAATTTTCCTTCTTTGACAAATCTCTTTTGCCCTGTGTTCATTTGAAATTCATTGCAGAACCTGACTGTTCATTTGAAAAAGTAACTTACTAACAAAATTAAGATTGCCATATGTTCTATCTGAGTTGAACTGAGTTCTGTTCTTTACTGCTTTTAAGTTTCTACAAGAATCTGTTTCTCTAAATAACTGATGCTTCTAAGTGTTGGATAGCAATTCTGAAAGATAACAATTTTTTATTAGAAGTGCAACCAAAAGAGATAACATAGTTTTGTGCTAGAACAGCAAATGGCTGGAGTTTTCATCTCTTTAATTCTGTGGGAAAACACTCTACACAGTGAGTGAAAGTAAGAAATAAAAAAAACAGGTTGAATCATGAGGGATATAATTGAGTTATCTATGTTTTTTTTGGAAAAGGGAAGTTGCTTTGGATGGATAATCTGTCACATGGGAGCATATCAGAAAAGCTATTCAAAGCATAAACAAATAGCAGAGTGAAAAAAAAGCTTTGCCGTGACCTGAAGAACTCTTTTTATGAGCTTATCCCGTATACAAAAGGAACAAACTAAGTAGTTATTTTTCAAGCCTGTTCAGTTATCATGTTCCAAAATCAAAATACAAAGGATTTCCTAAGCATTTTAAGTCACCTCAACAGAGGTGAATATATGCACTTTTACTTTTGTAGGCAGTAAAGGACTGAATGAACATGGAGACCATGTTTCACTTTTTTTAATTTTTCTTTTGTTCTTTCTTCTTTTTTTTTTTTTTTT
>VWZE01021223.1:299-55516 GCA_013396675.1 Eubucco bourcierii | reverse complement strand
TTTTTTTTTTTTTTTTTTTTTTTTTTTTTAATTGTACAACTGTTGTGGTAGGCCTGAATAGACCAAAAACATGTCCAGGCTTGCCCAAATGTGGTGTTCTGCTCTCCCTCCTTCTGCTATGGGGAGAAGCAACTGCAGGAAAGAGGACAAAGAGGACAAAGAACCTGGAGCCACTGCGTCTAATGACCCTGGCTTACCCAGACTTGTTTTACTCCTGTTTACATTCTGTGGTAAACAACATACATGCACTTGGCTTGCGCCTGCCTCATGTAACACCTATGTTTTTGCCAGATTTGGATAAAGTAGGCCTATGGCTTCACCTAATATAGTCAAGATTGGCTAACTACCATTCAGGTTGGGCATCCTGTGTCCAAAGGCCCATTAGTCTCGAGCTGTATTGATAAAAAGAGATGAGCAGGTAACGTAATGTTCTCTATCATTGTGTATTCGTGCCTGGACACTGCCTGCCTCGAGTTTACCAGGAACAGGCTCGAAATGCCTCCACAAGATCGGCCTGCATAGCCAGCGTGATGTTGTGCTGAGACTGCACATCACAAGAGATCCTGCCTGCACCTGAAAGTCTCCTGCCAAGACAGAAAGTCCTGGAGGTATGTAGATCATCCAGAGAAGCCAGGATAAGGTCAGAGATTGTCTGCCTCCTTTCCTCAGCACTTTGTGAAGCCTGGGAAGAACCAGAAGCCTCAGCAACTGTCAGGACACCAACAGAATTCCCTGAAAGTGTTTGGGGTACTGTCTGAAGCTGTAGCTAGCCCTGCAAGTTAGGAAATAATATTTTGTGAGTAAATACTTAAAGCCTCTTATAATTGACCAATTGCCTTCTGCCTTAAAGCAGAAAGGAGCTCCTTGAATCTATCTGGTGAACAAGCAGTATAATTAACTGCAGACAGTATATTGACCACAGGAACCTTCTCTTCCAGTTCAATTAATGTTTATATTATTGCTAGTTATTTCTTAAACATTATAGATCCTATGCTATAATCCATGACCATGAGGAGAAGCGATTATTATTAAAACTACTGGTCAGGAGTGGTGAGAGTTTTGAATACCAAAATTAATAAACAATATTAATCTTGAAAAATCATATATTGCATCAGTTAATTACCCCTCTATTGTAACATCCCATAGTAAAAGGGCAAAAAATAAGTACTACTAACTTAAGTCCTTTTTTGAGTTAGTGCTGTTACCTGTGTTTTAGAAATCAGGTACCTTACTTGCTTCAGGCATTGATTTATTAAGAATTTATTACTAGACTTAAAAAAAAAAAATGAATGCCATTTTGTTTCTTAGCCTAGATAAATTCTTCTTATTGTTCTTTTCTAAATACTTTTTGGATATATGTTCTTATGGAAATTTATAATCACACTTAATTTCATTATCAGTCCATGCCATATTATGATCCCGTTAAGTGCAGTGAGACAGTGCCACTGACTAAGGAACTTTGCTGCTGCTGGCAGTGTTCGAAGAATCATGGAATCATTTTTGTTGCAAGAAATTTTTAAGATCATGAAGTCCAACCATTAACCAAGTACTGCCAAGTCACCAGTAATTCATTCCCCTCGGCACCACATCTATAAGTCTTTTAAATACTTCTAAAAACCCACCACTTCCCTGGGAAGCCTGTTACAATGCTTTACAGTGCTTTTGGTAATTTCCACTCACTGTTTTTTCTAAACAGCTTGGAAATCTGTGTAAGGCACGTTTCACCCTTGATGTGAATACTTTCACACCTCTGTTTCACCACAGAGGTTTTCACACACAGGCAAAGCAAGTCAGCCTGCTTCATCCTCTCTTAAAGATAAACTCCTAGTTCTGCGTGAACATTCTGAAGTATGCCTAAATGCTATTTTATTTATATTAGTAGAACATTAATGAAATACATGAATAGGCAAAATTAGTGTCTCTTCCACCGTCTATGAGAGTTATAGTCATGTGGGACACCTTGGCTTCATCAGACAAAGCACCATAGGAGAGACAGTGCCAATGAAGTTACTTTTCCTTTGCTTCATTTTTCCTATTAGAAAAAAATACGTGCCAAAAAGAGGACAAGCAGAAGATTGATTAAATTGGTTCTCCCTGTATTTTTTTTTTCTGAAAGTATGTGAATTAGAATAAAGCATTAAACAAAAAACACTAAAATAATCAAATAATCAGATGAGTCTGATAATGGTGCTTCATAGTACGTGAGGTTGAAACACCTCCTTCCTTTTCCTGGCAGATACTTTTGCTGGCTAATGTGGAAGGTGAAATGGTAGAAGACTTGTGTATCTTGCACATTGGGTTGCACTTCCATTGCCCTTTTCTTAAACAATCGTTTACTGTTAATTATGATGGGAAACAATAATGCTTTAACAAAACATAAGTAACTCAAATTAATCAGCTGCTTTGCAGGCAGACACTTCCTGAGTTCCCTGGGGTTTCTATCAGCAAATTGTAGCAATGATGCTGATTTGCACAGAGCTATTGTTTCTGCTGTAAATACCTGAATTGATTACCCAGGAGCCCTGGTCTCAGTGTAGCACTGTTTTGCTTTGTTCTTTATTATGTTAGGTATCCTGCATAGCAGGGGGCCTGTAACCACGGCAGAGTCACCTTGGGACTTCAAGTATGGTAATCTAAATGAATTCTTTGTTGCTGTAAATTAAAAACAGAACAACAGCAGCCTGCTCCCACTTTTTATAAATATGTATTCTTTCCCTGACAATGAAATTATGGTGAGGGATAGATCAAAGTGAATTAGTACCTGTCAAGCAAATTTGATAGGTCATTTTGTACTTTAATTTTATTCCTTTTTCTCTGTACTGTGAGACAACAGGAAAAAATAATAATTCTCCTCTCCTTATAGCAAAGGCTGTTGACCACACTGAATATTGTTTTCAGAAAATGCTGCATTGAGAAATGAAAGCTTCTTTCATATAGGCTGGCTTGAGACTACATCTAGTGCATATGCAAACTGCCCACAGCAGTGGCATGCGCTTGTAGATGGCAATGTATAAACTCTGTCATGTGTACATCTGAAACTGTTAACTGTGTAACAGAAAGTGTCTGATCTCTTCTAGTTGTTGTGATGGAACTGCTTCTTTTTTCTCTTTTTTTGTGCTTGTCATACAAATCATTAGGCTCTTTGTGCCTGCAGTCATAGTCACAGCCTGTAGTCACCTATTTCCAAAGATTTCCCTGATTCCCCACACACAATGCACACACACACACTGGCGCACTCTCTTTCCCCCATCTCCTTTTATCTCTTCCCTTTAAAAGAATCAGCCTCACTTCCAAATGGATTAGATATTCCAAGAAACCATTAACATTACTTTCTTGCTATTTCAAATCTCAACCTTTATCACTTACCAAATGAGACAATTTTATAGCAGGTGACATTTCTTCACCTTAGAATGATCTGTGAGACAACAAATGAACTACCAGACAAAGAAGTTATTTTCTGCTATTCAGAAAAGATCTGAAAACAGGCATGTTAAAAGAAATATTAATGTAAAGATCAGAGATCAGATTAAAGAAAACACGTCTATATTTGGTAGGGAGAGGCATGACTCACAAACAACTTTTTAATTTTGCTAACTCAGATCTACAGATAGATCCTAAAGATCCACAAAGGCAAACTCTTTCCAGGAGAGTCGATGTAAACAGACTTCTGAAATAAAAGGAAATGGGGCAAATTAGCAGGAGTTTGCTATTGTTTTTTTTTCCTTTTTTCCTTTTCACCTTTTGAGGTGAGAATTTATTTGTCATAATAAAAAATAAATAGAAAATTGAAAGTTTTTAGTTTTTCCTTATTGCTTATATTGTTTTGCCAAAACATTTAAATAGTTCTATACATGCTTCCTAAAAACAACATTACCTTGAAATTAATTTTAATAAAACATGAATGGCTCTGTGATGGGTACATTAGTCAACCCTGCAGCAATAAATTAAGGACACACACCTCAAGGGAAAGTCCTGCCCAAAACAATCATGTTCCCACACAGTAGAAGTCTAAGATACTGGAACATTGCTATTCTGAGAAATTAGATCCTCATTCTACCAGCATATGTTAGCAACATTAGTGCAAGCAATCTCCAGTGGCTTTAACTGTGTAACTGCCTATTTCTACTGAAGAAAGGTGTGCAGTCATGTCCTCTGCAGGTATTTTCCAGATCTAATCCAATGAGCTATTCTTTTTTTTCAGAACAGCTGTAACTGTCCTCAGTGTTAAATGTGTGCTTACTTTTGCCTATTTGCAAAACAAATAGCAAGTGTTTAAGGGTATCCTGTGTTGTATTAAGCTATCTTTAGTTTTCTCAGATGCTTTGTGATAATTGGTGCAAACCAAACTACTGCTCCCTCCACATGTCATTCGATAGATAACTGTCAAAAAAAGGAGTCAGAACCAATACATTTGGTACCATATGGCTTGCAGGGAATGCTGAAGTAAGCAGCATGTGTTTGTTTTCTGCTGAACTCTTGAGTATTTTGTTTAATCTCAAAGAATTTAAACATCTTTACAACCTCTGTCATTATCTGTCATCTTAACAAAATGCGAATCTTCAGGCATTTATGTTTAAAACTACTAGTCTGGATAACTTCTCTAATGGACATGGTGTCTTCCAAATTGGGGACAAAAGTCTTCTCTGCACTGCTGCTTCTACTACTAACAAGATTCAGGTATGCCTCCTTCCATGGTGCAATGCTGTTCTGGAAAGCAGCTGCAGGGAAACAGACAACAAAAGAGACCCAACCCATGCTCTGGGTGAACTTCAGGATGCTTATGCTTTAATTTGGTTCTTCAGCTCTGCTAGAGAAGTATAGTCTATGCTTTTGACTTCATCTAGAACAGCAATGTACCTCCCTGACTGAGACATCTCATTACTACAGTGCTATGAATAAGAAATTATATTAACATAGCAGGTGTGCTATTGGTTTCTTATATACTTCTTGTGGCAAAGCAAGTACATGAAGTTTCAAAAAAATAGTAATAATCTAAAGCTGTTTAGTCCATAGGGGTGTCTAGAAGTTCAATATACAGCTAAATAGCAATCAGCAGGAAGAGAAAATAGAGCAACTGCAACTCAGAATCCAGTGAATCAAACTGTTTACTTCAGACATGTTTTCTGTGGCCAAATTACCTTTGTCGGACTTTGGCCAGGATGGATCACAGGCACATTTTTTTTTTCAGTGCCTTTTACTTCAGCAGTATCAAAAATTCCTTGGTTTTCAAAAGATAATACTGTTTTCATAATTGTCACAGGCTTCTATAAATTTAGAGTCAAACTGATTTTGTAGAGATTTTTGTTGGGATTTCATCTTAAAAGTAGAATATGGGGTAGATTACAGTGTTTGAGCTTTTCTTGCTGGAGAACAGAATGTTTGGTGGAAAATTTTCCCTGGTGTCATTTTTTCAAGCTCATGTCTAGGCAAGCATTATTTTGACCTGTTGAGTCTGTATGAGCTAGAAGTCAGTTTTCTTTGAGGGAAAAAAAAAAAAAAAGTAACAATACTAGTTGAAAAAATTTAAAGGTAAACAATACTTTAATATAAAGTAATTTAAAATAAAATATTCTAAGGGGGACTTTAAATACATTTAATAACATTTAAATAACATTTAAAATAAACATTTTAATAAAGAAATGTTTATTGAACAATGTTGGGAAGATAATAATATTTTTAAAAGAAGAAGAATTATTTGCATTGTTTATATTATTTGAAAGACCTACATATCTTGAAATGGAGGTGAAGAAGTTCACTAGCTTAACAGGAAAGAAAACAGTATACTTAAGACAAGTTTCATTTGTCTGTAGTATGTGGTCTGATCCATCAGTTAATGTGCCAGGTTAGGCTTAACTGCCCTCCCCATTATCAACATTGTTTCTGTCTCTGCTGCTTCAGTGAGGCTGAGTTCTCTGTTACAACGCAGCTGACAAACAGCAGCACAAGAACAGGAGAGTTCTCTTATAAATGTCTTTTTTTGGTAACTAGCAATCTAAAAATATTATTCTTTCAGGATTGCTGACGGACAGATATTCAGATAGCTGTGGTGCATGAGACTAGGCCAAGTCTTCAAGATGTAATGTTAGCAGATGAGAAGGCAAACAATTGGCTCTTTCAGATTAATGAACTCAAAAGCTTATTTGCTCAAGAAGTGTGGTTTGGTTTTTTTTGAGATACCTTATAGCACAGTGATGTTTCATTTCATCAGGAGCTGGGGATGTGAATGTGCATGTGAGGCTTTAGGCTGATGGGGTCTGTGCATCATGCAGAAGTTGTGTATAATACACTGCTGAGCTACAACAGCTGTACCTGGCACACAGCATCCTCTACAGGTACAGCCTAATGTTCATCACAGCAGAATAATGAACTATGGAGCTTTCTGATGGCTTTCTGATGTATCTGTATTTAGAGGGTTGTGCTCTGTAATTGTTTCTTTCATTAACTAGGAGGATCATTTTAGTGCTTGTTTCCAGTTTGGTACAGTTCTAAGATTTCCTTCTTCATAGCAGTTTTTTTTCTTATTTGTGAGGCGCTTGAGAAGAAACAGAAGCCATCCAACCCATATAGAAATCTACTACTTCCTGACTACTTGCTGTAGTCAGTAAGTGTTGAGACATTTGAGTTGCCTTGACCTTGCAGGTGGCAGAAATCTGCTTTGATACCAGATGTCAGGCTAAAATAAGAAATAGAGAGAGACATTATTAGGACACAAATTGCTTCTTTTTTACTGCTAGCATTTAAAATACATTGCACAGCATTATCTCTGAGATTTCAGAGTGTGTTAAGTTCTCTTAATATTTTCAAGCTTAAAACTGTTCTATGTTACATGTACGCAAAATTATCTTTGTGCTCTGATTCTGAAGGGCCAAGAAATTTTGTCTGAGGGTACAAACTAGCAATGCTAGAACTTAAACAGTTCTTGATTAATGGATGAAGTTCTGGTTGCTTCTTTTACCAGTTAAGCAAATGCTGAAGAGGCACACATTTGCCTCATTTTGTACGTGCTCATTGTGCTTCTTGCATCCTCAAGTAGCTTCAAACTGTAGTAATGAGAAAGCTGAAATAAGTTTCAATAATTTTTGTCTTTAGGAGAAAAGGAACCACACTCTGAATTTTTAAAATGTAAATTATTTACCACATTTTCCTATTCCTATTATTTTTCAGAGAATTTAAATTTTAAAAAGCAATCATTTTTGTTTATTCACATCTTATTCTTTCTTCAGCAATTCACAAACAAGATCACATGAAATCAGATTTCATGTCTTATTTGCTACAATCTTAACCATAGCAGACTACCTTAAAGTGGAATTAATATACTTAGTCCAGTACAAGAGTACACTTTTTTCTTTGAAAACCAAAGACCTGGATAGTCCAAGATTTTTAATTCATATCTAATTGAAATAGGAATTTTTTTTAAAATGGACTCTGTTAATTATCTGCACAGTTAGTTTTTATTTCTCTTCCTACAGTTTCTACATGTTGAGGCCAATTTGCCTAAACTTCTAAACAGATTCTTTTACATCCCTTTCTATTGTTACGTGTGCATATGCGCATAATATAAATATTATATATGCAAATGTATTGCATATTTATATTAAATATTATTAAAGATACCTCACAAGTTTTTTTTTCTTACCTGCAGATTTCCTTCTAAACTCTGAATCCATTGGAATATTAGATTACTTTTTTTTCTCATGCTAGTCATAGCATTTTCACCCTTTACAACAGGAAGGTTAAGGCAGTGTAGAAGAGAACCACAAATATGATACAAGATCAAAGGTTACAGCAGCTAAGAGTAGATGTGGTTGCCATGGAACAGTAAAAGATTAAAAGAGGGTGAAAGGCTAAGGATGACCAGCTGGCTCTGTAGCACACTGCTGTTCAGAGCACATTGCTGCTAAATTGAAAAACGGGTTCAAGCTACATGTTTCCAGGATGCTGTAGAGTGGAATGCATACCAAATGTGGTTACTTGAGCCTGGGTAAAAAGTAGTGGAACATAAACTATTGAATGTTATTGGCACCCTTAGCAGCTGTTTACTCTTTCTTTGGGGCATGGGTTAAGGACAGGGACAAAGAACAAAAAACAAGAGAAAGGAAGTGAATAAAACCAGACAGACTGGACACACTATAACCCCCTATCATTTAGAAAATAGGAATGATGTATCTCTTTTTCTTTTTTCAAAGTTGTTTATTTTTTATACATACTATCAACACAAACTTAGAAGTCATTTACAGTTTGGGGTTTTTGTTTGACATTCACTGAGAAAAGAAGATCGTCAGTTTGGAAATACAGATTTGTGACTTCTGTTTATCACAAATGCTTGTGTAACCCAGAGCCCACCTGTGGCCCACTGCCACAGGTGATATAAACAATGTCAGCAATGAGAGTTAAGAAAAAGATACCTATGTCTAAATCTAGAAAACTCTGTATTCATCTTCCCTTTCTTTTGCGACCTTCAAAAACTTACATTATCTTGTCTAAGGCTAGGGTCCCCATGAACAGAATAGTACTGCCAGTCACTGGCAGTGTTGTGAAGGTAAATGCCCTACATATTTTGATATTTCTAATAGAATGTACAGTTAGGCAAGCATATGTTCTTTATTTTCTGGGGTACTCCTATAGTAACTGTAAAGGGTTATCTCCTGGGTGTGGGGAGTGGTCAGAACTTGACCCCATGTCTGCTCAACCCCTGCTGCGCCATTTCTCTCTCCCTCTCTCTCTCCCTTTCGTTCCACCCTTGTTCCTCTTCTCCTGTCTTACCATGTGGCCAGTCTCTACCACATGGTGAACATCCCATCTGGTTGTATATGTATTTTCTATCTTGTTTTCCCTTCCCTATACCTATTTGTAACTCCTGGACCTTAAATACCTTTTATTTGTTGTTAAAGTTTTCCTTTTAACTTCCAAATTGTAGCCAGACTGTTCTTTGGGTGGTTTTACCCCTTCTGTCTCCTCCTTTCTCTCTTTCTTTCCAAAAGGAGTGGGAGAGGGGAAGGCATCCTATTATTGTATTGGTTTCTGTTAGATACATTTTGATTCCCCTGAGAAACTTAAACTCAAACCAATACAGTAACATATCAGTAGATGCAATAATTGAAACAAAACACAAAACAAAAAAATCACAAAACAACTGTCAACTGGAAATTATATGTAAAAGTCTGCTTCATAACTGTGAAATGTTTGCTAGTGTTTCCACACAGCAAAAGCAAGAAGACATTCAGAAAAATGGATTTTTTTTTTCTCAGTTTCTTTCCATATGGATTGAATGTAATGGAAAAAAAGGTAATTTGAAATCACATTAGCTTATCTTTTTACCACAACAAAATGGTAGGAATTCATGTAAGGACCCACATTGAGGAAAGTGAATTCCTCCACAGAAAAAAGTAAGGTTGTGTCCCCATGTGGACACTTAGCATTTATTTTATGTTCTGTTAGGGAATGTATTGCTCATGGAGCAAGACATTGTGAGTATGTATTTTTAAAAAATTGTATTAAAAAAATATATTTCCTCTTTTCATCTTAATTTTTCTTGTAAATTGGCTTGCAATCTAGATGAAATTTTACTTGAAAAAGCTACCTTTATATAATTTTTGGCACAATAGGTTCAAAGCCAGTTTCTCAATAAGCATCTTTAGTCAAATATCTACTTTGTGTTTTGTGTGTTGCAGCAATAACAAATGTTCAGCTTCTTCAGTACCTGTGTGCAATGAGCTGAGTGATTTTACTTATACCTTGTTCAGGCAAAGCTCAGCTAGAAGTTCTCATGCCTAGTTTTGTTTCTAGGAAGACATAAAATGGCTAGTGTATTAGGAAGTTAGATTCAGTTTATAGATTCATAGAATGGTTTGGGTTGGAAGGGACCTTAAAGATCATTTAGTTTCAACCCACCTGGCTTTGGGAGGGACACCTTCCACTAGATCAGGTTGCTCAAGGTGTCATCCAACTCGTCTTTAAACATCTTCAGGGAGGGAGCATCCACAATCTTCCTGGGCAACCTGTTCCAGTGTATCACCACCTTTACTGCAAAGAATTTCTTCATAATATGCAGCCTCAATCTGCCCTTCTCAAGCTTCAATCAAGTTCTTTGCCTTTACCTGTTCACTTCCTCAATGTGTTAATCAGCAGAAGCTTTTCATCAAAACAATATCTAATTGTTATCATGTCTATGTATACAGAAAAAAAAATCTATGATTGGGAAACAGTTATTAATTGCAGAAATGTTTGCAATTAAGAAGACAACTCCATGGGGAAAATAATTAAAATACAATTTTATTAAAAATGGATCTCATTACTGTGGTAGTGTGTGCTAACAAAAATTCACTGTAGCTTTACTACTGTAGGATATCATGATTTGCATGACTGCGGTGTAGTTTTCTGAGTGAAGAAAATAAAACACTTCAGGAGAAGAAATATTTTCTCTTCTACCCTGATAAAAACATACTGCATGTTGACATAGCGTTACTGTGTTAATTGACTTAACAAAACATCTGTCCGAAACACTAAAACAGAAAAATCGAAGAAAAGGTTCAGGAAGACAAAACATTTAAAAACTAAACATAACATTCTCAAATCAGAATGCTAAATATTAAACTATCCTTTTAGAGATTAAAACCATAATTGATATCTAGCCCACAGAAATGTTGTACAGTATTGTTAGGGCCAACCCGATGAACTCTTTAAAACTGAAGACAAATTACAGCAGTCCTCAGTGGAATTTTAACTGTTTGCTGAGGTAGCAGTGTAAATAAACTGTCACTAATATAAAAGGCTGATATTTCAACCTAAATTAAAAAAATTAAAACTTGTATTAAAGACTTTTTTTTTTTCAACGCTATTAGCATACTATTATCATTTAAGTACTGGAATGCCATGATTTTATATTAAGTTCTATTACAAAGTATATATGCTTTTTATAATTACAGTTCTTAAATGTACATCTTAATGATGACAGTCTGGCACAACCTAGCACAACTTGAATGCAGGATGGTGCACTGAACTGGTGCATCACTAGTGGAGTAAGGCCAGCTGAGAGTTCCTGGACCTTTCCTTTGCCAGGAGTCTCTAGCATCCTGCATGGGGAGATCTTTTCTGTGAAGTCTCATCTCACTCTTGCCACTTCTGACATTGTTTTTATGCCTGGTTTTAAGCTGTGCACACTAAATGATAAGAGATGGGATGGCAGAGCATTTTGGTACATTTGCACCTAGGTATTTTAACATAAACTTTCTTTCAATAAAGAAAAGAAAAAAAAAAAAGGAAAGGAAAAAAGGTTACTTTTAAATTATTCTTTAGAGCAGCTGAAACAGCTCCTAGTAGACACTTATGGTTTCCAGGGACATAGTTGTGATGTTGTTAACATAAGGGAAAATATCTAAATGAATGCTAAGTGAATGCAGTGCTCTTTCTCATCTGTGCCCAGACCGATGCAGCTTTGCAGCAACAGCTGCTGTCTTTTCCCAGCAGTGTCAGTTCTCCGCTTCTGAGTGTGGGGCAGCCATGAAACTCTCTTGCTATGCCTTCAAAGAGTAGCATCATTAAAAAATAAACCACCTTTGTTTATACTTAGTGTTAAACTCCAAGAGCCTCAGAGTCAAAATTACTTTGGGGTGGGCACTGTAATGAGATTTCTGTTCCAGAAAATTATTCCTGTTTGATTTTCAAGTTTATGATCAAGCTGACCTGCTGCTTGATATCTCGGACAAACTAGTGGTCATAAGGTAATGAGTGAACTTAAGGCAGAAATATGTGGCAACAGAGAATGAGGAGAAAGATTAAGTTTCAACTGAGGAAAAAAAAATACAGATAATCATCTTTCCATATGTCATGGGCTTTGGAAAAACACAAAGGTGGTTACACTAATAGGGGAATCATAGAGAAAAAGAGATATTCAAAACTAGAGGAGCTAGATAATTATTCTGTCCACTTCTCCCAAGTCCGTAAAGAGTGAGTAACTGTAATGTGCCCTAGTAGTATAAAATACATTTTTGTAACTTTCTCAGCTGTGACTCTGCTTGGGCTTAGGAAAACCACTTTGTGTTTTGCTGTGATCCTTATGATATACCCAGGACATCCTTGCAAAGTCTTCCTCATAGATATCCACTTGTGGTGGGTGACTAACAGCCAAACTTCCATCCAGCTGCTTACTCCCTCCCCACTCCAAGGAAGAACAGGAGGAAGAAAGACAGGAAGATTGATTATGCAGTTACTGTAATGGGGGAAATTAACTCAGCCTGTGGAAAATTAACTTATTGCCAATTGAAATAAATATATAACCAACAAAGGCACAATTCCTCTTCCTAGTGCTGATCTTCAGATAAAGCATATTTACATGGCACTGCAGACAAATATTTTCCTTATTATCATGTGTGGCAGTCAGCATACCCTTGAACTTTGACAGAAAACAGAGGCCAAATTTTCAGGAGCAGTGATTGGATTCATGTGGAGAATTAAGAAAATGAAACTAAACCAAATATACATATTTTCAAAAGGCAGACCTAGTTGGCTGGAGCTATTAAAAGTATGGAAAGCTGTGGAGATTCAACACAACTTGAGGAAGTTATTTTATAACTTGACAATTCTACCCTTGTTTCTGGGTAGCTGTTGCATTCACAGAACTGTGCCAGTGGTAGCATTGTGTCCTCTAGCTCTATTAATTTCCCAGATTTCCACCCATCTATAGAAGCTACAGTGGTTCTTCTGCAAGCAAAGGTGCTTTTGCTACTTAATGCGTCTCTTCATATTGGTGTATCAAGACTGAATTTGGCAATCATTGTAATCTTCCAGATCTTTCTCACCTGCCCTCAATCTGGGAAGGAAATATCAAATACTGCTTAAACAGCTGCAAATTTCTGGATGTCTCAGTAATGATCAGCAGATTCACTAAGTGGGAAATCTAGTTCTTTCTCTGGTTTTCAATGCTTGGATGGAGCTGTTAAATTCTACAGTTTTTATAGGACAGTGATTTCAAGTATGAAATATACATAACTATATAAATAGATGGTTTCAAGTATATATATATACACACATATATATATAAAAATATAAGAAATACTTGAAATCATCCTATAGAAGTTGTAAAATTTAATCTAATTATATTACATACATGTATGTGTATAATTCCAGATAATTAAGGCAGTAAATCACATGTTCTCATTACTGTACAAATTACTGTAATTGAGCAGTATTTCACAAAGAATATCTTCAGATACCTCAGTCTGTAAGAGGTACTGTATAGATGATATCTTTGTTTTCATGAGAATATGAGGATAGAAAAGTCAAGCACTCCAAAACTTCAAAATAACAAAACTGAAAGCAGGCAAACCATTTTTTTCCATCCAAACCCTTTCAAAAATAAATTCAGTTTTCAAAAAGTTTAAATTAGCTGTTACCTGTGTGTTTCTCGTTGTAATTAGAAATGACATACCCAGAATGGGTTTTATTTGATATATTTAAAAAAAAAAATCTATTAAGAAATGCTGATACAATGCCTTATGGGAGCAGGAATGTTCATAATCTAATATTCCTACTGATCTCTTTTGGTTTAGCACTGCCTTTTTTCTCTCATTAGGACAATAGGCTACCGTCTGTCATGGATGAATTGGTTTAATCATGAAGCAAATGAATGCTTTCCTGGACAGTAACAGTTGAATGGGTTGTGGTAGCAAAACTGACTTATTTACAGTGTAATCTAACAGATCTATCTGACACCCTTCATCTGGATCAAAGTCTTAGACCTCACTCTTGCTTAATTGCCTCTTAGACTTCTTGTTGATCCCTACTTGAAGCACCTTTTTCACTGCCTCTATTATTGTACTTCTTAAATGGGTGGGATTAGTGAATTTTTACTGGGTTGATTTGGGAGCAGAATACTAATACTGTTTCATATTGAAGACTACTGTTTTTTTGAATACTAAAAGCAAATATGTTTGTCTTCTGCGTGGCATTTATCTTAGAAAAGTACTAAAAAGCAAAAATGCTACCTTGGGGAAAGAAACAACAAATAAACCTCCATCTTAGATGAACCCTTGCAATGGCATTTGGCACTCTTCTAGAAATGGAAAAGTCAGTGCAGGAAAGAAAAGTGAACAGTGCTTTAGCTGTTGATAGTACTTTGTGCTTTGTGGTTTGCATGCATTTTAAGAGATGTGGGGTTATAAACTGGGCACTTTATTCTTGCCCTGATGAATTAAAAAAATGCAAAAAATAGAAATTGAAAATAAAATTTAACTAAGAAAAAGAATTAGTAAGATGAATTTTCACCTTAAATTTAAGTACGAATTTAATAGTATGTTACAAAAACTGCTAGGGAGATTTATCTAGTTTGTGTGTATCCAGTTTCAAAGATTTTCCTTAAACTAAATGTAGTTTACTCACTGCAAGTTGTCTGGGACAAGTAATGCATTCTGTTCCATTTCATTTAAAGCAGCTATGTGCTTTATACTATATGGTACTGTCTTAGTATAATTGTTCTGTACAAATTAAGTAGGTTTCTCAGTGAAGATTGCGAAATATTTTAGACAAGTATCACTCCTTCTTCTTGACAGTTTCATACCCTCTTCCAGGTTTCTCCTGTTCAATATATCTCACTAAGCCTTTCATCTGATTGATTTCTTCAGTATTAGACATCTCAAATAAAGCCTTTCCATTGTGATACCCCCCTTAATACATTTCATTATTCACCTAAAATCTGCTTTGTTGTCCTCTCCAAACAACTGATCTCTCATAAATTAATCTTAACACTTACTAACATCAATTTTATTGTTGTTAGAATATATGTGAACTAGATGTCAGATTTGGACAAAGTCTGGTTTATTGCAAAATAAGGAAGGTCTAGTCATATTCTGATGCCTGTTGTGGTAAACTGTTAGTCAAATCAAAGGACATGTGGTTCAGATCCTTTTGACCAATCAACAGAAGTGTTTATTTTTAAATGCAAAAATATACTCCCCTAAAAGATTTGTCCGTTTAAAATTCTTAGAGTCGCAGTCTTTCTCTACAATGGAGATTGATTTCACTGTGATGTAACAGCCAGGGCTTCTGTTTGGGCAGAAGGCTTTCAGGTGCAGGCAGGATGTCTTGCAGTGTGCAGTGTCAGCACAGTGTCATGCTGGCTGTGCGAGCCGAACGCATGGAGGCATCAGAGCCTCAGGTCAGGATCAATGAGGCAGCAGGCATGGATGCAATAGCAGACACACCTTGTAATAGCAAAGCACACACTGTGCTCCCTGCTGATCTCCTTTTTATCCATACAGCCTGAGACTAATGGGCCTTTAGCCACAGGATAGCCAATCAAATGGCAGTTATCCAAGATTTGACCATATTGGGTGAAGCCATAGGCTTGCTTTACCCTTTTTAGGGCAGAACATAAGCCTTGTACAAGGCAACCCTGTGTACCTTGTTTACTGCAGTTGCTGGGCAGGCCACAGACCCCAGACTTAGTGGCTCGAGATTTTTTGTCCTTTTTCCCGCGGTTGCCCTCCCCAAAACAGAAAGAGGGAGAGCAGAAAAACATGCCTGGGCAAACCAGGACATATACAGGCCTAATTTGGCCTGCTTAGGCCTACCACAACAAAAACGTATTTTGTATTTTATTTTATAAGAAACATACATTCTATACACAATATATGTATCATTTAAAATACCTATTTTTGATCCTGCTTTGACACTGGAATCCTATCTCTGTGTGAGAATTGAAGTACCTGCAACTGGGCTGAATTTCCTAATACATCTTCAGGACTCATGTCTGTGTCTGAAACACATGTAAGCATTTGCCAAATTCTGTGAAAGTATGCAATTTGAACGTGGACTGTCTAGCTGCTTACCCTGAACAGATCGAAATCCCTCATGTTTACATTTCGTTTCCATTCCTTGGCTGGATGAGATATTTTTTCTAAAGAGGTACTGCAAAGCAGATGACAAATGAATAACACCAAGAAACAATTGCATCCTTGCAGTGCTTCTGGTCGCTTTGTTGTTGTAAAAGTGACCTGGTCTCTCTAGTCATTGAAGGTGATTGGGAAATAAATTATTCCCACACGTAAAACTGTCATTTGTGGATATACTCACTGAAAAACTTTGTTCCTTTTACTAAATGCAATTCAGTCTGTACAATTCAGATTGTACAAATTCAGTCTGTACAAAATGTACAATAGGAATACTTATCCTGTGGTGGACCGGCTCATAGTCATACTACAAGGTATGGACAGATGGTATAAGTCAGTTTCAGGATGCAGGGAAAGAAACCCGGTGGCCTATTTTCTCCTAAACTCCATAAAACTTCTTCCATTACAATGGGCAGTCCTTCCAGGAATTGTCAAGAAATGCCTAGAGGTGGATACTCAAAGGAGAATATGCTTGCCATTCTGACAATTTGTAAGTGAACTTTTACTTGATATGCATCTTTTTTAATAAATCTGGCAAATTTTGGCTTCACTGTCTTCACTAAAGCACTAGTTCCTATTTATATATATGTTACCAGTCAGCATGTTGTAAGGGGCTTCCCTGGGAATGGAAAATCAGAAGTGATACCGGTACTGGTGGCTGGGTTGAAGACTTAGGCATTCTCCCTTTGAGTTCAATAGGTATTTGTAGGAAAACAAAGGCAATTTTCCCAGGTGGGTAGCTTTCCTTACTACTCAGATGGAAAATCTGTAGTTCATGTATGTGGCCAAATGTGCCTGTTGGACTTCAACTTTGGTTCATTTTTCCTCTAGAGTTGCCTTTTTGTTTTCCTGATGTGATCTTTGTAGTAATCATAGGCACCAGTGGTTCTTTCTTGTGCTTCACGCTGGTTTTCATGAAGCTCTTTCATCTCATGAGCTTCTTCACAACAGTTTCTGTGAAGGAAACCAAAACAAATACATTGCACTGCTTGGTGGCTAGGAGTGAGCAGTCAGCTAGGAGTGAGCAGTCAGCTAACAGCCTTTAAAAGAACACATCTGGAAGAGGTATTTGTTTGTCATATAGCTATGGCTTTGAAACCCACTGCAAAACAGAGGGACAGACCTAAGCATTATGCAGTTATTTTTATTTCTCACACAGAATTTCAATCACTAAGTCATGGTATTGCATAAGAACCAATCGGGTGAAAGAGAAGGCAGATTTGCAAGGGTTCAAAGACTCAATAAGGTGAAGGCTTTATGAGGTTTTAGTGGAAAGTCTGAGAACCTGTGGTTTGTGTAGGAAGAGATTTGTTGATACTGGATTTTTACTGTGAGATGACTTTTAAAAAGACAGAGATGCCAACGGTGGCATCAATGAATAGAATATCAAAGCAGTGGAGTGGTAGGAAAGACTCCTGGAGAATTTTATGCCTGATTTCAGAGTACATAAACACAGATATGTGGAACTTTGTAACCCCTTATGCTGTGCATACATTGTGTAACTTTTGAAGGATTGGAGCATAGATAAAATGCTAAACCAGATTAACTGTTTGACGTAGTTGTGGAGGTGTTTAAATTTCATCAAGAGTGCTCATACCATTGAATCATTCTACTGCAAGCATAGGCTCTTTGAATTAGTTCAAAGATCAAGCTTCTGGTCTTCAAGGTCTGTTCTTTCCTGAACTTCTGACATGGTGCCAAGTCAGATAAGTTTTCAGGAACAGTGTATAAGAGAATGAGACCAGGAAATTTGTTGGGGAAAAAAAATAAATCTGGGATAGTAGTGGCTTTATTTTGGCTCTCACATCTGTTCATTTTCAGGTTTACACATGCGAATTCACCTGTTCACATATACTTGAGTTGTATAGTTAACTGGTATGTCACTTGATGCTAAACCATATTAATTCCAGTGAAATTGAAGCATGTTTATTCCTTGTAGTAGGATTATTGTGGTACAGATAAAGAACTCTGCCCAAGCATGTAGAATAGTAATTATTACATGATAAGTTTTTGTACGATTACTCTTATTGCAGAACATTTTTACTTAGTTTTGCTTTATATTTTAAACCAAAACTGTGGTCTTAACTCTGAACATTTTTTTTTTTTTTTTAAATTCACCAAACACCAATATTATAGCCTGTCTTGAACACCAAGAGTGAAGCAGGCATGAAATTATACATGCTAATTTAATTGAATCCAGTACAACTTCTTCTCTAGTTTTTGAGAAGTTTGATTACCTATTACGAACTCAAATAAGACAGGAGTAGTGAAAATACCATAGAAATGTAGGTTCCATTGTATGTGACAATTCTTATGTTCCATGTAATGTTATTTTTCATAAATGAGAAGTGTAAGACGTTTGAAAGAAAGATGTGAAAACCTATAAGGCACTTATCTGTGTAATATTTTACCATAGGGAGAAATTTCTTTCTGACTTATAATTTTCATCCCCTTGAATGTGACTGCAGATACTGTTCTTACTCATCTAAAGTGTCATAGCAGTACCTCCTGGGGACAAGTATAGTACTGTACAAATATTCACCTAGGGCTACAGCAGCTAATACTATTGTCTGAAAGACTGAAGACCAGGAGAAATAGGCATTCACTTCTTTGCCCAGAGCAGAAAGTAACCCTACATCTACTACTGGTACTATGGGTCCCATTGCAAATGAGAATTAGTGCTAGTACGTTATTTTTTCTGTTTGCAACCTCTGTGAGTAATCTGTCCCTAAAATCTGACAGAATGCAAGCAAAACAAAGCCAAAACAACTGTGTTAGCAATGCACAGCTGTATCTGCCTCTGTGGATAAGTATCTGCAAAGAATTTGGTATGGTTGTTGCCCATTATTTTATGCACTATTTAAAAGGATATAAATTCATAGCTTAGGCAGTTGTTTAATTTTTATTCTATCTTTCCTGTTTCCAGTGGTTCTTGCTTTTCCAGATTTCCATATTTCCTCCTTCAGTTCATCACAGTAATATTCAGGAATGACTACTATCGAGCCCTGCTTAGGCAAGCAGCTGAGTGTACTTTATAAAGACTTTAAGTGTTCTCATTTCCTATTCTATTGGAATTGGTTCTGTGTTTTCTGTCTAATCTATGCACTGCGGACACCATCATATCCAGATGTAAAGCTGGACCAGGACACCTGATCTGAACTTCCTATTACCTACACTGAATTTCAAATCTCAGCCTTGAACTGTTTGCCTCTGCTATTCTATCACCACTTCAAAGCAGTGTTGAAATCCCCTTTACAAGTTTCTGGGGGACTTACTGAGAGTATTAAATCGTGATGTGTCATCACTGTATCTGTATAAGTATAAACCAGAGGTATAGCCATCATAGACTTTGAGCANAAAAAAAAAAAAAAAAAAAAAAAGCCTAGCTTGATAAGAGCAATTTTTCATGCTCAGTCACATATAATTCACATTTTCCTCTCACCAGTCATGTTAATGTGGATATCTGTATCACTCATGCTATCCTTGTTTACTACAGTTGGCACAGATTCTGAGTGATACCAACAAGAAGCAAAAAAGAACACACTTCAGCTTGTGGCAGCTGCAGGAGCTGCTTTAAATGGCAATGATACCCTCAATGCCTTCTTCAGCACTTGTCGAAAACACAAATAGCTTTTTTTTTTTCTTTTGCAATAAATCCTTTAGTCTGTCATAGATTCAAACTTTGACAGGTGCATTCCTCAGATCTACTGCCTGTCTGCTGTGGGCTTTCTTCTTGGTTACCTCTGAGGCTTGTAATTTATTTAAATTAGAAGTGATCTTCAGGGTTTCCTAGAGGATCAGTGTTCCGCTCTAATCATATTTACAGTATATTAATTTTATTCAAATACATTTTAGGAAACTAAAAATTACTTTGATAACTCTGAAGAAAAATAATCTAATCTGTTATTAATTGGCAGAAATAAAAAGAAAATTCACATAGGCTCTGTACATAGCCTGGCAATGAGTAAGTTCCAAGCTAGAAATTAGAAGCTTGCAGCCATGAGCGGAGAACTTCCAAGTTAAAAGTGAAGCTGACGAATCCTTCCCCAAGTTCCAAGTTGGAACTTGGATACTAGTGGGATAATACCCTGTATTTTATACTGTAAAAGATGCATTTTAGCTACCTTCTAAAGTTAGCTCAACTTTATGGAAAGCTTAGATGAGTAAATTAGAAGCTCCACAGAGATTGTGTGATTTCTTTGTTAGCTTTGTGTTGATAATGCCTTTTTTTATGCTCCTCTGCCCATCGTGAAGGTATTGACACGTCCATGAATTTATGGTTCTAGAAGCTGAGTGTCTTGGTTTCTGCTGCTGTGAGAAGTGAACTTCTTGCTTCTTCTTCAGTATAGATGAATCCAAGCAAGAGTTTGCATAGCATCTGAAACTGAATGCAACAGCAAAATGTTTAGACTTTAGTGAGAACTGTAGTGAGGAAATGTACTTCCAAACCTATATAAAACACTTTTTCCAAAACCAATCTATTACACCTCAGTTATTCTTTAAATTGATAATTATCTGAGATAGAGTCCTACAGGATTGTTACAACCTGCTGTGCATGGACTGTGTTAAGAAGCAGTCTCTGTGTTGAGACAAAATTTCTCAATCTCTGTCCTTTGAGAGAGTCCAGAGAATAATTGCTTTCTCACTCTCTCTCTTTCCCTATCTATTAATCTATCTATATATCTATCTATCTATCTTTTCATGCTGCTGAAGTACACGTGTTTTGGAAATTAATGCAAACAAAAGAAGAAGAGTTGTTTTAGGTTAGTGAAATGAAAGGTAGTAGTATAGTAAGGATGAACTGTAAATATGTGAGTTGTGTTAACTCCTGATTTTCACTGCCCACTGTAATCAGCCTGGAGAAAAAGTTGTTACAGGAATCATATAAAGAAATGACACATAAAACAATCATGCTTTCTATTTTACCTATATTTAAAATTACTTCATAGCCCTTTATATCTATAATAACATTATAGCACTTCTCCGTTCACTCATAATAACACAGAATGCATTATTTTAGTAACTCAAGTAATTGAGTTACTTACTGAAAGTTGAAAATTTCATTCTAAGTTGGAAGTTTTTACAGCCTCTATGCCTGGAGAGCAGACATTTGAGTCAATCATTTGAAGATGTCAATATTCTTACTAAAATTTAAAAGTAAAAAATAATTCTTTTTTTTAAATACACGCTCAATGTTACGCACATTTACTTTGGTAATATATTCAAAACATCACAAGAACATTAAAAAATATTTTCTCCATTTATATTTTAGTATCAAACTGTTGCAAGCACAGATTTATCTGTTTTAACAAACAACTGACAAGTTGCCAAAGCCAGAGCAAACACAGAAACAAAACAGAGTAATTATAAAACTAATGCAAACCAAATTTATAACTGAAAAGAAAATTAGATAAACTTCTGCTGTTATTGTTTCTCCTTGATATTATTCCTCAGATGTGTGATTTGGTTCTGATTATACTTTAAAAAGTTTTCATGGTCATATTTAATAGAAGCTACAGCATGTGTGTGTGTGTTGTTTCAAAAAGACAGTTCTGATTCGTACCAATTATTCAGTACTTTCAGTGTAGCCACCATGCATTATGTATTGGTGAACTACATTGTGTTCTTAATTATTGAGACTGGACAAAGTGATTGAAATCTGGTTCTGGGCCCTTCAGTTGAAGAAAGACAGGGAACTGCTGCTTGAAAGAGTCTGGTACAGAGCCACAAAAATTAATAAGGGAGTAGAATATCTTCCTTACAAGGAGAGACTGAGGGATTTGGGGCTCTTTAGCTTGGAGAAGAGGAGGCTGAGGGGTGACCTCATTAATGTTTATAAGTATGTAAAGGGTGAGTGCCAGGAGGATAGAGCCAGGCTCTTCTTGGTGATGGCCACTTGCAGGACAAGGGGCAATGGGTGGAAGTTGAGGCATAGGAAGTTCCATGTGAACATGAAGTAGAATTTTTTCACTATAAGGGTGACAGAACAGTGGAACAGGCTGCCCAGTGAGGTTATGGAATCTCCTTCCCTGGAGATACTCAAAACCCACCTGGATGCATTCCTGTGTGATCTGGTATAGGTGATCCTGCTCTGGCAGGGGGGTTGAACTAGATGACCTTTCAAGGTCCCTTCCAGCCCCTAACATTCTGTGATTCTGTGATTTTAGAGTTTTTCAATAGATACTCTATTTTCCACTTACAGTTAATATTCTACACTGTTTACAGTATAGAAAAGATTGTAGTCATATAATGAAGACTTCTGAATGACAGAAGAACAAGAGAGAGGGTAATCAAAGATTTGATATAAAGTACTATGAGAGCAGAGTGTTTGATAAAAATCAGAGCTTCTATCTTAATTTGTTTTTCATTAATTTTCAAGTACTTACCTCCAAATTGCATCAATAGTAATGGTTTTTCAAGTTCATGTGATAAATGAAGCATATTTCACTAACTGGGTGAAATAATATTCAAAATAATTAGCTGTAAGAAGGATCTCTTCATGGCAACTTCATCTAATTTTCTGTCTCTCTTTTACGAAGTTTGATTTTTCAGCAGTAAAAATGTCAAGTTTCTGGAATGTGATTTCAAAGTGAAATAATATAAACCTTTTCCCTCCTGCTGGTGTAGAGTTTTTGTTGGTTGTAATCTTTCATTTTTGGTGAATTATCTATTTGTCCTTGATAATAGATGTTATCTGTAGATTGCATTGGTGGTTCATTTTACATTTCCTAACAACTGTGTTATTTACTTCCACACGCAGAGAGAGCTAGTTTGATGTTCGAATTACCTGAGGAAACCAGAGAAGTATAAGTTGTGGTAAGCACGAGGGATTTTTAACACATTACTGTTAGAAAGGAGAAAACAGAGTAAGAAACATACAACTCTGCAGGGAGAAAAAGAACTGAAATGCTTAAGACTTCATTTGATTAAAAAAGTCAAAGTGAAGACTGCTGTAGAAATGTAGAAGTAGATAGAGCTCAGGAGGCTATCTAATCAAACCTCTCAACTATGGCAGGATCACATGTGCTGAAATTAATCCAGACTGATAATTGTCTAACTTGCTTCTGATGGAGATACTATGCACCCCAAGCAGTCTGTTCCATGAGGTATCTGTTCTTTACTATGAGAAAGCATGCTCTGGTAGGCAAGCTGATCTTTTTACATTTTTTTCTCCTGTGGACACAAAAATCATAGGGTCACTGTGTTCTCCTGATTGTTTGTCTATAGGAAACCCTCCATGACATATACCTCATATATATCCTTTGTAATCTGAGCAAAGTTTATTCCTTCCCTCTCTCTATATAGCTCATGTTTAGCAGAGGACTAAATAATTGGTTGTTTTTTCTTTGAAACAGATCAAATTTAGCCATGTTGTTTTAAAATCATGATGCTTAAAACTATGTTGAGTATTTTGAGTATTCTTCAGTAGTAGAGGGAGCAAAATACTTGCTTGGAGGGTATGGCATATGTCATCTACATGCCATGTTGAAGTATGTCTCAACATGATCTTGTTGGTCTGTACAATTCATAGTTTGCATTTATTTAAGGAGTTACTTCATTGTATTTTTGCCTTTCTTCTGCCTATTTCTGGCAGCAAATTTGTACAACCTTAATCAATTGTTAAGCTGCTTGAAATACTAGAAAGCTATGATGTTTAAGCAGCATGTGACTTCTGGGCTAAGTACAAAACAAAACACAGAAAAAGCAGCCACATAATTTATTTACAAGGAAAGAAAATAAATTGCAGGGGCAAAAGTTGGAGGAATGAGTGTTGGGATTCCATCCTAAATGAGAACAAGGAAAACACTTACTGTATTGCTTAGATGGCTTGTTGGCTTCCCCTGGTTTTGGATGGGTTCTAGTAGTCTGTGTTTCATGTTGTATCCTTGGAGATTCACATTCTTGACAAGATCACAGGGTATACTAAGCGTCTTTCTTCATGCAAGAAAAGAAAATATATATGAAGTAGAACATTTGTTTTATTTGATAATGACAACCTGTTAATGATATCCATCAAAAGATTTCAAGCTTAATTACAAAAGCATTTGTCCATTTTTTTTCAAATCAGAAGGGAAAAAAAAAGGACAATCCTGTTTGCCTTGTTCCTTGGGGTTTGTTTACTGATATTTTTACTTAAAATAGATTCTCATGTTAGGCTGGTATCAGTTGCTATCAAATTGTGGACAGTGTTGGCTTTTTACATCAGGTAAATTGAGTGTGTTCCATCTGGAGACAAAGTGGTAGACCATTATTTAATAAATGCAACAGATCCAAATGAAATATTAAAGATACTTTAACATCTCAAAACCAGTGTGGCCTGAGTTTCAATTAACTTTTATACCTATTAGCAATAATTAGAATAAAATACAGGAAAAAAAAAATCAACAGAAAGAAAGGCAGAGATCACCAGGGTGACTTTACAACCAGATCTTGAAATGTGCAATTGCATACAGGGAAGACTAATCATGCTTATTTTTCCTACTGTTACCAACCTCACACTGTTTTTATAGCACAAAATGCATTAAAGAAGTAAAAAAATACGGCTGTGGCCCAATTAGCTACCACATTATTATTTGTAGACTTATCTAATGCTATTTACAGGATATGAAAGGGTTGGACAATAAAAAACTGCAATTATGATTACATTACGCTGCAGAATACAACACACCAGCCTGTTAATGACTAAATCAGTGTGAATTGCAGGCATCATCAGTTCCTTCCTAAACATTTTTTTTCCCCTGTAATGAGGCACTGATGCTGGATAATTCATTTTCTGCCTCTATTTTCTATGTTTTAGTGGCTTCAAATTTTAGGTATGATAATCATGTTCCACAAGTTATTGATGAAATTTAGGATTTGTTCTTAAGTAAAGAATTGGTATGCTTTCAAAGAAGAATCAAATTGCAGCAATTACCTTGCAGTTCATGCTTTATAAGATTTAGGATAGTATTTGTAAATGGCTTATGCAAAATTAATCATACATTGCAAACTGCATGTGGGGAATAGTTCACAGTGATGCAGCATAATCCAGTAGATGAAGAGTTTGTCTACAAGGCAAGAGAACAAGACTGGTGCAAAATGTGTTTTGCTATTCCTCTTCCATGTGAAAGAGTAAACAATGTCATGTCCCTTAGTTACTCTTTTTTTAGCCATCTCTTACTTTACATAGGTTTTACAGAAAGCACTATTTCTTACAGTGCCTTTCTTCCACTAGCTAGAAAAAATGAGCCTTGATACTAGTGCAAACTATTAGGCACAGCTACAATGCAGTAACTCATAATTGCCATCCAGTGTTCATTAATGGAAGTTATTTATCACTCATTTTTTACATGATATAGCATCTTAAAGGGACCTAAGGCAGGTGTAATCTTACAGCTACTGGAATATATCAATTTATGATTGGGATATCCCACTGAAAAGGAATGCAAATTCAATACAAATAGATGGAAGCAACAGATTGGTTGTAGTCTTCTGGTCAAGCAGCAGTGAAAAATCCTGGCAAACCAGCGATGTGATTCTGTAGTACCAACAGGAGATGAAGTATTCCCAAACTGCAAATTTGAGCAGTAAGTAGGCGTGGTCTCAGAACAAAGGCTGTGTGTAATCACAACATTAACTCAGACAGCTTCTGCCACTTTGCTGGTATCACATCTGTTTCCCTGAGGTTCATTCTTTCCAACTAGTCTATAGCAATACACTTGAGTCTTAACCAGATACTCTGCATATTTGGCAACATTTTCTGGGTTAGATGCAAAGTGAGGCTATGCATTTCAGCAGTGTGCAGAGCATGAATAGCTTTGCATCCTCAGGTTTTTTTTCTTTCAACATCCATTTATTCATTGATATTTGTCAAGTGATGAAAGAGAAGAAATCTTGCTGCATTTCATAGAATAATGTTCTTAGGAATGACTGACAGTTCTCTTGGCAGTACTAAATACAGAAAGAATAATCTCTTGTAGAGCAGCTCTATTTGCTGCCAGTATGCAGTTTATATTTGGAAACATGGGGCTGGTGAGGGAGTTCCTTAATTTGAGGGTGATGTATGCATCCTAAGAAAATACAAGAAACATTTTGTGTAAGAAATGTCATGAGTTTAGCCTTGGAAATCTTCAGTAGGATTTATTTGGGTCCTTCTAAAACTGGGACATTCAGTAATCAACCAATTTCTGAAAAACTCGCTTTTCATCATCAACAGCAGTGGAAAACAGCTGATAGGTTAAATACTAGTACAGGCATCTCTCTTTATCAGTGATTTCTTATTATTGTTTAAAAATCTACAGGATTGACAAAGTAATCATCTTGGTATGAAGCATCCATAAACTGTGTTAGTTAAAAACTGTGTTAGTTAGTCTTTAAAATTCTGAATGTGATTGTGGGAGACAAAAGTTTGCGCCTGATGCCTCTTTAGATGTTTTAGATGCTGTAGATGTTTTCCTCGTATGGAAAAGGTTTCTTTGGCTGGCAAAGCATTAAAGTGTGAGTAACTACTTTTGTTCGAAGCACTTCTCTTTTGCATTCAATAATTTATGGGTGCTCATGTTTTCACTATTAGGTTTAGGTTGAAGTAACAAAATGATGAAGCATTATCTATTCTCTGTTTCACCAGAAATGTAAAAAAATAATAACATTTTGTTGAGCAAGTTGGGTTGTTAAATATGCGAAAAGGCCACAGAGTTACCTGATCTGCATATCCAGACACATTCTAAATGAATACATATGTGCACATTTGGACTGGCTTCTTTAAATAGTAACCTAAATGCTTGCCCATGTTTATACAAAATAGATAAAAATATGTTTTCAGGAAAATGTCTCTAATGCATGTATATATGTTTGCATATTGGGGAAGTTTTAATGAAGAGAATTGTACAGACTATGCAATGAAATAATTGCTTATTAAAATAATAAATGCTGAGTATAAGTAAATTCTGAATAGGTTCTACCCTCCTGTTGATAAATTGGATTCTGTACTTCTTGTTTGTTCTTCCTTAGAGTACTAATTATGCTATTTATTCAAAATATCAGTATCTTAGTCCTTCTGCTGCTTGACCATTGCATAGCAGAGATAACAAGGGAAATAAAGATCCAGTGTTATCAACACTGGAAATAATTTTCTGTGGTTTTTTGCATGTGCTTCCATACTTTTCACTGGAAGAGAATTCCATATTCTTTGTGTAACATTTTTAGCCATGAAAGCTAAGTATCCTTTGGGATAAATGTGTCAACAGAAAGAACATCACAAAAAGAAATGGAGTAATTGCAAGCAAACAATTTTCATCTTGTATTTTCAGGACTCTTTTATTTTTATTGATGTTTCACTCATTCTGGGAATCTTCCTGATAATGTAATCTTGAAAACAGTTTGGTTCTTCTCTGACCTTTGCATTCAGAAACATTTGTTGAAGTGGTTTTGCATGCAATTTCCCCCCCTAACGTATTGCAGGAAATTCTGGTCAGGGACAGTATCACCTAAGTGTAAAATGGCTCTGCTGAAGATTACAAGTTTAAAGGAAGCACACAGTTAATATTTCCTTCACATTTTCCATGTAACTGTCTCAGTTTTATCATTCTGACAGTTTTGCACCTGTCTACCCTAATAAATTAAGAAATATCATATCAACTAGGATGCACCATCGAAGAAAGGATATTTGAATGTAGTTTCTGTCCAGGGGTTTGAGTGGACTGCATTGCTATCACGTCTTTCTTAACACATCTATCTATGTGTTCCAGACACTCAAGCCTAGTTTGCATTGTATCACCAGAAAAAAACTGAGGATGATTTTACTTCCTCTTCGTTGACTTCTAGGTGTGAAAAATAGAAGCTCGTTAATTGCTGGAAACAAGGAATAACAAACTCTGTTCTTTGGTACCTTACTTGCAGTCTCTGGGGCCCCAGAGAAGTGTTTCTGTGGCTGATTTTGGTGGATGCTTTGCCTTACGCCATTTTGCCATGATCTATGCACACTGAGGCTACAGCATCCTGACACTGCAACCATGCTCTCCAGCTGACCACTTGAGATCATTGAGAGAGTCCAGCGGAGGGCTATAAGGATGATTAGGGGAGTGGAACACTGCCTTATGAGAAGAGGCTGAGGATCCTGGGGCTTCTTAATCAGGAGAAGAGAGAGAGGATTTAATAAATGCTTACACATATCTGAGGACTGGGTGTCAGGAGTTGGGGGGGCAGGCTCTTCTCACTTGCTCCCTGTGATAGGACAAGGAGCAATGGATATACTGCAGCACAGGAGATTCCACCTCTACACAAGGGGGGACTTCTTTACTGTAGAGGTCACAGAGCACTGGTACAGGCTCCCTAGAGAGGCTGTAGAGTCTCCTTCTCTGGAGATTTTCAAAGCCTGTCTGGATGCGTTCCTCTGTGTCCTGAGATAGATTGTATGGCTCTGGCAGGGAGGTTGGACTTGATGATCTCTTTGGGTCCCTTCCAATCCCTAACATTGTATGATGCTGTGATCAGCTCTTGTGACTAATTTTTTTTTTCATGTAACCTAACTTTTCTGACAACCTGATCTGAGCGCCTTTACTAATAATGCCACCTTAGGGTATAAATCACGTTATCCTTTCCAGAACACTAAAGCTGAAATGCCAGAGGTAAAAAAGCGGTCTTGAATCTGATTTTGTAAATCTGACATTGTAAATCTGATTTTGTAAATCTGACATTCAGGTAGGATAGGATCAAGTTTTCTGTTTGTTTCTGGGGAACTTTTTCCTTTCACAAGAAGCTGGGAGAGGCCACAGTGAAGACAGCCAGCTGAACCAGCCGGGAGGGTATTCGATGCCATATGATATCATCCTTGCTATATAAGGGTAGGGCTGGCTGGGACAGGCACGGGTGCTTTGGGCAGGTGATTGTGACTTGGCACTAGCAACAGGGCAGGATCAGGTAGATGGGCTAGGCCAGGCCATTGTGTCAGTGCTGCATTTTGTCTAGCACATTTTATATACTATTTCATTTGTATTATTGTTGATTTTGATTATTTTTTATGTCTTTGTGTTGTTCTGTTAAACTCTCCTTATCTCAATCCACAGGTATTTGCCTTTTTGTCTCCTTCCTGCCCTACTGGGAAGGTGGTGGGGAGAGAACAGTTGTGTGGGTGTCTGTGTGTGGCTTGGCTGCTGGCTGGGCCTGAACCACAACAAATACCTAAATAGAAAAACTAATTTGTCATGTCAAGATTACTTGGAGCTTTCCCCATCTATTAAAAATATGTGATATCCTTGTGACAGTATCAATGGCTTCTCACAGGATGTGAAGTGTACTTTAATTAATTAGAATCAAGAAGCTACTCTAGCTGAGGAAACAAAAAAATGGTGAATATCAATTTGCCTAGTTATCTTTATCAAATGTTTCCCAATACCAAGCTTTGAGAACAAACCTTTGTATGTAAAAGTTTAAAAACCTTACTGACAAGGATAATAAAGGTTTTTAATTGCGAAGTCTTTGCAGAGTCACTGTGCAAAATTATGATTATGATTAATTTCCTTAGGGGATGCTTGACTGGCAGCAACTGAAGCTGGCTATTACACAGCCATAAAATGAGATGTTGCACTGCTTGCTAACCAGAGGGAAGAAATACAGACTGACATGTTGAACTGCCCAGGATACACTATATGTTTTAAGCATTTTGTGTTGCTAAACTAGACTAGCTCAGGATTAAATCTTCAGTGGTTTTGCCCCAAACTCTTTCTGACCTTTTTGCTGTGCTTTCTAGTGGGTTTGACACTCCAGAGGAAGACACACAAGAGTACACCAAACCTTTTCAAGGTTTCCTGAGAGGAAAATTATACAATATATCCTGAGTTGGCATTAATGTTCTACTATTTGTGTTTGTTGTGTCAATAGCATAGAACCAGGTGGACAGGTGGTTCAGTTACACCTCTCAGTTTCTTCTTTAATGTAAGAGCAACCTAGATCTAATGGTTATTTTTAGCTTTCTCTTGTCAAGCTACTAACAGAGAGATACATCCAGAACACACCTAAAGTGCCAGACTGTTCAGTAATTCTGAGCCTCTTAGCTTTTTGGCATTCTTCAGAAAAAACTTTCGTGTTCTTTGATCTGTGCCTATAAGAAAAGAACTGAAGTGTCCCTGTCAAGTCTGCTAGAGCTGGGTTGGCCACCAAATGAATGACTGATGCTCTGTTAACCCTCTTTCTCTTCCCAAGGAAGAAGAGAAAGGGAATAAATGAGATAGTCTTACGTATTGTAAAAATAAAACTAAACCAGCTTTAATCACAGAATGTTAGGGGTTGGAAGTGACATCTGGAGATCATCTAGCTCAAGCCTCCCCAACAACTTAAATGAAATTGAGATGAAAAGTAAAATCCATGAGCAGAATTAGTTCTGTCCTACCTCAAACCACAACAATCCTGCACACCATAAAAACATCTCTTAATTTTATTTCTTGTGCTTGGTGCAGTTTGGGTTCAGGAATCAAGGGTAGGAATTTCTAAAGAAAGATGTCGCTCATCACACATAATCCAAGCTTCCAAGATCTTTGAAATAATTTTTGAATTTTCATACGAGCTCTGCCAAATGAAAAGTCTTCTTTTCAAGTATTTAGGGACAAGCTTATCTGTAACAAGGAGCTGAGTTGCTTAAAACAAAGACCTTTTTTTAAAAATGGGTACAAGAAATAAAGATGCATTTCACAACTCCAAACCACTGCCCTATCTTCTGTGCTCTGTTTCTTCTTGCATTCATTATTGACTAGAGAAAAAAAAATCTCATAGTGATTTTTTTGAAAGTAAATTTGTTTATTTTTAAAAGAACAGATTTCATTAACTTTTGATGGGGCCTGCAGTCATCAATGACCTGAACATTTTTGAAAATCCCATCCTCAGGCATCACTGGAACTGTGCTGCCATTGCAGCAAGTCTTCCATCTGGTCTTTGCAGCATCAGGTGCCTTCATGCAGAGGAAACAGCCTGCTTGGCAAAGAAGTGTCAAACCACGACAGGATAGCTGGCTTGCCGTGGAATAGCAGCTGTCAGAAGAAAAGAAAAAGAGTTCATCTTTCTTTTCCTTATCACAGGTGACAGCTGAGGGAAACAGAGCTAGATTTTAATGCTGGAAAAAGGTTTTATTTTAGAAACCCAGTTGTTTTCTGGGTTTCTGCCAAACCTTGGGGATTTTCTTTATATGTATGAACTTTAGAAGAAGACTTTTGCCTTCAGTTAGTTTTCAACAATAAATTTATTGTGAAGACCAATGTGTGCACGGTTAAAGTTTTGTTTTAATTCCTTCTCTTTAGTATGTAACCCCAGCAGAGAAAGGTTTTATAATGAAATTGTTTACTGTAAAAATATTTTAGAGTTCTATCAACTGAGAGAGGTACAAGTTTACTTCAGTGATAGGAGGATACATACATCTTCACCACATTTTTTTTCAGTAATGGCCTACTACTACTGTAGTTCTGGGATGGTTCCTTCTTCATAAGTGATAAAGCCAGTGTTTCTGGGACTTTCAGAAATTATTTTAAGGCTTTTCACCTGTCCAGGGTTCTTTATCAATAACAATTTTCTGTTCAGATAATAAAATGAAGACTGAGATGCTTGTGAAATTTCTCCCAGAACACTCATACTGAGTTGCATGGCTAATCAAAACAAAACCACAAGCTTATAGCTGAAAAGCACAGCTAAGCAATTACCCACACTGTATAAAACTGTTTCCATGCAGCCACCCACACATTTTACTGATCCCAAAGACCATTGTAATGCTATTCTGTCTCCTTTTGAAAGACATAGAGAGACCTTTTAGAAGAATGACTTTATACTACACACCCCATTGGGAAAATAATATGCTGTTCAAAAAACCCTTATGTCAGGATCCTTGAATTAAAAAAAACCCATCTGAATCGTGACAAAGTGAAACAATTATATCTTATGTAGTAGGCAAGCACTGTGTAGGAAAGCTTCAGTGATTACTTTTACTTTTTTTCTTTACTTAAACAATTACTTCATAGAAAGTGAATGGCCAAAGTGATTTTAATTCTTATTACAGTTTAAGGAACTGTTCAAGAAGTGATGCAGATGTCTTTTGTACTGAACCATCACTCTGATAATATTTTCCTGTTCTGACTTGCTACTGGGAGATTAATCAAGAAAGGCATTTCTAAGTTAGCAACCACCAGACTGTTGGTTGCTTCAGGTACCATTTAAAAGATTTTAAGTCAATTGGTGGAGTACTTGGTAAACACACCAGCAGTGTCATACTTATCACAGTTTGGGATCCAGTAATTCAGGGTTGGATGTGGGTTTAGTAAGTCCAGATCATTGTTATGAGTTGTAACCAAATATTAAGGGACAGATTTTGTTGCCCAGTGGTTTAACAGGTGAAATGAAATCATGTTTATGGGATCAGGTAATGTAGATAAGTGAGGCCTTGGAAGTTAAAATTAGGCATCCTTTCAACTGTAAAGCCACACAAGTGGAAGCATTTAGAAAGTCCTTACCTGTTGAAAGTATTTTTATTTTAACGGTAATGCTGAACAATGAATAAAGCTTGTCAAAACAGACTATATGTTAATTTCTATAATGGCAACTTAAGAAGAACACAGATCTTCATCCCAATGTAATAGTTCTAAAGTTTTAGAACCATGGGAAGATGCATCTTGGGTGGTAAGCAGTCAGTCTCCAGGTGTACCTTCATAAATTTTGGTGTGGCAATTATAAGGAAATATAATCTAAGTGTGATCTAGATATATTTCCATCATGGCTGTAGTGAGAAAAATAAAGGAAAGGCATAGCTTTCATGACTTTGCCCTGCCTCTTGTCATCTTCAAGAGTCCTCAAAGGCACATAGTACCTCCTTCTGATGCCACCACAGAGTACAGGCTTATTTCACATTAAAGTAGTCCAGTCTGTTTAACATTGATAGGATAAATCTGAGTTTACAACATTCATTTCCTTGATATCATGGAAATATTATTTCATTTAGTTCAAAAGACACAGGTCACTGCTTATAGTTTGAGTTTGAACAAATTGGGAGGATTTGTCCCTGATTTTGAAAATCATACCTAATTAAGTCAGGAAAATATACTGAAAGTAGTGAGTGTCTCATAAGGATCAACTGGTTTTAAATAAGAGAGATTTGGTTGGAATACTTGCCATTTTAAAATGGGTCTGCGTAAAATTTTGCGGTTAACTATAGGCAACATACTTGAAAAAATATTTCCTATAACTTTTAAAGCCTTTCAAGGACTATGCCATGGTGCTACCTCTTATCAACACTATAGTCTCTGGATAGATAGACATTTATCCTAGGATGGTGATTTACAGTCTTGACAGAACTTAGTGTGATGTGTATTAATGTGAATATCCATTAACCACCTTCCTACCTTGAAAAGGCCTGTTTTTAAGAGCTTCTCTAGCTCTCACTGGTTTTGTAGTACCTGATAGAATGATGGAAATTAACACAGCTACTAGCAGATGTTAATCATGTAGCTTAATGCACTGCTGGAGGGCATTTGCATTATTGTGGTGAGCATGGTGTTAAGTACCTGTATAGAACAGATTAGACCATGTTGTCCTGTGTGTTTTCAACAGATGCCACACTATCCACTCCAGAGAACTTACTCACAATGAAGCCATCAACTACTTTTTTTCTGTTTCAGTCTCAGTGTTTTAGTCTGATTTAATACAAATATTTGGCTGGCTTTGTTGTTCTGGGCTGCTTCCTTTTCCTTGACACCTTTATCCTCTAGCTCTTATAAGAAACCTCTCTTGGCTCTGCTGGCACTCTCCCGATTTCTTGATGTGTCACCTGTATAAGTCCTCTTTCTTAGAATCTTATTTAAGATTTTGTTCTTGATCACTTTTTGTGCTGGTTACCTCATTTTCTACATTCACCTGTGGGATTCTTTGGTAATTACTTCCACACCAGATTCTTCATTTTAAATCTGTTCACCCCTAGGAGAAGCCCATGGTGTCTGCCCTGTGTTGCCTGGTATTCTTCTGTTTTATTGTCTATAACATAGGTCCACAATAATCAGGACATTTGCTTTCAAAATTGTCCATCTGGTATCCATTCTCCAATTTTGCTGAGAGTGATTTCACTCTGAGTCTAATCAGCCTGTGGGACTTGCTGGAGTTTGATTTTAACCATTGAAATTGTCAGAAGTGTCACTAAGAAAACAGTGTACAGTAGGAAAAAATCAGTACTATGGAAAATGAAGCACTGCACGTAAGTAGCTTTATTTTTGCAGTTAATTTTGGTGAACAATCCCACTGAACATTATTGTTTGGCTCCCAGGTCATGAGTTGCAGCCAGACCACCCAGCTTTCTGCCTGCCCAGATCTACTTTTTTTCACAAGGCAAACATGAGTTTTACTAGGTTGTTTTGGGTTTTTTTGTTTGTTTGTTTCTTTTTTAATTCCATTACCAAAATTGACATTTTGGTCATGTTTTCTAAATTTCATATATTTGCAATTTTTCTCTGTAAAAATTACTACTCCACACTAATTAAGATCCAGTCCTGTCTCTCATTCTTCTTCATTAGGGAAAGCATCTGTCAACACCTTTCTGTTTTACTGTCTAAATCATAGACGTGTTGAAAATATTCCCAGTGCTAACAACTGTAATCTTCTTCTCTCTGATTTTCTTATTCTGTTCTTTGTAAGAGATACTCATCGCTCATAAGTAGTCATTCTCTCCTATCATTTTGTTGTGCAATGTGTTTAGAGTCTCAAAATGAAACATAGACTATATACAGTTGTCAAAGAATCTTGATCGAGACTTCTACCATAGTTTGCACTGGTTTGGGATTAAAGGAAAATTATTTTAATTTCAGTAGTCAATATATCGATGCAGTTAGGAGAATTGATTGCAGATGCTGCAGACTTGCCTTGTCCATGTGTTTACAAGCTCAAAACATGTTTAAGACTAAATAGTGTGAATTCGTGAGTACTGAATACTATTTTTGTTATTGATATTCAAAAATTCGGGAAAATTCCCTCAGATTCTTTGGATTTTTAGTCAACAGGAAATATTTGTGCAAAGGATATTTATTAACACAGAATTAAACAGTTTAAACAATCAGAACGTGGAAAAATAGGAAAGCGAAACAGGAAACATTCTAACTGTGCTGCAGAGGCTTAGCATTAACCCTAGCACAAGCCACCTGACACAGAGGCTTAGCATTATGCCTTGGATCCCTGAGAAAGTTTCCCGTATAAGAATGCTTCCAAAACTCATGATAACGATCCCACGGCAAAATACAAAATATTCCAGGCAGAGGGGAGAAGAGAGAGTTGCAGACCAGTTGAGCCAGTGTAAGCCACAAACACGTGGCCACGGAGATTTCCAGTTAACGAGCCACTAAGGGGCGCTGCTTCCTGCTGTGCAGGGAAGGCTGTCTCTGTAGGAAAAGACCATCTCTGAAGAAAAGGCACGGCTTCTAAATCAGCCCTCCCTTAAATAGACCAATTTGAAAGTTAAAGTGGCCAATAGGCATTTAGCATCCTTGTACTGCCCAATGCATTTAAAGCTTCGTGCCTCGTGTGACCACGCAGGCATGTTGAGGGGTTGCACCAGACACCTGGCGCTAAACTCCTAGCCCCAAGGCTTTGCTTTTGCTCAATCTGCTTCAGCTTCCAGACCCTGAACAGAAGAAGGACTGAGCAAGGGTTTAAACGAGCCTGGCAGGATTTATGCCTACCAGGACAACCTATTATTATGAATTTTCATTTTGTCGTTCAAAGCATCAGTGGTCATTGTGATGAAGTCCTTTATACTGGTGAATAACAGCTAATGAAAAGGAGGCATACTTCCACTGGAGTCCAGTTAGCTTTATACACAGAATTTTCATGATTCAAACTCTACTTTTTTCCATGTCACTTACAAATAACGGTATTGGTGGAGCTGTGGTGGTGCATATACAGTCTTCTCTCTTTCTCTCTCTCTCTCTCTCTCTCTCTCTCTTTTTCTTAATTTACCCATTTCTACTATTTATATTATCAAAGAACTGAAGTGTCAGGTTATGTATCAAATAATTAAGCTAGACTTTTTCACAGGTATAGTGTGTCTCTTCCTTCCTTGCATAAAAGTGCAAGGGGAGATGTTGTGCTGAAAGAGAGTATGGTGATACATGTATGTGTGTGAGAGAGACAGAGATGCAGAAACTTATTTAAGGCTGTACTATGTATCTGCTTGTACCTGAGCTAGGCAATTTTGGTGAGTCAGGCTGGCTCTGCTGTGAAATCTATGCTATAACCTAACAAGGTTACTCTTGAAATCTCCTTTGACAGCTATTTAATGCTTACCAAGTGCTGAGGCTATAAAAATACGTTTTGCAGCAGCATTCATATAATAAATACTGTGAACAGTTTAAAGTCACTGACTTGTCTTTACAACTTTATGTTGCAACAACAGTAATGTTAACTTTAATCCACTTCTTGTTTCATTTAAACAGACTCAAGCATTATCTGCATGTTCATAGAATCATAGGATGGTTAAGGTTGGAAAGGCCTTCGAAGATCATCTACTTCCAACCCCCCCCCATAGGCAGGGACCCCCCCCACTAGTACAGGTCACTCAAGGCCCCGTCCAACCTGGCCTTGACCCCCTCCAGGGAGGGAGCAGCCACAACCTCCCTGGCCAACCCATTCCAGTGTCTCACCACCCTCACTGTAAAGAACTTCCTCCTAACATCCAGTCTAAATCTCCCCTCTTCCGTTTAAACCCATTACCCCTCATCCTGTCATTACAAGACCTTGTAAATAGTTCCTCCCCAGCCTTCCTGTAGGCACCCTTCAGATACTGGAAAACTACTATAAGGTCATCTTGAAGCCTTATCTTCTCCAGGCTGAAGAGCCCCATCTCTCGTAGCTTGTCATCATAGGAGAGCTGCTCCAGCCCTCTGATCATCTTCGTGGCCCTCCTCTGGACCTGCTCCAACACTTCAATGTCCCTCTTGTGTTGGGGGCTCCAGGGGGGCTCCAGAACTATGCACAATACTCCAGATGGGGTCTGATGAGAGCTGAGTAAAGGGGGAAGATCACCTCCCTTGCCCTGCTGGCCACGCTTCTCTTGATGCAGCCCAGGACACAGTTGTTGTCTGGGCTGCATGTGCACACTGCTGGTTCATGTTGAGCTTTTCATCAACCCAGACCCCCAGGTTCTTTTCCTCAGGGCTACTCTCTAGCCATTCACCACCCAGCCTGTATTTGTGCTTGGGGTTGTGCTGACCCAGGTGCAGGACCTGCAAGACCTATGATAGGTACGGTATCTTTTAGAAAACATAATGACAGTCATTACACAGAACCTGCATATAGTCGAGAGGAGTATTTAAGGGTTATCACTGCTCCTTCTGTTTGCATTACTAAAGTTTTAATTTTACCTAACTGTATTTTGTACCTATGGACTGGAATTACTGATTAAGAGACAGAGAAAAAGATGTGGTCTTTTTTTGTTTGGTGATAATTTTTGGTGGAATTTTTAGACTATATTCAAAATGCTTTGCTTTTTGAAAAGCTGGGAAATTGGAAAAAGCAACAATAATAAATACAGTTTTATTCATTACATAATCAATATGGTCTTACTCCAATGCATTAGTTTTCCAACATGTATCTAAGAGATATAAAGCTAGCTAGTTCCTCCCACGGATAAATTCTGTATTGCACTGTATATAGACAAAGTCTATGTAGTCTGCTCCCAAATTCTGTCCCGTAAAACATGTAGTGTACCTGAACATCAGGGTCATTATTAATATCCAGTGTATTTTCAGCAATGTTCTGGATGTCTTTATTATATATGAAAATAGGTTACTGTTGAAATTTTTATTTCTTGTATAGAAGGATATTTGGTGATTTTTATTTTTTAATTTAACACACACTTAAGAAGTGTCCTTCAAACCATTCTGACTTCTTCAGCTCAAGATATGTAGTGTAGGTCAGAGAAACTTCTCTCAGTGCCCAGGACTCTTCTGTTTTCTGGGGATAAAAATGGCATCCTGTAGCTCAACCTGAGTAATGTTGTAAATACAGTTACCACCTTTCCTTTTAATTTTCTTCCATCCAGAAATGCACAAATACTACAAAATGATGTACATTATTATTGCGAATATCGGTATTCCAGAAGCAATTGAAGCTTTTTTCTTTAAAACCAAACAAATTAACAATTAAAAAAGAGAAAAATGTTTCATTTGTCTTTGAAAATTGGCAGTATTTTTGACTACCTGAACTGCAGCCATAAATACCTGTATAATTTAATACCACATATAAAGAGTTACAGGAACCAGTGAAGTGGAATTGAGGCATATAAGAGGAAAGATGACAAATGTTGGCAAAATTATATGGTCCATTTTTTTTATGGCTTTAGTAGAAATATATTCGTATTGAAAAATAACCTGTATTTGAAAATTTCAAAGTCTGATTTGGTTCAAATCAATCTTTCCTTTTCCCTTCCCTCTTGTCAGATTTCTGATGCATCTGACAGTGCTACCAGACTATTTATTACAGCTACTGATATTAGAGTCCTTTAAGCTTCTGTCTCTGAGCAGAGGACCATATTCAATAAAACACCCTTTGTGCACTGAGGTCAGACTAACAGGCTTGTAGTTCCCTAGATGGACCTTCTGACCCTTCTTGTAGATGTGTCACATTTGCTCACCTCCAGCCACCTAGGACCTCCCCAGTCAGCCAGGACTGTTGATAAATCATAGAAAGCAGCTTGGCTTGGCACTTCCACAAGCACAGTTAATGCCCTTGGCTGGATTCCATCCGGCCCCATAGACTTGTGTGCATCTAAGTGGTGTAGTAGGTCACTGGCCATTTCCCCTTAGGTTCTGGGGGCTTAATTTTGCTCCTTATACTGTCATTCAGCTCAGGGGGCTGGCTATCCAGAGAACAACTGGTCCTACTATTGAAGACAGAGGTAAAGAAGGCATTGAGTACCTCAGCTTTTTTCTTGTCCTTGGTCACTATGTTTTCTGCCTCATCCAAAAATACATGTAATTTTTTACTTCACTATTGACTTTATTATTCAATATTCTTTATACTGGGTTCATTACTAAGGGAATTAAAACACATTGGAATTTTTCATTTTTTAATGTATTTACCCTCCATTTTTAGTCTTAGAGGCAGAGAAATGTTTGCTTCAGCTCATCATCGGTGGATGATGATGTTAAGGACTTGTTTGCAACAATGGATTTAAATGATAAAGCTATTCTCATAATGGTTGCATCCTACATGTCTTGCTGTATTTCTAAACAAGAACATATTGTTCTGGAACTGAATAATAGTTACTTCAAACATGGTAACCATATCAGGGTATTTATTGTGGAATGATTGTTCCTAAATATCTGCCTGTGTAGACAAGTCCTTTCTCCATGTACAAGCAGCAAATCTCTTGACAGAAGAGCCTCAGTATATGTCTTCCAAACTTTAATCTTTGGCTAGGTGCAGGAACATTGATCCTTTAATGAAAATCCAGCTTACAAATTCTAGAGTTCTTACAGTAGGTTGAGAAAAAGAAAGCTTTATATAAATGTTAAATATGTAACCCTAACATATTTATATTTACTGAGACAGGTGGGGTACTTTCTGCCTGGAAAAACACCTAGGAGCTATAAAGGTGCAAGTTATTGCACTTTGCTGTGCAATAATTGCATACTGTGTGCAACTGCTGTGATTGTCAGCCACATCCTGATTACTTATTTTTTCTTTCTAATATGACTGTCAAATCTAGCAGTGCTGGGATTTTTTTGGTTCCCGCATGGCTCAAAGAACTAAAGATTTTGAAACATCTTCTCCTTGACAGGTAATGTGAACACATTTGATAGGCAGTCATTAGAGAATAAATCTGGGATTTAGCAGTTTCATTTTACAGGCTCACTCCTCTACAGCATTATCTTAACAAAAATTTTGATGACAGAACATGAATATGTGAAAATAAGGGACTGAGACCCCAAAATGCAACCTAAAACAGTTGTGAACTACAGAAGTTTTTATCTGCAGTTTGATGGGCTCTTTAATCCTGATCAACATCCCACCTGTTCAAAATCCAAGTCTTCAGTGAGCAACACAAACAAAAAACCCTGTCATCTTAATGAACTGTGATGTTTTTGCTGTGCCTCACAAGGGAGTCGATTCAACATTAATAAAATAGTTTCATCAGTGACCTAAGCTACTAATGGAAAAAATACTCTGAGGTTTCAAGGTTTAAAACAATGTTGAACATCACAGCTTCAACTTAGTTTTCTGGTTTATGCTGACAGCTGTTTTCCTGAAAACTTTCACAGCTGCTTTTTTTTTAAAAAAAAAAAACAAACCCAAAACTTAACAGTTTATTACTAAATGCTATTTTCTCAGCAAAACATTCATACTCAAAATTTTAGCTCTTCAGTTTCTCTCTGCTCTGTGATACTCTACTCTCCTATTGCTGTTCCTAAGAACCATTCAATGGAAGCTTCTGTGGAATTACCTTCCTTTATTCACTGTCACTGCCTGATACTGGTAAAAATCTCTGTAGATGCAAAAGCTTTCCTTTTGCCTGTCTTCCCAAGAAATGAGTAAATTCTTCAGAGTTTGAGTTTTGATGACAAAGTAAGAAGGATATTTCATTCCCTGAACCTGTGATCATAGCAGTCATGGAAATTGTAGGCTCTGGTTATTTTTCTCTGAGTTAAATGTCTTGATTTAGACTGTTTATGAGAGACACTTGTTCTATTCCCACTGTGATGCTGTGAAGCACAGACATCAGACACGTCTTGATTCAGGACACCTACATGCTGTCTCTGTTGTTCACCTGATAAAAAAGTGCCTATTGTTCCCGACAACTAGTATTATTTCCTCATGTCTTTTTACCTCTATTGTTTATTTAGATTCTTATCTTATGCCAAGAACTGTCTTTCATTCTGTATGTTGTATTGTGCCTAGCACAATGAGGTATCAATCTTCTTTGTGCCTTCTGGTATGACTATAATTCAAATAATGAATAATAATCACCTTTATCTTTGAGCATCTTGTAAATCAGTGGCATTTTCATGAGCTGAGAATTCAGAGTAGCTTCATGAGTATCTTCTTTCTGTTGCAAACAGTTTGATTTATCTTATTGTAATGCAAAGGATGTATATGTTTAGAACAGAAAAATCCTGACAAAAACTGTTATGGCAGGTATTATGGTGTGAGATAGGATTTTCCAAAATTAATATAGTTTATTAATTTTGATATTCAGGAGTCTTCCTACTGGCCACAATTTTAATAATACATTCTTTGAAAACATTACATAGAGGAAAACATAGTCTAGAACACTTAAGAAATAACTAGCAATAATACACATGAAACCATTGGAACCGGAAGAGAGGTTCTTGTGGTTGATTATACCGCTTACCCACCAGAGAGACTCGAGAAGCTCCTTTCTGCGTAAAGTACAAGGGGCTTGGATTCAGTTGAAGAGTTTACAGAATTTTGCAAAGAGGCTTTTGAGTATTTACTCACAAAAGTTTTCTCCGGATTCCCAGGACTAACTACAGTACCCAAACACTTGCAGGGAGTTCTGTTGGTGTCTTGTCAGCAGTTGAGGCTTCTAGTTCTTCCAGGCTCTAAGAAGGAAGGTGCTGGGAGAGAGAGGCAGACGATCTCTGACCTGATCCTGGTTCCTCTTGGACAATCTGTGTCTCTGCAGGTATGCAGTTGGGATATCTTGTGGATGTGCAGGCGGGCACTATGTCACGCTGGCTAAGCAAGCCTGTTGCGTGAAGGTGCTTAAGGCCTATTCCTGGTAAACAGGAGGTAAACAGGCACAGGAGGTAAACAGGTAGATAAACACAAAGTATCAGAGCTTGTTATTATATAGCAGGCAGATTGTTGCAGAGCATGGTGGGATGCAATGGCAGTAAGGCAGAAGCTCTATAAGGCAGAGCACTGGCAGAAGCACAGTAAGGCAGAGCACCTTAAGGCAGAGCACATTGTGTTGACCTTTTTATCCATACAGCCCGAGCCTAATGATACTTTGGTCATGGATCAGCCAATCAGAATGGCAGTTAGGCAAACTTAACTGTATTAGGTAAAATCAGGGCTTGCTTTTACGTTTTTAGGGCAGAACACAAACAAATATATAAACACATGAGGTACCCTGTTTACAAGTTTGAAGGGACATGGAGGAGACTGGAAGGCACCAGGGCCTTTTGTCTTGATTTCCCGTAGTTGCTTCCCCCAACAACAGGAGAGAAGAAGAGCAATTTTAATTTGTAATTTTAAGTGGGTTTTTTTTTTTTGTTTGTTTGTTTGGTTTTTTTGAGTTCTTGGATTTTGGAAGGACTTCTGTGTGTCCATTGTGATTTTCTAAAGTATATTCACTAATGTACAGAAAAACTTTTTTTTTTTACCTTTTTTTTTTTTTTTCTCCAATGGTGAGGTAAGTAGTAAAACAGCAGAATTTTCTGGAAGTTTCAGCAGCGTGAAAAGGGGCAAGGTGCACGTCATACAAAGGAGCTCAGAGAAATGCCAAAACATATTAAGATCCAAATCCTATGAAAATCCTGTCTGGCAGAGGTGGGCCTTTTCTTACTACCATCTCCCCTAGGGCAAGCAAGCGAAACATTGCTCTTATGTTGACAAATCAAACTTTTGTTACATTTCTTTCATATTTCTTTAAAGTTTCCATAATTTACGTCAGTGGTCTAGATGGTGCTCAAAGCAATTTCCATGTATAGGATGGATGGGAATTCTTGAACTGATAATAGGGGACTTGGAAACCTTTACATTTTCCAGCTCTTTTTATGCCTTTTCCTTCTCTTGTGGCTTAGCTGGCATATACTGTTTCAGAGTTAGTCCAAGAAATGCTGAAACCTCTCCCACCAAGTTTGCTTAATCAAGCTGGGGATAAATAATACTCAGTATTCTGATTTTCCTTGTTGAATTTATCTCTTAATTAATTATGTTTTAAGTTTTGTAAGATGAGCTTATCTTTTGAGAACAAATACTTCTGGCTGTTTTCTGACTTGCTTTTAATTTCTTAGCATATTGTGTTGCATTTTGCTTTGCTTTGATTTTGTTTGTGTGTTTGTTTTTCTCTGGATTACTGTGGAATAGGTGCTACTCAGGATCTTACTACTTAAAGGAAATACCAGACTTTCCATCCCTGAAACAGATTCATAGAATGATAGAATGATAGAATTACAGAACCGTAGAATTGTAGAATTGTAGAATCAGAGAATCGTAGAAACAGAAAATTGCCAAGGCTGGAAAGGTCCTCAAGGATCATCTAGTTCCAAACCGCCTGCCATGGGCGGGGACACCTCACACTAGATCAGGCTGTCTAGAGCCTCATCCAGCCTGGCCTTAAACACTTTCAGGGATGGGGCTTCCACCACCTCCTACTTTTCCTGAGGGCTACATATCAGCAATGGGACTCTTTGCTGTACCAAAGATGATGTATTTTATTTTATAAGATAACTGACAAAATATTCAACTTATTTTGGCAGAAAATTTAGCATTCAACCTGAACAGTTGCAATTGCAGAAGTGTTTTGTAGATTCCAATGATGAAAAGGCAAATAAAAAGAACTCTTACTGTAAACTCCCCTTCAGCTAGTATTGCTGCTTTTACTAAAATAAATTTGCACAGAGGGAGAAGGACACAGGAACCAGATTGACTTCCACCTGACTGGAATTTTACAGAAAGATACCTTTTCTAAATGTCCCAGATTTAACCCAGACTGGTTTCTCATCAAGTGACTGGTAGTTACGAGTGAGGTAACTTTTAAAATCATTTCCATACCACTAAGAAAAATGGGTCCCTGAACCTGTCATATGAGTAAGCATCTGGATGCTGTATTTTTCTTGGGTTTGGCTGCTGCATGTAGCCTGCTCCCTGGATAATCAGACAGACATGCTTCAGCTGCTGGTTTCCAGTTGTTGCAATAATGTGCTAACATGCTGGTCCCCTGAAACAGCCTGCTTATTAACTGTGATGCCCAAAATGCCATCTGGAGTGTTATTCAGACATCTACAATTATTCTGTCTACTTCTATTTGATTGTCTGCTTTGTTCCACTATGCATGCTTTTTTTTTTTTTTGTGTGTGTTTTCTTTCCTAATTTTTTTTTTATTTCTTTTTTACTCCGCATGGAACATTTAATCTTCTCATGCAGCAGTACTGACAACTCTTCTATAAATTCCTTTAACATAATTCTTCTATAGTTTTTTTATATATAAAAGTGAACATACACACATTCTAGAAGGAGTTCTAAGAAACACACTACAGTATCTATCTTGACATTAGAGAGGAAAGAAATAATCACTGTAGCAGAGACCTAGTAATCACAGAGGACTAAATTCTTTGCTTCCTATCTTTGTATATTTGTACTTGTACATAGTGGATGCAAAATATTTTTAACTCATGTGCGAGTGTTAGTGTCAGTATCAGTGTAAACGGCTTTTGATTTACAGCTGCAGGTTTATGTGGAATGGATTCCTGAAGCAATCAAGTGGAAAGGAAACTGTAAATATGTAAAGTATTTTCTGTGACTGTTCACTCTGCTCTGTGGAATCACTCTTGAGATCTTGCTAAAATCATGAAGAATTCATGAAACGATTTTATTCGGTTATTAAACATTCTCCAGTGATTTTGTTTGCATCAGATGAAAAGAAAAAAAAAAAGTGAAGTTGAAAACAGAAAAATTATATGGAGATAATTTGTATAGCAGTAAATGGGAAAGATACTATGTGCCATGAGTTAAATAGAGAAAATAATATATGCATCCCTGAGGTGTTTTCAACATTATTATGTCTTGTTGAAATATCTCAGTATAGGATATCAATATAGGATATATAGGATGTCTCAGGACATGGAAGTGTTGGAGCAGGTCCAGAGGAGGGCCACAAAGATGATCAGAGGGCTGGAGCAGCTCTCCTATGAGGACAGGCTGAGAGAGTTGGGGCTCTTCAGCCTGGAGAAGAGAAGGCTTCGAGGGGACCTGATAGTAGCCTTCCAGTATCTGAAGGGGGCCTACAGGAAGGCTGGGGAAGGATTATTTACAAGGTCCTGCAATGACAGGACAAGGGGCAATGGGTTTAAACTGGTAGAGGGGAGATTTAGACTGGGTGTTAGGAGGAAGTTCTTTACAGTAAGGGTGGTGAGGCACTGGAACAGGTTGCCCAGGGAGGTTGTGGATGCTCCCTCCCTGGATGTGTTCAAGGCCAGATTGGATGAGGCCTTGAGTAACCTGTACTAGTGGGAGGTGTCCCTGCCTATGGCAGGGGGTTGGAACTAGATGATCCTTGAGGTCCCTTCCAACCTTACCATTCTATGATTCTGTGATTCTATGATGTCATGACAGAATCGTGCCCACATCACTTGCTGGGTGCTGCCAGCCTAGGAAGCACACATAACTTTCCCCCAACACTTGTTGGCTGTTCCTTCTTCTGTCTGGTTTTATGTGATCAGAAAAAAGCTCTTACTCAAGGTAGAAAAGGGATGAGAAAGAACTTTATTATGATCACTGGCATGTGCATTCCTAGGCCAGGGAAGTATGTTTGAAGGACAAAGGGGTTAATAAATGGGAGGGGATTTAATAAATAGTCAGTACTTAATTTCAGCTTCTTTTGCTCAGAGAATTGAATTTGTAAGCTCAATGCAGCGAGTTGTGGACAGTAGCCCCATCTAGGGGTAGATCTAGATATCTCTGCTGTCTAGTGGGGGAAGGGAGGCTTTTGGAAATACCCAGAGCCAGCCTGAGATACATCTTGGGAATAGGAACAAGTATGTGCAAAGCATCATGCCTTTGTTAGTAGGATGTGGTGAAAGAAGCGACTTCAAGAAAGAATTTGAAAAACTAAGACGAACTCTAAACTTATTGTTTCAGTGCTGTGTTTTGCTGAATAGTCAAAAGTAGTGAGTGGGGGCTGAGTCCTGCTTTCCCAGTGTCTAGCACACGACTGCAGCAATGGGGAAAACAATCATTTTGCAGTTTGGGTTGTGAGCAAGGTAGGAGCAAGGAAGCAGAGCAGGATGTTTGTAAAAGGCCAACTGTTTCTCTGCAAAAATGCACACATATATCCACTGCTTTTTAAGTGTCTTCTGTACCGTTAATTTAAAATTGTAACTATTACACTTTAGCTGGATTCATGTAGGGGCCTGTAATGAGAATGCAGGGCTTGAGCTGTCACCCACACTAGATAACCTCATATTCTTTGAGAAGATGATTTTACAGATGAAGGCTGAGATTACTGGCAGGGTGATGTGGGAAAGCTTGCAGTGAGGCCAAATAAATTGTGCTTGATGTGGAGAGAGGAGGTTTTTTTGCTCTTAGGCCCTTAACTTTCATGAGCTGCTTTATTCACATAATTTTTTGTTATCGTTGCTTTTCCCCTCTTGCCTTTGTATGAAAATGCTGTGACAATGCATCTGAAGCTGAAATGTGCGTGAAGCTGAAAATACATAAATAGTAAGGCAGTTAAAAAATATTCTGTGATGTTATTGAAGTGACCTTGCTGTCTTCCTTTTCACCCCATCCTTTTTTATAGCTAAAATAAAATTATTTGAACAAGATAACCTCTTTATATCTTTATAGAAAATGTGACCTGCTCAGTCAGTCGCCTTTGCAGGGCTTTCTTAGCTCAGGGAAAGAGAAAAGGAAAAATGACTGTATGTAACACTCTCGATTTAAGGTCAGCTATTCCAACTGACAAATTTAACAGAGTTATGTACAGCATTTTTTCCACCTATCCTCATTTTGATAAAGTGATCCTAAGTAGAAGAAATAACCAGATTAGTACTTTGGTGTGAATATTTGCATAAATGAGCCTCTATGTGTAACTGGAACGAACAGCTTAGCATTGGCAAAGCTCCAGAGGAAAAAATAAATAAAACCAGCACAAAAAAACCCAACCAAACAAACAAAAAAACCCACCCAAAAACCAACCAACCAACCAAAAAAAAAAAACAGAGAGGGAAAAATTCAAAGAGGGAAGGTTGAATACTGTATTCAAACAGAAGATATTGGGACAAATATTTGCACAGTTGTGTCACTGTGGGATGCTTATGATAAAATAATCCTGTTCAGCTCTCCTATCTTAATAACTTTGCAGAAGTTGTGATGAACCAAATACTTGACTTTAAATTTTTTTTAAAAAATCTCAATGCAGCACAAAATTCCTAGTGCTTTTGGAAATAAAATACATATTTTCCACGTTAAGGAACACTAAAGTATATACTGTTATATAGCAAAGTCAAAGTCCCATCAAGGCTCCTTTCATCCAGTGTGTTTATTATAGTAATAATGAAACTTCTGAGATGTGCTGCTGAGTTAGTGTGTGTGTGTGCGTGTGTGCGCGTGTGCGCGCGTGTGTGCTGTGTGGTAGCCCATTTATGCTTTTTCCACAGTACTGGGGCTTACATCACTGTCGTATTAGTCTAAGCAGAATGGAGCAGATTGTTTGTTTTGGTTTAACTCTGCTTCAGGCTGTAACATCAGATGTAGCTCTTAGAGTGACAAACTCCAATTGCAGTGTCACAGATTAAACAAGGGTACAGAGGAGCCCTGCAAGCAGTTTTGTTTCTCATGGGAGGGAAAGAATACTGTGCCTGTTAAATTTAGTATATATGATCCCAACAAGAACAAAGTAAAATAATCCTTTCCCATAACTTTCTTCTGTTTAAAAAGTATATTACCCAGAACTCTCCATGCACACTCTTCAATTTGAGGTTGCAGAATTCATTTAGTCAGAGTTAGTTACATTTTATTAATGAATGGTGTTAGTCTGCATTACTTTTATGAACTATAGTATTTTTTTTTAGTTTTGTTTGTTGGTTTTTGTTTTTTTTTTTTTTTCCTACTGTATACTGATGTCTCATGCCCAGAATCACAGAACCAAAGAATGGCCAGAGGTTGGAATGAACTTTTGGAGTTCTTCTGGTTCAGGCCTCTGTTCAAGTAAGATCATAGAATCATAGACTATCAGGGGCTGGAAGGGACCTTGAAAGATCATCTGGTCCAGCCTGCCTGCCAGAGCAGGATCACCTAGAGCAGATCACACTGCAACACATCCAGACTGTTCTTGAATATCTCCAGATAGGGAGACTCCACAACCTCACTGGGCAGCTTGTTCCAGTGCTCCGTCACCCTCACAGGGAAAAAATTCTTCCTCAGGTTCACATGGAACCTCCTATATCTCAACTTCCACGCACTGCCCCTTGTCCTGTCACTGGGCATCACCAAGAAGAGGCTGGCTCCATCCTCCCAGCACTCACCCCTTACATATTTATAAACATTAGTGAGGTCATCCCTTAGTCTCCTCCTCTCCAAGCTAAAAAGCCCCAGATCCCTCAGCCTCTCCTCATAAGGAAGATGTTCAACTTAGTCATTTTTGTGGATCTGTGCTGAATTCTCTCAAGCAGCTCCTTGTCCTTGATCTGGGAAGCCCAGAACTGGACACAAAACTCCAGATGAGGCCTCACTAGGGTAGAGTAGAGGGGAAGGAGAACCTCTCTCAACCCACTAGCCACAGCTCTTCTAATACACCCTAGAGTGACATTGGCCTTCCTGGCCACAAGAGCACACTTCTGGCTCATGGCCATCCTTCCATCCACGAGGACTCACAAGTCCTTCTCCCCTTCACTGCTCTCCAGCAGGTCAGTCCCCAACCTATACTGATACATCGGATTGTTCTTTCCCAGGTGCATGACTTTACACTTGCCCCTGTTGAACTTCATTAAATTTCTCCCTGCCCAACTCTCCAACCTGTCTAAGTCTCTCTGAATGGCAACACAACTCTCTAGTGTGTCAGTCACTCCACCCAGCTTGGTGTTGTCAGCAAATTTGCTGGCAGTGCACTCTGTGCCCTCATCCAGGTCATGAATACATTGAATAATACTGGTCCCAGTACTGACTCCCAAGGGACTCCACTAGTTACAGACCTCCAGCTAGACGCTGTCCCACTGACCACAACTCTCAGACTTCTTTCCTTTCACCAGTTCGCAATCCTCTTCGCTACTCAATCACCCAGACCACACCTCCTCAGTTTAGCTATGAGTATGCTGTGGGAGGTGGTGTCATATGCTTTACTGAAATCAAGGTAAAGCACATCCACTGCTCTTCCATCATCTGTCCACCTGGTTACATCCTCATAGAAGGTTATCAGGTTGGTCAAACATGACTTCCCCTTTGTAAAACCATGCTGACTGCTCCCAGTGACCTTTTTGTCCTTGATATGGCTAAGCACAGTGCTGAGGATTCATTGCTCCATTATCTTTCTGGGGAGGGAGGTGAGGCTGACCAGTCTATAGATGACCTAGAGCAGGTTGCTTGAAACATTTCTAAATGTCCCTGGAGGGGACCTCACAAACTCTCTAGGCAACCTGTGGGTGGGCCCTCGCCAAGCTTGGAGAAAGTGATCCTTGAAAATTAAACAGCTTTCTGGGGTCTTTCTTCCTTCCAGGGCCTTTTCCTGTGGGAATCTTCCAAGCAGATCCTTGAAGAAGGCAAAATCCACTCTCGTGAAGTTCTGGGTTGTAATTTTGCATTTTGCTCTGCTTCCTTCTCTCAGGATCAGACACTGCAACCATGACTGTCTTCAGCCCTCACATCCCTAACATGGCCCTCATTGTTTGAGAACATGAAGTCCTGCAGAGCCCCTCTCCTTGTTGCTCCTCTCCCTCTTGAGCCAGGGAATTACATATTCATGCATTTCATTTAGCAGTTCTGTATTGCGCTAATCATCATTGGCGACCAGTGCTAGAGTATCACCTGTACTGTGAGGTATGAATATTACCATGAGAAAACATTTGAATGCACTTTCTTCCCAGAAACAGACACAAGCTTTATTTCAGGTAGTCTTTTCTGAAATATCCATGGCAAATAAGGATAGTGACTTATTAGAATATAAGATATTGACATAAATAACTATAGCAAATAATAAAAGAAAAATAAGTAAAATGGCTAGGGATTATTCTCTCAAACTTTTCAGGTGGCCTGTTTTCCCAGTTTCGAAACAAGCATTTTTGTAATAGGCCTCCTTTCACTTTACCTTTAAAAGGTGCACTGCTGTTACCTCTAACGTCCAACTTTGAAGGTTTTGGCCTCCTTAAGACTGTTCTATGGATTTTATTTTCTTTGCATGATAATCAAAGTGGTATTTTTACTGCAGTTTTCTAATCGTTCTCATTGTGATTCCTTGTCTGAGTAAAACTGTGAGAGAGTGTTAAGTGCCTGGTTTGCCACAACACTTTGATCTCCTGCTAGTTTTCCAGTTGACCAGTTTTACTGTCCTGTGTGTCAGTCAGCTCTGATTGATGCAGAACTAAGCAAGATTAAAATTAGGCCAGATAGGAATCTTACCAAGGTTACTGAAGGTCTTCACTTTTCAAGGTATGGAACAATGTCTCCCATGCAGCGCATGGCATGTGTGAGATGTTGAAGGTCATGTGGACACATGCAGCTTTAAAAGAGTTACAGCTTTCCCCCTGCTCCTTAAGATAGTGCATTTAAAGCATAACCAACCCCACCATCTAACTATTAGCTAAATGAACAGTCTTATTTCATCATATAACTTCTTGAATATTGAATATTAAAAGGTCAGAAGTTTCTTGGTAGGTAATTGAACATAAAATTAAGATGTTAATAGCACTAAAAAAGAAATCCTTTGGCAGTGTAGAACATGTTGTGTTTGTCGTACGTGAGCTTGTACCTTTTGCTCCTGTATTTCTATAATCTGGAGTTTCTACAGAATGCAGACTTAGACTAATAGAAAAAAAGGTAACATAGCATCACTTTTGAGAGTGGATCATCCTCTTTTGCTGAACTAGATTTCTGACCCTACAGAAACCCAGGCTGACCAAACTGGCCTTGATTTGGAGATGACAGAACTGAAGTCAAGTTGAAGGAGAAATCTCAAGGACATAGAGACAGAAAACAAAAGTACTAGGGAATTCTGTGGGGAAATATTTTTCTACAGTGAGTGCTCTGTTTGCTTGAAAACAATGAAAATATTGTATCTTGTGAATGGAAGATGCACAAAAAAAATTTTTTAAAGATGGCTACAAATACGTGAAATAAAGAGGTAACTAGCCCTGTTTTTAGGTCTCTGAGATGTCCCTGTAAAGTAGAATAGATAGCTGTACAATCACAGAAAGAGGACTGAAGACTGAAGCTGTCAAATTTTCATATGCTTTCCATATATTTAATTGTGGAGTTTGTGATTATGTATTTTCTGTTATCCTCTCTGTTGAAAATAGTTGATGTTAGGAAAATCAGAACTCCTCAGCAGAGGTCAGGGATATTTTTTCCATTGTCAGTTGACACGTCAAGGTACTTTTTTAGCTGTTATGTTCACAGAGTGCAGGACACAGATATTTCTACACTTCTGTCACTTCTTATTTAACTGTAAAAGGAATATGTGAAGCAGAATTGGAAGATATGTAAGCATCTGACATGTCATATGTACTTGGAAATGTGTCCTGAATACTAACAGAGTTGCCTCTAATGTGATAATCTTCGTTCCTTGTAACAAGGCTGTCTGTAGTGAGGCCAGCCCTCAAATAAAAAGGTCCTTTGCACAAGTACTCTGAAACCCTGTGTAGGCAATGTTCATAAAACCTGCATGACTCCAGCACTCATCTGAGCACTTGTCGTGTGGTGATTCAGAGTGCCAGGAGACTGCTTGATTTAGGATGCCACAAGACAAGGAAATTACATTGACTTCTCACACTTCACCAAAGCAGGCTGGAGTTGAAGGACTGCTCTGTTCCATAGCTCATGTTTAGAAACAGAAAGCAAACCTGGTGACTCACACATGGCTGAACAGATCACTGTCAGGCTAGCTAGTGCAAGAGAGAATGCGAAACATAATTGGTACATTATGTAATTGGGAATGTGTGAGCCACTTTTGATAAAAATTGACCTGAACTTATTTTGTGGGTTCAATCATGCTCACAGGGTTTGACAGTTTCTGGAAGAGCTTTGAATTGAATCTGTGCACTTGTTTTGCTGAATATTCCTAGTAACTGTCATTTCAAGGGTTGTATTTGTGGTGGGTTTTTTGATTTTTTTGGTTTTGGGGTTTTTTTCCCCCCTTTTCCTTTCCAGTCTGTATGCTGCCAGGGCATTATGAAATTTCCACAAAGAAGGAATGAGGCAGAGTCAGCAATAGTACCTGTGCAGCTAAAGATGCAACTGCTGGGAAGCTTGGTGTAGTATGTAGCACAAATATCCTAAAACTCGTGCCTTTTTGCACTTTAACTTGGCTGATGGACTTCTCTCTGGTCCTGAACTCTCAACTGGGTCAGTCTGAGCATAGCAGTGAGATGTTGATAATATTATTCGAGGTGGAGGGGAAAAGGTGCTATTTTGATGAAGTAATTCTTGTAAACCTTTTATCAGCTAATTTTATTTCAGAACTGAACTTTCTGTTGGAAATGAATTTCTGTCTTCCAACAAAAGATGTCTAATCTCTAATGAATGCTAAAGCAGAACATTTCCCAGGTAAAATTAAGCAACTGTAGAGGTGCAAATGTATATTTCTATATGCAGCTGTTGTGCAATTAAAATTTTAAGTGTGATTAAAACACCTGGCCTACCCCTGTCACAATATTATTTTTCGTGTTGAGTTGTATCTTAGTATTCATTAAAAAAAGTGTAAGGATAAAGTTTAGTCAGCTAAAGTCAGTAGCGTCTTCACTATTGATTGTGATGAAAACAGAATAACACTTAGGAAAGAAGTAGCCAGTCTTAACTTTTCTGTTAGCCATTTTGATGACTTCCCTTGCCAGTGTCCTGTATGGTTTTTCATTGCTGTGATGTTAGATACTTCTTTGCAATCAAATGCATTTCTGTCATATCTTCAGGGAAGGAACACTAGATTCCTACCAGACTCAGTCAATGCTTTCATGTTAATGGAAGTGTACACTGTGTCCATCTGTGTAGAAATGAGAGGAGCTGAGCACAATACAGCACTCTTTCTCTTGAAGAAGGCACAAATCTTTTGTATTTACTTTCAAAGACGTGAAATGACATTGAAAACAGCATGTGTGACTTCAGGCAAGTCCTGCTAGCCCTACTTGTTAATGCAATTTGTACAGCTGTATTTTCTATGTGCCCTCCATTTCTCCATACCAAATTTAAAGACTTACTTCGTTATTAGTTAATTTTTATCTTTATGATTATAGAATTTTGGGGGAAAATTATAAGTATATGCTGGAAAATAGGTGAATTAGAATTATTTTAAAATTAAATTAAAATTTAAAATTATCAGACATCCATTGACATTTCCACTGTTGCATGTAAACTTGATAATAATGTAATTAAATCATGATTTACATCAGCCATTGCAAGTCGTAACTTAGGATGTAGAATTTAATATCCCATAAAAATTCTTGCCATCCACTCTGTGAATGGAGCCTTATACCATGTGGCCTTTAATTTTTTTTTTAAAAAAGGAATAAAGACGTGAGACTCCCTAACTTTAAAAGATCTTTTTTCCTTAAGAGATCTAAGGGGTTCATATCTGAAGGTAATGCAATGCAGAGATTCGAGACAGGGAAAATGGATTTTTTTGCATTCCAGCTTTTTCCCTTATTTTAGCTGACTATCTACAGACTGCTGTCTAGCTAATGTACTTTTCTTTTTGCTTACTAACATTTCCAAACCTGTTTATTTTTTGCCACACCCAATCATAATCCCAGAGGTTATTACTACGTAGTATCTAAATTAAAACTCAAAATCTGATCAAGCCATTCCCTTGTGTCCTGGTTGGGATTTTTTTTTGAAGAAAGTAGTTATACATCCTATCTATTTTAAACAACAGGAATTAAAAAATCCTATGTAAAAAAAAAACTTCTAAGTGGATTTTAAGGGTAAAAAAATACAGTTTGAAGTATAGTTTTGAAATATATTTCAACTTATTAGAAAAAGTACAGTATTTGAAGGTTTCAGCAAAATGAGATTGATGACCTAATTTCTAATGATCATCAGTAAATACCATTTTAAATAAGGTGAGACTGCCATTTCTTTTAGGTGCTGTTCTATAATTTGAAACAGAGCAAAATGTAGGAGCTTCGGAGTTATTTTGGAAAATCTTTATTATTTTGTCATACATTTTGAATTAAGTATGCTTACTTGTAGGGTTTTTTTGTTTTGTTTTGTCACTATGTTTTCAGAGTAACATATGTCTCTGTACCCTGAGCCAAAGAAGGAGCAGGAAGGGTTTGTCACATACTCTGAATATATTCTTTGGGTACATTTTAGTGATGTACAGATTCTTTGGACTGAGCCAGCTCTTAGCATATAGATGTATAAATATAGTCTCTTTGCCATTGTAATGGAAGAAATCCACCATTTGCAATGAAATATTTTTGTATGTAGTTTATGGTTTGATCAGGTAGTAAATGAATATAGGTAGATCGTGAAGCTAAGTAATAATGTTTTCCACAATGACTGCAAGACATCTCATGTTAATTGACATTTTTGTTTGCTTTTTTTTCCTGTTCTGTTCCCTTGTTCTTTTTACTCCTTTATTTTTTTTCCTGTTAGTTATTTACCTTAGTAAATTATAGAATCAGAGAACTGTCAGGGCTGTAAGGGACCTCAAGGATCATCTAGCTCCTACCCCCCCTGCCATGGGCAGGGACATCTCACACTAGATTAAGTTGCTCAGAGCCCCATTCAGCCTGGCTTTAGAGACCTCTTGGGTCCACCACTTCCACCACTTCCTTGGGCAACCTGTTTCAGTGTCTCACCAACCTCATAGGAAGAACTTCTTCCTAACATCCAATCTAAATCTACGCACTTCTAGTTTTGCTCCATCCCCTCTAGTACTATCAATACCTGACATCCTAAAAAGTCCCTCATCAGCTTTCCTGTAGGACCCCTTCAGATACTGGAAGGCCACTATAAGGTCTATTCAGAGCCTTCTCTTCTCCAGACTGAAGAGCCCCAACTCTCTCAGCCTGTCCTTATAGCAGAGCTACTCCAGCCCTCTGATCATCCTCGTGGTCCTCCTCTGGACCCGCTCCAACACTTCCATGTCCTTCCTGTGCTGGGGGCTCCAGAACTGCACACAGTACTCCAGGTGGGGTCTGACAAGAGCAGAGTAAAGAGGCAGAATCACCTCCCTTGCCCTGCTGGCCACGCTACTTTTGATGCAGCCCAACACTCGGTTGCTGTCTGGGCTGCATGTGCACGTTGCAGGCTCATGTTGAGCTTTTCATCAACCCAGACCCCCAGGTCCTTTTCCTCAGTGCTGCTCTCCAGCCATTCTCCACCCAGCCTGGATTTCTGCTGGGGGATTGTGCCTACCCAAGTGCAGGACCTTACACTTGGCCTTGTTGAATTTCATCAGGTTGGCTTGGGCCCACCTCTGCAGCCTGTCCAGGTCCCTCTGGATGG
>VWZE01021222.1:20740-33155 GCA_013396675.1 Eubucco bourcierii | reverse complement strand
GGCTTCACTGTTTTCTCCTTTTACCTAAGGGATATTTAAGATTTTAAACTTGTATCAGTTTGCTTTTAATCTTTGATTTGTAATCTTTCTCAGACCTTTCAGCAAAGCCATTTGCCACCTTGCTTTACTCTCAGAGTAAAGTGGCTATGGTCTCAAGGAAGCTTCTTCCTCAGGCTATTTTTAGTGCCCTTTTGGATTAATTCCTGACCAGTCCATGCTGTTATCCCACAGTCTGTGTTGCAATCCTGTAGAGGGTAACTTCCATGAATTTCTGTAGATAGACAAGTCTTTAAATTCAGTTAAAGAATTCAGAAGAAGTCTTGATAAAATTATTCAAATGTAGTCACTACAAAGAAAAAAAAGTCTGGACAGAAAGAATATGTAGTATGCTCACTCTCATGACTCCAGAGATGAAAGCTGCCCTGGTCTATAAGGAATGAATTAAGAGAAATCAGTGTAGAGTGTTCTGAGAATAGCCAGAAAGGATGTGGAAAAAAGCTGTCCTAATTAAAATAAAAACCAGCTTCTAAAAGGGGTTAGCAAAATGGTTACAGATTTTGTGTATAGGCGAGGCTGGAGAAAACAAGAGCATAATTACATTTTTCTTTGTAAAGAGGACTTTCTAGGAATAGATCTATACATTTGGTTTTAATTTGTGCTTCTGGTTTGACTTTGGCATTGGCTTCTGCTCAAGATTTAGCCTAGGTTTTGGTTTCAAGTGTAGCTATGCCCTGGAGATCTGTTTCCTGTGTTCTAGAGGGTCTTGATGAGGAAAACAGAACCTTATAGAGTAGCCAATTAAAATAACCTATTTTATTTTTATTTTTCTCTTCTAGTTCCCTATAGGGAATCCAGTTACATAGCAGAGACAAGTTGACTTCTGCAGCAGAAAAAGACAGATAGTTTCAGCTACTGGAATGTATGAGCTCCCTGGGGCCTCGGGAGTCCCTTGTCTTGCAGGAGGTAGGAATGATGCAACTACATGTGCTGAAAACCAGATGGAAGCTGTGGAGCCCTTCTGGAGGCAGGCAGGCAGATGTGCCATCCATGCACAGACAACAGGGAAGGAAGGTAGCAACTGGGTGAGATAGAGCAAAACCTGAGACAATTTCACAAGAAGCTGGNTTTTGAGATGTTTTGTTAAGCCTCTGACTAACAAAACAACTGAAAACACACATAAGAGCCTGGTAATCACTGAGGCTCTGCTTTAAGCAACTGATAGGTTGGATGTTTTCACAATTTTAATAATGTTTGCTCTTACGGCTTTCCTTGCTGCAATATTAAACCACTCTTTAGTCTCCACCAGATCAGCCACATAAGCAAGGAACAGGCTGCAAGAAACATTACAGTCACTGCACTTACCTTCCACTAAGTAGTTCTTCTCATTTTGCTCACTTGATTTTACCAACAAGTACAGTGAAACTAAATCCAGGCTGTGGTCATCCCTGAATTCACAATCTGAGTCTTGCATACATGGCAATACTCTGAGGGGAAGCCCTTGAAACTGATTTGTGAGGTTTCTTCACTTTGGGCAAAAGTGTGCACTAAAATCTGTGGGGTGAGCTCTTTCAAATACAGCTTCAATAGCACACTCCATCTGTTCACTTAATCTACGTTGTCTTACACTGTTGTCCTCATTTTGTTTTCTTCATCTCCCTGCTAGCTCTGCTGCTTCTAGGAGATAAATTCAAGCCATTCCACAAAGCAGGGGCTTCACTGTTTTCTCCTTTTACCTAAGGGATATTTGGGGAACTCCCAAACCTTCACAAGGAGAAAGCAAGGCTGCAGACTTGGAGTTGTTCTGGTGCTCTGGGTTCCCTCACTGACACTGTCATCCCCTCTTCTCTTCCACCTACATAATACTTACAGCAAGGATGAAGTCTGGGGTGGCATCTAAAACAGAACTAGAAAATTAAAGCTCTTCTGACTTAGTGTTTGACCTGGAGCTCAAACTCTAGTAACTGAAGATCCCAATGCATTTATTTATCCTTGGTTAAGAATCCATGGTCAAGGCTTCGGACTTGAGAGACGAAATTAGGCTCCTAAACCCCACATTTGGGTGCCTAAATAAGCTACTTTCCCAGAACCTGTGGGGTGATTACTAGTAGCAAAGATGAAACTACTAATCTTGGTGGCTAAAAAGGATTTAGGAGCCTAACATTAGGCACCTGACTTTGAAGAATGCTGACACTGACTTTTAGTCCATTATAATTTTATTTTTTTGTTTGGGTTGGGGCGAGGGGATTCTTGAAATTTTTTATCTATATATGTATTATCTATATATATATAATTTTTTTTCTAATGCAAATTTAATACTCCTCTTGATGAGAAGAGAAGGCTTTGAGGCGACCTGATAGTAGCCTTCTAGGCTGGGAAAGGACTCTTTACAAGGTCTTGCAATGATAGGACAAGGGGCAATGGGTTTAAACTGGCAAAGGGGAGATTTAGACTGGATGTTAAGAGGAAGTTCTTTGCAGTGAGGGTGGTGAGACACTGGCACAGGTTGCCCGGGGAGGCTGTGGCTGCTCCCTCCCTGGAGGCTGTGGCTGCTCCCTCCCTGGAGGCTGTGGCTGCTCCCTCCCTGGAGGCTGTGGCTGCTCCCTCCCTGGAGGCTGTGGCTGCTCCCTCCCTGGAGGCTGTGGCTGCTCCCTCCCTGGAGGCGTTCAAGACCAGGTTGGACGAGGCCTTGAGTGAGCTGTACTAGTGGGAGGTGTCCCTGCCTATGGCAGGGAGTTGGAACTAGATGATCCTTGAGGTCCCTTCCAACCTTACCATTCTATGATTCTACGTCTTGTGTTAATAGCATTTGGAAAACATCTGCCCTCACCCATTCTAGAAATCATTGTCAAATGCTACAGAAGTTCAGATCCATTGGCTGAAGGCTGGCAGTAGTTCTCCCTACTTTTACTGACAAAGAAAACGCATTTGACAAAAGCCAATAGCTGATAAAATAGAGGACTTTAGCAGTAAAACAGACCCAACTTTTCCACATCTGAAATAATTTTCCACACCACCTTGAGAAAGAATATCAGCCAGCTACAGAACTGTGAGCACTATCTTCCTTTTTCTCTCCTGGCCAATTATTTCTCTTGTTTTTATGCTCTCCAAGAGAATAATTTGGCTAATGAGACCTTAATTGTCTATGTTTTTCAGGTAGTCATATGGTCAGAAGCCACTCCAGCTGAGTGTATACTGCGTTGCCTGTTGTATAAATGAGGAAAAGTCTTACTTGATATCAGGGCAAGTACAAAGAGGAGAAATCACATTTGAGTGTATGAAGGTGCAACAGAGAGAGGAAAACCAAACAGACACTCATTTCAAGGAAATGGAAGATAGGTCAAAACTGTTGAGAACTGGTAAACAACATGTTAAATGTCTGCATTACCTAAAGCAAGACAAAAAGCACTCCACTCAGTTTTTAGCTCCCTGGTGTTATGGTAAGCTGCACAAACCAGGGAGAACCAGCCACATCAGTGAAATTACTGTGTTAATTACCATGGCAAGTGTTTATGCAATATAGTGCTGTTTTATTATTCTAACAGTTCTAACTCAGGTGTCTGCATTAGCAAAGTTGTGTAGCTGTAAGTGACAGCTGGTTCCTCTATCAGGAGCAGCTGAGCTGTAGAAGGGCATTACCAGTTCCTTTGGTTGCTTATAGATCACAGCTGTCTCACATTTCGTGTGATAGAATCATAGAATGGTAAGGTTGGAAGGGACCTCAAGAATCATCTAGTTCCAACCCCCTGCTGTAGGCAGGGACACCTCCCACTCGTACAGCTCACTCAAGGCCTCATCCAATCTGGCCTTGAACACTTTCAGGGAGGGAGCATCCACAACCTCCCTGGGCAACCTGTTCCAGTGTCTCATCGCCATCATTGGAAAGAACTTTCTCCTAACATCCAGTCTAAATCTCCCCTTTGCCAGTTTAAACCCATTGCCCCTCATCCTGTCATTGCAGGACCTTGTAAATAATCCTTCCCCAGCCTTCCTGTAGGCCCCCTGCAGATACTGGAAGGCTGCTATCAGGTCCCCTCGAAGCCTTCTCTTCTCCAGGCTGAAGAGCCCCAACTCCCTCAGCCTGTCCTCATAGGAGAGCTGCTCCAGCCCTCTGATCATCTTTGTGGCCCTCCTCTGGACCCGCTCCAACACTTCCATGTCCTTCCTGTGCTGAGGGTTCCAGAACTGCACACAGGACTCCAGGTAGGGTATGACAAGAGCAGAGTAAAGTGGCAGAATNGTTAAGGACTGAAGCTCTATTTACAGCTCAGCACAATGTACAAGCAGAGATAGACACTATGGACAGGAATAGTTACAGACATAGACAAGTTAAAGGGAATACAGAAACACAACTCCCCTCCCAGAAATCAGAGACCCCAGGAGGGGCTCCCAACCACCCTTCCACCTTCTCTCCACCCCTATACCTTACCCCAAGGTTTGGCTTATGTGCAAGGTGAGCTTGGAGGATTGGCCAGGTGGGTTAGAAGGAGAGTGGTTAGTGAAGGTTAATCGGCAAAGAGGAGCCAGAAGCCAGACCACCCGACATGCTGTTCCCCCAGAGAGAGAGACAGAGAGTGCCTTATCTATGTTTTGGTTATTTTTCCCAAAACAATCTCAGTAAGCCTATGAGTGAAGTAGACATCACCATTGCTTTCCTATAGTGTAATTTTCTCTATTCAAATATTCCAATTAGCCTCAAACCAGCACACGTGCCCTGCTGTTCAGTATTGCCCATACCCACTCCTTTTATGTACAGTGGATGTTAAATGCCAGTGGTTCAGCAAGTTCACAATTAACTCAGTCCAAGATCTGATGGGAAATTATTGCTGTTGATGGTATTGTTTGTAATTTTTAGGTTCTGTTCTATGCCATAAACTGGGTTAATGCCCAACAGAAATAAAGATAATCCCTGTTGCATGTAGCTCCTGCTCTGAACAAGACCAGCATACTAATACATATGGGAATGCAATATGAGGCTGGAACAGGACACAGGAGATTTTTAGAAAATAGAAATATGAGACTTCTATTTAGGAGTTCCTTCTACAAGGCCTGATTCTTTGAACACTTGCATATGTAACTTTGTATGTTAAGATGTCCAGCTGAATTCAATTGGAATAAGCATTATGCATTCAAAGTACATTATAGTTAACCTGTGTCTGGAGTAAGTGCAGAATAGGTGTGAGCAGAATTTTTCCAAGAGATAAACCCTAATGCTGCTCAACTAAATTGGTGAGAGTTTTTAAATTAACTTCACTGGAAGCATAGTCAGGCTGCTCTAGATGGGTTTGAAGAATCTGCCCTGCAACTTTGACTAGAGAGCAGATCAGATCTGACTGAAGAGTGGCAAAAATCATTCTCACTTAAACTCATCACCAAAAATACTGCTCTTTACTCTCCAAACCAGGTACTCAAAGGATATACATCATCAGCTCTGAAAATGATCAAATGTTTAAAAAAAAAAAAAAAAGTCTTCATCAAATAGATCATTTAACAAAAAGCAGAAAAACTCACTAAAGAGTCAGCTTGATAAATCATATTCCATCAGTTCTACTCTTTGAAAGATGTTGTGGGGAAAAAAAATATGTTTTAGAAGAGGGAATGAAATAAAAATATGGCCTGAAAGAAGCATATTTCCAGTGCAGTTGTCAGTAACCAGCAGTGTAGCCTGGATGAAGACACCTCCCAGTCATTGTTATTCTTGAAGGAATTTTTGTGACTCTTCCTGTTGTTCTGTGGTGGGTGGCTCAGTGACTCACCCCAGGGCCTTCCAGCCAAACAACAGGATCCCAGGGAAATGAAAGTCTTTCCAACACCAATTGCTATCGAGGGACTGAAGTGCAGGAGCCTTCCTTCCCTCCCCAACCCTCACCCCCTCAACCCCAAAAAGCAAGGAGTCATCGCTATAAACTAACTCCATCCGAAGTAAAGAGATCATGGAGAAGGGGTTGTCAGTGAGGGATTTCTCCTCTCAGCCCCTGCTCTTTGCTATTCTGCTGGAGCAGTACTGAGGCCTATATATCACTTGCTGCAAAACACAGCCACTTTCTGCTGCTTTTTTCTTCCAAGAACTGAGCTGATCCAGTGTTAGTTGTACAGCAGACCTAAGTATCAGGTTATATGGCAATTTCCAGCAGCTGTATGCCTTGTTGAAACATTCCCTTCTTGTAAAGCTCTGTTATGCAGTCTAGATGACACAAAAGGATTATGCCACAGTATCACCAAGGTTGGAAGAGACCTCAAAGCTCAAGTCCAACCTGTTACCACAGACCTCAGGACTAGACCATGGCACAAAGTACCACGTCCAAACCTGCCTTGAACACCTCCAGGGACGCTGACTCCACCACCTCCCTGGGCAGCCCATTCCAGCAGTCAATGACTCTCTCAGGCAAGAACTTTCTCCTCACCTCCAGCCTAAACTTCCCCTGACTCAGCCTGAGACTGTATCGCCTTGTTCTGGTGCTGCTTTCCTGGGAGAAGAAAGCAACCTCCTCCTGGCTACAGCCACTCTTCAAGTAGTTGTAGACAGCAAGAAGGTCTCCCCTGAGCCTCCTCTTCTCCAGGCTAAACAATCCCAGCTCCCTCAGCCTCTCTTCATAGGGCTTGTGCTCGAGGCCTCTCACCAGCCTCGTTGCCCTTCTCTGGACATGCTCAAGCACCTCAATGTCCTTCTTAAATTGAGAGGCCCAGAACTGGGGCCCTCACTAATGCCAACTAAATTAAATTTAAAAAACAAGCAGACAAACAACCTTAGTATTTCTTATGAATAATTGAACAGTTACCTACATTTTACATTTCTCCTGGTGAGGCTGAAGCTATTCAGCAAAACCTGAACTTTCTGTGAGTGCGGTGGCAGCCCTGCAAAGGAGGAGCCTTGTGCTATCATCACACCTACTTTGGTAAATGCAATGATACAACATGCCATGTCACAGGCTTTGTCTGTTTCTGGCCATCTGTTATTAATAGATGGATTTGATTGGCTGTGTATGAGGAATTGCCCCCTCAGCTGGCTCTTAACAGACTTTGCAATTTGGTTCTGAAGAACTAACTGTTCAGCTCCCTAGCTGTGGTCTGCACACACAGGCTGAAAATAGGTCTCCATACCTGTGGGTGATGACAGAAGTTAACTAACTGGTAGGCAAATAAATTGTCAAAGGTGCATTTTCCAGATGGAAATTCTACTGTACAGACTCTCAGGAGAGCAAGGGCCCTAGAGAAGTGAGAGTCAAACCCCTACCACAAACTAGAGTGCATTATCTCTGACAGATATTTAACCTGTTTTCACATACTCCTGGTGATGATCAAGATACACCCTGACTTCAGCCAACCTACTCAGACAGTAGAAAGTCAGATGAAAATATGATGCTATGGTTTTATTCAGCACTTGCTTCCTTCTTGAATGTGATTAAGGTAATCAGTCTGAAACTCTAGTTGTGTGAACTGCATTGTCCCAGCTTTGTCATTGTTCCTCTCTTCTTTTCCTGTCCCTCAAGAAACGAAACTAAAGCCTGTGGAAGCAATTGATGGCCACCTGTTATTCCCAGCACTGAACAAAAAAGAAAGCAATTATTAACTTCGGTGTCTGAAGCACTGAACTTCAGAGTTTAACTCCAGCTGATTTGCTGGGGCTCACTGGGGGTTTTAGTTTTGGTTTGGTTGGGCTTTTTGTGGGGTTTTTTTGTTTGTTTGTACCCCAAACATCCTCACATAGGTCTTGGACTCCAGCATTTTTTTAATGTTGAATTGAAATAGGGTAGGGCTGCTGCAAATGCCCGTGGTGCTAATGTCCCTGAGCCTAGTTTTGCAACTCAAAATGTATGATAGCATATATCATAAAGTTAATTTTAAAAGGTGATTGGCATAATATGTGGTAGGTTATTAACAACTTCTTGTTACTGCAAGCAGTTTCCATTGTTACTTAGCAGTTCTTAGTAGAGAATGATAGACTGAGAGAGTTTGAGCTGTTCAGTCTGGAGAATAGAAGGCTCCAAGAAGACCTTATTGTGGCCTTCCAGTATCTGAAGGGGACCTACAAGAAAGATGGGGAGGGTCTTTTTAGGGTGTCACGTAGTGATAGGACTAGGAGGAATGAAGCAAAACTAGAAGTGAGTAGATTCAGATTGGAAGTTAGGAAGAAGTTCTTCACCATGAGGGTGGTGAGACACTAGAACAGGTTGCCCACGGAGGTGGTGGAAGCCTCATCCCTGGAGGTCTTTAAGGCCAGGCTGGATGTAGCTCTGAGCAACGTGATCTGGTGTTAGGTGTCTCTGCCCATGGCAGGGGGGCTGGAGCTAGATGATCCTTAAGGTCCCTTCTAGCCCTGACAATTCTATGATTCAGTGTGGCAGTGCAGAATCCTGGGAGTCTATTTTTGTCTGTTGTTTGGTTTGGGTGTTTGTTTTTTTTTCCCTCCATAAAAAAAGCTTTAGTCTTATCCTAGCTGCCTGGAACGAAATTTAGGTTAGTTTAAGCAGAGGCAAAATCAAATCAGTGCTTTCCCCATGACAATAACAAATTACCAAAAAGCATGTATTGTGTGAACATTGCTGTTCTTTTTTCAGCCCCCTATGCATGACCTGAAATAACTGCTTTTAGCAGGTACCCAAGATACTTTCAGATTGCCTCCTTACTGCCCAACTGTGGAAAGCATTTAGTCCTCCTGTGTTGCTGAATAAATTGGAAAGTAGAAACGCAGGGCATAGGAAAACGCTCACAGTATCTGTGAAGGGGCAGATAGGCAGTCTGCTGGGAAACTGAAATGCTGGGGGTATGTTTTGGCATGGGGATTTTGCCCACTTTTCTTGGCAGTGTTGTTTCCTTATCGGACCGGACATGCATTGTATTTTGCATGTGTCAAAAAATTGCTTGCCAGCAGGGCTCCTTCTGATAGCGACAACAGGAAGTCTGAAATACACTAAAGGAATGCCGGCTTGGGAAGCCAGACATTGAGGAGCAGCAGTAATAGCTATTCTGGATAAGGAAGTTAAGCCACAAAGAGTTCAAACCTATCAATGCTGGAAGTTGCATTGGAGGAGATGGTAGATAGCTGGGCAGGGAGGCAGGAAAAGCACAAGGGAAAACGCCAAGCAGAGAGCAGCTGTCTTAAGTTAGCAAGAGGCTCTGTGCAGCAAGATGTCTCCCAGGCATTGTCTTGGAGCATAACATAGTTTCAAATTCAAAATAAGTGAATTCCTACCTCTTGTTATGAGTTCCAGGAGAAAAAACTGTTATCTCTGTCTCTTTACCTCACTTTCTTGATGGAATAAGGGGTGCAGAAAATGAGCATGCTGGCCTGGAAGTTCCTGCACACCCTCTATCTGTCCAACACTCAGTTCTGTGTGGCTGCAAAGCTGCTCTAACTCTCCCTCTCTCCAACCCCATGTCCTGCAGCTCAGAAGCTCTCGGAGTCCTCTAAGAAGAAGCCCAAACCCCTCAAATCTCACAATGCTAACAAAGATAAACAAAAGGACAATAAGGGCAATAAGGAATTCCTGGGCAGTAAGGAATCTGGACACAGTGGTTTTTGTGAGTGGATGAAACTGTAGGTTTATAATACATGCTGGGATGCTAGCACAGCCACAGTGTTGGCTGCTGAGAAAGCTTTATATACTTGTATTTAAGTACAATAGGGTCTTTATAATCAAATGTTGTATAATACTCTAAGATGTTCTTTTCTGGCACTAGTGGTCCGAAAACAAAACTGACACTGTTAAAAGCTATAGCTTTGACAGACCAATGCACAGAGTATCCTGTCATGGGACTGACAAGAAACCTGAGACATTTTTCCACTGCTTGTGGAAAGGAAACTGAATGGAAAAGAGAAGCCACAGAAACTCTGCTCAGGAGAAGCTTAACAGCATCTTGCCCAGGAAAACTGGCAAGCACAGTTGGAACAGAAAGTTCGTCTTGCTTTTCGGTATTGAGGTGCACTGCACTGTCATAGTGCTGCCTATTCTTTTAACCAGGCCCAAGAAGGATGAGCTCACTGCAGTTTACCACAACAAAGATGAGAGATATGCCTGGATGGCTAGATTTACTCAGCCTTTTGGAAAATTAAGGCATGGTTCAAATGCATACTTCTGTTTTGTTTCCTCCAAGACATCCAACTGTATAATCATTCCACGCCTTTCAAATAACACAAGAAACTGAGACTGACTCACTCTTTCCCATTTCATTAGCTCAGGACAGGATGCAAAGCCTATAAACACATTCTGTGTGTATCTTTACATGACATGAAATTCCTTGTTCTGAGTTTGCAGGCCTGCACTTTTTTTTTATAACCCTGGAATGACTGAAGCTACTCCCTTCCAGCTCGTCTGACTCCCCATACATAAGCATGAAATATGATTTGGGCCAACAGTACCTTTCCCTCCATGGTTTTCTTCCCTCTGCCACTGTAGCTACTCTTAAGCTTCTCTCTGGCAAGCAAGTTCAAAATATCTACACATCAGTAACTCACCAATAGAAAAAGAATGGACCTAGAATGGTGTCCTCAGAAAGACCACAGATGTTAAGTAGCACATTGCAACTCCAAATGAGGAGCTCACAAGTCAAAGACCAAACACAATGTGACTAGTCAACAAAAGCAGACAGGTACAGCTTTTGAAGTACATAATGCAGATCTGAGTAACAAACCAGGTCATCAAGTATAGCATAATAGGTGCCCTTCCTTTAAAGTATATTGTCTGTTGGATTAGGCAGTAAGGACTGAGCACAAAAGTAACAGTCTTTTTTGGTACACAGGACTCATGAGATGATGAAATACTCTGTGGCTCAGCATGGAGATACAGTTTTGAGAACAGGAACACAAAGCATCTAAGTGCAACTCCTTCTTCCTGTCTCCTGTTTTGCTACGAGCAGCAATGGGAGCACACAGTAGGAGAAAGCTGGAAGGAGGTAGGTTGGGAGCCTAAATTTGCAGTATCTTTTTGATAGTGACTCATATTTGCTGAATTCCTCAAACATACAACATCCTTTGAAACCTATGACTCTGCTTGAGTGGCAAGCACATTTATACAAATATGGTCCTGACTTGTATCGATTGCAAGTGAACAAACGTTGAGCCTGTTCCTTCAAACCCATTTTCACTCACATCAGCAGAATTCCAGGTTTGCAAGAGTAGGAAAAATATGCTCTGCAGTAATGGATATTCTTACAGAGTCTGTTGGTGGTGCAGATAAACAATATTCAAGGCTGGTAGCTACAGTTGCAGGAATTTTATTAGAGCTGGCCTTGCATAAAAAGAATACTGAATACAGGCTAAATGCATTTTGGTCTTTAGTGCCTGCGTAAAGGCATTGAGGTACTTAAAGATTTAGTGGAATTTTTCACATTACCAGCTGGCTCTGAATCAAATCAATGAGATTTGAGCATTTCCCTGCTACAAATAAAGGGTGACTGCCTGCCCCCCCCCCCCTTTTTTTTTTCCTTTTTAGCATTTAAATACATTTGTGAATCTGATCTTTTCTATTTTTACCATTATTGTGTGCAGAGGAAATTTGGGTGCTAACATTTTCCATTCCCTTGGATGTTCTGATACTTCTTTCAAAACTTCAGTACACAGTATCTACATTTTAAACTATTACTCAACAGGAAAATTAAGTGTGCCCTCTATGCTCAACTGTCAACATGTCTTGGTTTTGTACTCCTGTGTTCAAGTTCTTAGAAGTTCTGCTTTACATAAAATTTGTCTATACGTAACAGACTAAAACAAGTACATTTAGAAAGAATTTAAAGAACAGGCACTATAGCTAAAGTTATTTCTACGCTGTCACAAATGCGTTTTTCACTGTAAACCTTCTCTGCTTCTGGGAGCATAATCAAATGTACAAGTAAGTCATAGGCAGTTTCTGATAAAGTATCACTTTAGATGCTCAGAGGGCTGGAGCAGCTCTGCTATGAAGACAGGCTACAAGAGTTGGGGTTCTTCAGCTTGGTGAAGAGAAGGCTTCCAGGAGACCTTAGAGTAGCCTTCCAATATCTGAAGGAGGGCTATAAGGATGCTGGGGAGGGACTACTGACAAGGTCTTGCAATGCCAGGACAAGGGGCAATGGGTTTGATCTGGCAGAGGGGAGATTTAGACTGGANGTGCTAGGTGGAGGTTGCCCTGCCTATGGCAGGGGCTTGGAACTAGATGATATTTGAGGTCCCTTCCAACCTTACTATTTTATGATTCTGTATTTGCTGAAATACAGAAGTACAAATTTTTAAAAAAAAAAAAAAGAAAGGAGTTTGAGTTCAGCTTGGTCTACTTCTATCATTCTGCTGTAAGAGTTAACATAACCACCAATGGAAATGGAATAACAAAAACACAAAAAATAACCTTCAATGGAAAGGGATAGCAAACATCAGCAGGAAGGCCAGCAAAGTTAGTTGGGGATTTTGTTTCTTTGCTTTTTGTGAATCACTAAAGACTTCTGT
>VWZE01021222.1:8949-20726 GCA_013396675.1 Eubucco bourcierii | reverse complement strand
TTTTTGGCTTTGGGAAAGACTCTGACAAAGCTTACTCTTTGCCCCCAGTATGGAAATTACCAGTAGCCCACAGCAGGGCAGCATGGCTGTCCATATTATCTCCTGTCTTATGTGCTGGTGCTCTGAGAATATAGAATGATATGTAAAATCTTCACATTCTTTAAATCTAAAGGGTACTATTTGAACATCTTAGGAGAACCATGCATTAAAAGGCAGTATTTTGCTCTAAGCAATGTGAACTAAGAAAGAATATATAAATATAGCCTGAGACCAATAAATCTGTTAACTGCAAATCCACTGTGGCAGTAAATGGTTTCCCTTTTAATATTGAAATACCACACAGGCAAAAATAAATGTATAACTCAGGCTACCCCAACCATTACTGGACTACAAAATAACAGTATTTTAAAACAGAGAGTCCTTTCATTCTCTAGAGTGCTCTTTGGTCATGTGTCAGGTTTTCTTCTGCAACCAGGAAGGCTAAAATCTTAAAAATATTTTGAAACTAGGACTGTCATACAGTCACTAGATCTGGGGCTCAAAGTGAGACTCCTGATCATCACTGGTAGTCATGTGGCAGTTGGCAGCCCTACCGATGGCCAAATTCCTCTTTATAAAACAAAGCATACATTGGCACTGAAACTAAGTGTCTTGACTTGAGGAAAGAAAAACATAAAGGAAAACTTGCCAGTAGAGAGGAAAAGACATTTCTGTTCTGTGAATACACAGAGGATTCATATTTTGCTACAAAGATCAGTGGCAGTGTTTAAAACCTTGGGTGATTTCTTTTTAGTGGGAAAAAAAATGCTACCATTGACAAGAGTTGTGAAAATCTCTGTTTTGCAGCTCAAGTACACCAAGACAGACACTACAAATCATCTTTGGCCAGAGTTTGTCCTTCAGTGAGTAATTTGAGCTGCTCCCCTTTTATTCCTTACTGTGTGTGCTGCTGCTATCCATACTGAGTTTGGTCTAGCAAAATTAAGAGCCTTTGATGTTCAATTCAGTAAGTATCTCATAAAGGCAGTTCTCTTGATGTTTCAGGGAGGCTTTAGGTTGTCTTAGGACTCTCTGAAGTACAACTCACGTTGTATGACATGGTGTAAGGCAAAACCACTTGGCCATTTCCCTACCTGCCACCTCTCGTGCCAGGTTGGGGAGACTTTTCCACACTTGTACCTGTGATATAGGTAGCTACTAGTGTGGCAAAACCTTGTCCTTTTCTTGCCTTCTGTGAGTTGTCTACAACCACCAAAATTGCCATCTTCAGAAGCAGCACACTGAGGATTCCTTGGGGATGCTCCTACTCAGATGAATAGCACTGAAATCAGTACTCTCAGGCACTTGGATAGCTTCTCTTGGCCTCAAAGCCCAAGGCAGAGATCCCATCCTCAGACCTTTTAGATTTTTCAGTGGTCTTATTTCATTCAATAAAATAACATTCCTTTCTGTATTCTTCTTCAGAATTAACATTTCTGGTAGTGGTTTGGCAAGGCGGTAAATAAAGGGTTAGAATCCCTCTTCTTTTAGTACTAGCAGCACTAGCCTGGGATGAATTCACCCTCTGTCTTCAGATCTGTCTTTTTGCTTGAAAGTTTTCTGCTGCAGTAGTTACTGCTTTTGTAGCCCATTCTAACTTTAGATCCTATGTCATCAGAAAACTAGATAAAAACAGAGCACTGGCACCAACTCCCTGCCTTATGCTCTAACCAACTCAACAAAATTGTCATTGTGTGGCCCACTTCTACTCTCAGTCAAGTCTGTATTAGTGTGGGAACCTTTCCAGTGATGCTGAAAACACGGTCTTGCAAAGGAGGAACTTACACGTTCTCATCTCTCATTTATGCAAATACCTAAGTTTGTCCAAATGAAGTGCCAGAAATTCATTGTTTACCATCAGATTGCTACTGAGTATCAGCTTCTGTCACCTGCAATAGGTAGAGGATGTGTCCATAGCCCTAAGATGCAAAAATGGAATTTCTTTAACTAAACAAAAGTTAGTCCAGACAACGATGCTGAGCTCCTACTGTTTTCCTCATCCCATGAATAAAACAGTACTGCTAGCTCCTGGGAGTTCCTGCACGCAAAGCCTTTCCAACACTTCCCCTTGCAGTGAGATGCAGTCATGAGGAAGAAAAAAAAGAATAATCTTAATTACTGATTAAGTAGGGTTGACTATTTAATGAGTTGGGCTATTTGTGAGGTCAATTTTTCCACTAAATTTTCCTGACTGTTGACAGAGGGAGATGAGCAAACACTGCACTGCATTCTCATTTCAGTGGAAGTTTTGTGATAAATTGCCACCAGCTGCTTTAAATCATTAGGGCACCCAGTATGCAATTATTACAAGATCATTGTTTTAGAGCCTTTAACTGTGGAACTCTGCTCAGGCTTCTTCCACAGAAGTCAGAGAAATGGCTGTGAGGTGGAGAGATACCAAAGTTTCCCAGGTCCTCCTAAGGAGAAGAAAAGGAATCTGCCCTGGCTTATTAGACAGCCCAGGTAAGATGATCTCTCTGGGGACTGTATTCACATCCCAAGGCACAGCAAGGAGCTGTACAGTAATAATAATAATAAAAAATAACAGTAATAATAATAAAAATGTTTGCATTGCTAACAGAGCTGACAGGTAAAGGTAGCTTCAACTTTTTTAATCAACAAATTTTAAAAGCCCAGCTTTAATTTGAAGAAAAAACCCACACTCCCTAGCCCTGACTACATTGCCCAGTCTCTCTGTGCTGGAGCACCTTGCTCAAGCCACTTCCTCAACCTGTGCTAGTGACCCCTGCTATCCTCCCAGTGGAAGGATGGCAGCTGTCTCAGGGAGGCACTCTCTCTGCTGACAATATGAAGCAGCTGTTGTTTTCACCAAGGCCACTTTGCACAAGGAAGAGCCAGGTGCCGGGTGCTGCTGCTTGTTTTGTTCCTCTGTTACTGGTTGCCTTTTCCTTCACTGCCTGGGCTCCTTCGCTGCTCATAACTGTCCCCTTTAAAAGTGTCTTCAGCTACACACAGCATAAATGCAGGTGATCTATAGTATATTCTAAAGAAAGATCTGCCTGTGTTCAAAAACCTTCCTGACCTCGTGGTCAAAGAAGAACAAAATAATGTATTAACAAAAACACAGTTCACTGCCAAAGGAAAGGAGTTCCTGTCAGAACTGAAACAATAAATCTCCTCCGTACTGAACTCCCAGAGGGAGTATGTTGTATTTCCTCCTGTTCTTTATCAAAGTCCCTAAAATAAGCAGGAATGGGCAGTGACTAGGCACAGTTTCTACACACCTTTTTCCATGGAGTAATTAAGGCCTGCCTCAGAGTGAGAAAGCACTCCCTGCCCAGCTGTGTACGGGAGAGCTGGCAGCACCACCAGTGCCACCACCAAGCATGAAGCGCCTGGGGATTGCCGCCTTTTTCCTAGCTGTACTCTCTGCTTGCGCTGTGGGAGGTGAGTTCTTTGGCTTTTTTGGATAGACTCATCATTATCTGTGTGGTGAGCAAAAGCTTAGCTGTCAGTAGGTAGGTGCTTTTTTGGGTTTGGTGGGCTTTTCTGCAGTTCAGTGGTTGAAAAACTCTGTGTTAGAGGGGAAGGCACTAACTCGTAGTTGAGTTACATGTGTTCTGTGAAAAACTCGTCCTGCTATTGTATTTTTGTGACAGCTCTCTTCCTTGGTGTCATGAAGTATCTCAGTCTGAGAGGAGTTAAAAGCAGGAGTATATTTACAAAGGTTTTTCTGCTCTGTTTTTCTTCTTTGTAATAAAAGCATCTTTTGTAGAGTTGGTTTTATGGGGGGAAGTGAAATGTCTGTCAGACTTTGCAAATGCTGTTTTTGCAAATCTGTCCTAGTGGATTTCCATGGCACTGTGCTAGCATTAAGTTTGGTCAGGGCTATCTCTCAGAAATTGTTCTAGGTTTGCCCCTGAAGATACAGGGGCTTACAGCATTTAATGAATAAAATAATGAGGGATACCTGGAGGCAATATCAGTTACTGACTGTAATGTCTTTTAGAAATGATTTTCAAGTGCACAGATTTAATCAAACTTTGTGATTTTTCACATGGCCACTGAATTGCTGGTTTCATTTTTCTCCAGCTTGAAGGATGATGCTTTTAAAGTGGAACTAACTAATAAAACTTGAAAGGGTGAGAGAAACTCTTGCAAGGGCCTGTCTATCATCACCTTTGTCAAAAGATATGTTTGAAGTAAAATCTGGTTTTCACCTGTACTTTCATTTGCTGGCCCTCTGGTGTGAGCATTTCTCACAAAAACTTTCACAAATGGCTATAGGTTGCTCATAACAGATTAAAAAAAATATAATACTAGATTAGCTGATCTAAACAAAAAAAAAATAGTTAATCAGGTTTGGCTCAGATTGTGTTAAAATCTCAACATGTCTTTTGTGTTGTAACTTATCTTACTGCTTGGGCTCACTGCTGTCGGGGAAAAAAAAAATCAGTAAGAGAGATTAAAAATAAGATTGTGCCACAGGAAGACCTGATTTTAAAACTATGTTAAATATGTAGAAGCCCCAGAAGTCTGTTTTGAGGTACTATTTATTCTCTGTCTGCTACTCCTAGTAAAAAATAGCCTTCCTGTCATTGTAAACCTTTAATTTCACAAATTCTGAGGAGCAAAGTGGGGTTGGATCGAATGAAGTATATTTAACACAACAGTCCATAAAGCTTACCAGAAAACCAGAAAGGATGCAAAGGTGGGAGGAATTCTGTCAATTTTATACAATCTTTTCTCTAACAAGGATTTTCCCTCCTCTGCATGATGTGAGTGGGGCAGAACTGGTGATGGTGAATAAGCAGGATTTATATTAAATGTATTTGCTCTGAACAATTTTGGTTTTGTAAGAGTTGTTGTTGGGTTTGGTTGGGTTTTTGCAGTGTTTTGTTAGTTTGTTTGTTTTGAATGTTTGGTTTTGGTTTGGGTTTTTTTTTTTTGGTTGGTTGGTTTGGGTATTTTTGTTAATGCTTCATTACAAGGGAGGCACAGTAGTGAAATTCTGTTGGCAAATCCCCATTAGAAAATGAAGAATATGTGTGAGGAAATCTGAAGTATGCCTCTATCTACCTGGTGAGAGTAAAAGTACATAATCTGTTCAAGCTTCCTTCAGGCTGCCCTATGCATTGACATGTTAAGACAGAAGCAGTTTTGTTGTGTTCTGTTCTATGAGGCTGGAACAAACTCTTTGAATTTCCACTGTTTGTGATCTCTAAAGTGTCCTGATCATCTGGGCTGTAAGAGCAGGATTTTACAATCTGAAAAGAGGAATGGATAAGGAGGCTGACATCAGTCTCCCTCATGCTCAGTCTTCCTTGCTCGAGCATTGGAGACAGCAGCAAGACATTTCTCCAGTTGCTTGGAAACACTTCTAGTACTTTAAAATTATGCTCAGTAAAATTTAGAGAAGGTCAAACCCTGGAGTTTTAATATTCCCTCCCCCAGGTTTTGGGGTAGTTTGTCTTCAGAGCTTATCAAGATGACTAATGTGTGGGCTTGCAGCCTCTTCACATAATATACACAAGCTGCTTGCCTTTGTATCTTTTGTAAATCATGCTGAAGTGGACGAGAATGTTTCGATTGTGGTTGGTAAAGCACGTACCAAGTCTCTTCCAGAGCTTCCAAATTTCATGCCTCCTCTTCAACCTCTATGCTGGCAGCACTTTCTCAGTACTTTTCTAAGTCATCTTGAGATCTTGCATCCTCAGATGTCCCTCATACTTTTATGGGATCTGCCCTCTGTCAGTAAGAGGCTCAGTTAGTTACAGCTGTGAAGGCTGATAGCCTCATGAGCACTTATCCCTCCACTCAATGCTTTTCTCAGCACTCTGTGAGCTGAATGACATGCTCAAAGCAGGAATTCCTTCATGCTTATCTCATGTTGTTCACTTCTCCTGTCATACTGCCCTTCAATCTTACCAGCTCCAAAATGCTACTGAAAGAAAAATGCTTTCTGGGTTGATTAATAGCATTTCCAGCTTCAAAAAAAGACAACACTGGGAATGAGTCAAAGAAAAATTGTCAAATGGTAGTAATCAAATATAAATACTTCTGCATCTGCATTAAGATGTAATTGGTTTTAAAATGTGTGAAGGTGAAGTTTGTTCTTCAAAAACATGAGGGAAGAGGAAGTGGCACATGCTTTTAATCTAAGTACTTACAGAATCACAGAATTAACCAGGTTGGAAAAGACCTTCAAGATCATTGAGTCCAACCTATCACCTAACACCTTCTAATTAACTAAACCATGGCACTAAGTGCCTTGGCCTTTTAATACAGCATGACTATGGGTACAAAGCATAACAGGAGTCCTCTGCAAAGTGCTTGGAGCACACCATAGCTTCCTTCCCACTCCAGCACCCAGATTTTATCCTGCAGAAACAAAAGCAGAAAACAATCAGGTTGTCCTCCTCTCAACATCAGTCTGGATGTGCACTCAAATGTAGGAGCTGGAATATATTGACTTGATGGTAGATATACAATGGTGGGTTTATTAATGTCTAATTGGTGACCCCTGTTGACAGGTAGCAGTACCTATCTCCAAGAGTGCTCTTGTGATGGCATTAGGGAGAAAAAAAAAAAAGTTTTCATTTTGAAAAGGTAGGAGAAAATGTTGGTATTGAGAAGCTTGGTCCAAAAGCCACTGAAGAAATCTAGAGCTGTTCCTATGGGTCAGTCTTACGTTACGTGCTTTCCAACCCCTATCCCCCACTGTGCTACGGAGCCTGGGGCATCATCCCAACCCTGCAACACAGCAGATTAATCCCAGCTCCCAGGTTGATGGCTTCAGAGGAGTTCTACTAATCCATGGCTGTTGTAGTGATGATACACATTTGCTCAAATTCTGCTCTGCTAACTAAAGAAGATGGATTAACCTTTTCCTTTTCTGTCTTCTGTCTTCTATTAATTACTAAGTCAACTCTTTTGAGCAGTTAAAGCTTTCGAGTACGGTCTCTTCTCATTCTGGGCTATAATTTCACAGTATCAGCAAGGTTGGAAGAGACCTCAAAGCTCATCAAGTCCAACCCATTCCCACAGGCCTCAAGACCAGACCATGGCACCAAGTGCCACGTCCAAACCCACCTTGAACACCTCCAGGGACGCTGACTCCACCACCTCCCTGGGCAGCCCATTGCAGCAGTCAATGACTCTCTCAGGCAAGAACTTTCTCCTCACCTCCAGCCTAAACTTCCCCTGGCACAGCTTGAGACTGTGTCCCCTGACACAGTCACATTTTGTGGCTGTGTTTTTGGAGAGACCAGCAAGACACAGACTGTCACAGTTGGATTGTTGTCTCTTCTCTGAAAATCTGTGCAAAGTAAGCAGGCTTTAGATAACCAGCTGTGTTTTCACACCTTTAGCTTGCTTGAGCCCAAACTCTGTATGTCTTGAGATTTTGCCAATTCTAGGGAGGTAGGTGAAAGTGTTTTGGTCTTTTCAGCCATTGCTAGCAGTTTGCTAGGTTGGCTTTTGCAAAAATCAAATTGTAGTGCTGGAGCTTACTGTAGCCTTTACTTAAGTTTTTGTTCCTGTTTAGACTTTTTTTCACTCTTTCTTTTTAATGTACTTTTATTTCCTTGCTGCCACGTTCCTTTAATTCATACTCCAACCAGTTTTGCCTAATGGATTTTAGCCCCAAACCCAAATGCAGGTTTACTGCATTTACTGGGTATGGAAGCAGATGGTTTGATACCTGCTTGATAAGGAAGTTATGATTTGCAACCAAAATAAACAGAAACTGAATTTGAAGGGCAACTTGCCTGCAGCATTTGACTCCAAAACTAAGAACACATAATGGCATATAACATGCCCAACAAACAGTTGCCTCTTCTGAAGGCTTACCAGAACATTCTCTCTTATATTTGGATGTCCCTTTTATCTGTATAAGAACTCAAGGTATTATTTTATCTTAACTCATTTAGAAATTAGTAAAGAAGATCAGCTGAGGCTTATGTTTTCTGTTTGCTTTTGATTTTCTTTTTCAGAATAGGAAAAGACCTTGAATTTGGTCTCCAATTGTTTATACACCTGAGTCCTGTGTGGAAAAAAAAATGCAAATTAAAAATTATCTTTAAGAAACCTTTAACCTAAGGAAGGGAGTACATTTGAGTGGAATCATTTGGTACTCAGGCTAACTTTTACAGTCTGAAGATACATAAGAATCATAGAATCACAGAATGGTAAGGTTGGAAGGGACCTCAAGGATCATCTGGTTCCAACCCCCTGCCATAGGCAGGGACACCTCCCACTAGTACAGCTCACTCAAGGCCTCATCCAACCTGGCCTTGAACACATCCAGGGAGGGAGCATCCACGACCTCCCTGGGCAACCTGTTCCAGTGTCTCACCACCCTCACTGTAAAGAACTTCCTCCTAACATCCAGTTTAAATCTTCCTTCTGCCAGTTCAAACCCACTGCCCCTTGTCCTGTCATTGCAAGACCTTGTAAACAATCCTTCCCCAGCCTCCTTGTAGGCCCCCTTCAGATACTGGAAGGCTACCATCAGGTCTCCTGGAAACCTTCTCTTCTCCAGGCTGCAGAGCCCCAACTCTCTCAGCCTGTCCTCATAGCAGAGCTGCTCCAGCCCTCTGAGCATCTCCGTGGCCTCCTCTCGACCCTCTCCAACACTTCCATGTCCTTCCTGTGCTGGGGGCTCTAGAACTGTACACAGGACTCCAGACCCCACAGCAAAACCACATGGAAAACAAAAACAAAACCAACAACTTATTATTTGCATTCCTCATGAAGAAAAGGTGAGGTAGTGTTTATTTGTATTTATTTTGATGAAACAAGTCAAGGAAGACCCTTTAATGGATTTATTTTGAAATTCTGTAAACACAGAAACAATGTTGCATTTATGTGTGTAGCAGATGTTGTTGCTGAATACAAGAGATAAAGACCTGGGTCAAACATTTTACTTTTGGTTTCAGCTAGCACCATAAAAACAGATGTCCCAGACTTAAACAGAAGAGCTGAAATCTTGAGTCTCACTATCCTCAGCCATGGATGCCACCACTATTGCCCTAGCACCTGAGCTATCAGATAGGGATAGCTTGGTGTTCATCTTGAGAAAGTGGATCCTTGGATGCTCTGACAGCAACACTCTGTATTGGCCAGACCTATCTGCAATACTAGGAAAAGTGGTGATATATCTATGTTGTGTCAAGGCCTCATCTTGAGTACTGTGTCCAGCTATGGGCCTCTCAATTTAAGAAAGATGCTGAGGTTCTTGAAGGTGTCCAGAGAAAGGCACCAAGGCTGATGAGGGGGCTGGAGGACAGCCCTACAAGGAGAGGCTGAGGGAGCTGGGGGTGTGCAGCCTGGAGAAGAGGAGGCTCAGGGCAGACCTCATTACTCTCTACAACTACCTAAAAGGAGGTTGTAACCAGACAGGGGTTGGTCTCTTCTCCCAGGCAACCAGTGAAAGAACAAGATGACACAACCTCAAGCTTAGGAAGAAGTTCTTCTCAGAATGAGTGATTGACATTGGAATGGGCTGCCCAGAGAGGTGGTGGAGCCACCATCCCTGGAGGTGTTTGAAAGGAGGCTGGATGAGGCACTGGGTGCCATGATTCAGCTAATTAGAAGGTGTTAGGTGATAGGTTGGGCTTGATGGTCTCAAAGGTCTTTTCCAACCTGGTTAATCCTGTGATTCTGTGTGTGATTCTTAACCTACATCCCTATGGGAGAAAGCTGTGCTCAGGTGATCATTTGCTGATATAATGGCTCTAAGGGAGCAAAATTCAGCAGACATGATCTACTAGGATACTGTCCCCTTGCAAGAGAGGTAGAAAGGGAGTAGGAGGCCCTCTGATGGCACCTGCATGTGTACTGGAGATTGGTTTGGAATGGCCCAGTTTAATTCTAATTATTTCTTTTCCCTCAGCAGTCAGAATAAATACCAACATCTGTCAGACCAGCTATCTAATGCTCCAAAGGTTACATTTCAAACTAGAAACGGCAAGAATTTTCTCACTGCTTTTATCTGCAACAAGGATGCTTGTCTGACTTTGGTGGTGGTGAAAATCCTAGCCTGTTTATCAATGGAGTACTTTTAGAGCAATCTTAATGTCTTTTCCCCAGTAGCACCAACATGTTCCTGGCTGTTAACTGTCTTGTACATAGTAACTCATGTCACGGTGCTGAAACCATAAAGGAGCAGGAGCAGGGAGGTCATTCTCCCCCTGGACTCTGCACTGCTTAGACCACACCTTGAGTCCTGTGTCCAGTTCTGGGCCACTCCATTTAAGAAGGACATTGAGGTGCTTGAGCGTGTCCAGAGAAGGGCAACGAGGCTGGGGAGAGGCCTCGAACACAGCCCTAAGGAGAGAGGCTGAGGGAGCTGGGATTGTTTAGCCTGCAGAAAAGGAGGCTCAGGGGAGACCTTCTTGCTGTCTACAACTACCTGAAAGGTGGTTGTAGCCAGGAGGAGGCTACCTTCTTCTCTCAGGCAACCAGCACCAGAACAAGAGGACACAGTCTCAAGCTGTGCCAGGGGAAGTTTAGGCTGGAGGTGAGGAGAAAGTTCTTGCCTGAGAGAGTCATTGACTGCTGGAATGGGCTGCCCAGGGAGGTGGTGGAGTCAGCATCCCTGGAGGTGTTCAAGGTGCGTTTGGACGTGGCACTTGGTGCCATGGTCTAATCTTGAGGTCTGTGGTATGGGGTTGGACTTGATGATCTTTGAGGTCTCTTCCAACCCTGATGATACTGTGAATACTGTGAATAAAGCAAGTGGTACAGTTTTGCCGTTCTGCCTTTCTGCCATGTCTTATCACTCTAATGAAAGGATGTGTTTTGCCAGGGTGAGAGCAAGGCACTGCCCTTGCCTTCTGAAGGTTTCTTCAGGATCGTTCTATAAAGCACATTATTTTGTCTTGATGTGTGACTTCTCAGTGTAGTACCTGTTTGAGACGTGTCAATGCAATCAGGTTTATGCCTAAATCAGTTAAATCCTCAGTTATATTAATGAGATGTTTATGCTGCCTACAGGTTTCTTCTTTGATAACCTTTAGCAGGAGACTGATATCATATTTGGGTTTCAGAGGTTTGGCTATTGAGGCAAGAACTGATCAGAATGGAAGAGGTTCTTGAGGAAAACAGTGCCAGGAAAGTTACCTTCCTGGGAAATCTTTCCTGGCCAGGGATTCACATTATTTTCCTCTGTAAAATATGTTATTTGCTGAGATGTGTTTTTATTGCTTTGTAGTTAGAATCATAGAATGGTAAGGTTGGAAGGGACCTCAAGGGTCATCTAGTTCCAAACCCCTGCCATAGGCAGGGACACCTCCCACTAGTACAGCTCACTCAAGGCCTGACCATCCAACCTGACCTTGAATATCTCCAGGGAGGGAGCAACCACAACCTCCCTGGGCAATCTGTTCCAGTGTCTCACCACCCTCACTATAAAGAACTTCCTCCTAACATCCAGTCTAAATCTCCCCTCTGCCAGTTTAAACCCTGTTATCTGAAGTGATCACAGCCCCATATATTCCTTCATTGTTTACTAGTTTTCTTACTTCTTTGCATGCCCAACATTGATTCTAGGCTTTTATTTGAAATGCAGTGTTGATAACCTTCTAAATGCTAATGCATTCGAGTGTGAGGACAGTCTGAAATCATCTTTCTTTGACAGATTAATTACCCCTTCTCATCTTAGCATGAGTTATATATCACAACAATATAGAGGATGTAAATATCAGTATCTCCAAACTCATTTTAAGGCTGTGGAAGCAAAAATATCACCAAAATTTGTTAGATGAAATGGGGGG
>VWZE01021218.1:875-19440 GCA_013396675.1 Eubucco bourcierii | reverse complement strand
CCTTAAACACCTCCAGGGGTGAGGCTTCCACCACCTCCCTGGGCAACCTGTGCCAGGCTCTCACCACCCTCATGCTGAAGAACTTCTTCCTAACAGCCAACCTCAATCTCACCTCTTCTGGTTTGGATCCTTTCCCCCCACTCCTGTCACTCCCCAACACCCTTTAAAGTCTCTCCAAAGCTTTTCTGTAGCCCCCTTCAGACCCTGGGAGGCCACAAGAAGCTCTCCTGGGAGCCTTCTCCTCTCCACAATCAACAGCCACAACTCTCTCAGCCTGGCCCCACAGCAGCCTGGCCCCAGCCCTCTGAGCATCCTCCTGGCCCTTCTCTGGACACCTCCCAGCACCCCCAGCCCTTGCCTGGAACAGGGCTCAGCACTGGGCACACAGCTCCAGCTGGGCTCTCACCAGACAGGTGCAGAGGGGCAGAATCCCCTCCCTGGCCCTGCTGCCCACACTGCTCCTGCTGCAGCCCAGCCTCTGGTTGCTCTCTGGCCTGCAAGTGCACACTGGGGGCTCCTGTTCAGCTTCTCCTCCACCAGCACCCCCAAGTTCTGCTGACAGGTCTTGAAAGTCTCCAGAGCAGGAGACTGAACAACCTCTGTGGGCAGCCTGCTCCAAGAATCTGCCACCCTCACAGCCAAGAAGTTCCTCCTCATGCTTAGATGGAACTTCCTATGCTCAAGTTTATGCCCAGTGCCTCTTGCCCTGTCCCTGGGCACCACTGACAAGAGCCTGGCACCATCCTACTGACACCCAACCCTCAGATATTTATAAGCACTGAGCAGATCCCCCTCTGCCTCTTCCAGCTTCCTGCTTCCCTGCTGTAAGAGCTGCTCTGCTGTTCCTTCAAACAGGCACTGCTCTTTTGCTCACAGCCACCCCAAAAGCCCCCTCCAGATCCTCCTCACAAAGGCACTAATTATTGGCATGACTCAAAAGTGCCTGCTGAAGAACAAAGCCCAAGGAAAGCTTGGCATTAGTCACCCCAACCAGCTGAACAGCTTCAAGTCCTTAACTTCATTCTGATGCTCAACCTGAGCTCTTCTCCTTCAGAACACAGAGCAGCCTGGCAGAGGCACTGCTGCTCAGGAGCCAATTCACACAAGCACAGAACCATGGAACTGGTTGGAAGAGATCTCTGAGCCCACCCAGCCCAACCATGGCCACTAAAGCACGGCCCCAGGTGCCATCAGCCATGCACACCTCCAGCCACCAGCATTCCACCACCTCCCTGGGCAGCCTGTTCAGATGTGGCTGAAGTCAGAGCAGACCTTCCCTGTTCAACCAGAGACCCTCAGGGGAAAAAACAAACCAACCCACCCCATGCTTTCCTTGTAGGGATGGAGAAGAGTGAAGGGTTTCAAAGGGACCCTGCCCGGGAGGCTCAGCATGGACAAGAACAGAGCTCTGTCCTTGGGCTGGGACAGCCTCCACTATCAGTGCAGCCTGGGGCTGAAGGGCTGCAGAGCTCTGCTGCTGAAGGAGCTGCACAATCATAGGATCAGAGAATGGGAAGGTTGGAAGGGACCTCAAAGCTCAGCCAGTTCCAACCTCCTGCCATAGGCAGGGACACCTCCCACTAGCACAGGTCACTCGAGGCCTCCTCCAGCCTGGTCCTGAACACCTCCAGGGAGGTTGTGGAGCACAGTGTGCTTCNCCTGGGCAACCTGTGCCAGTGTCTCACCACCCTCACTGCAAACAACTTCCTCCTAACATCCACTTTCAATCTCCCCTCTGACACTTCAAACCCATTCCCCTTGTCCTGGCATTCCCAGACCTTGGCAATAGTCCATCCCCAGCCTTCCTGGAGCCCCCTTCACATCCTGCAAGGCCACTCCAAGCTCTCCTGGCAGCCTTCTCTTCTCCAGGCTGCAGAGCCCCAACTCTCTCAGCCTGTCCTCACAGCACAGCTGCTGCAGCCCTCTCAGCATCTTGGTGGCCTCCTCTGGACTGGCTCCAACACTTCCATGTCCTTCCTGTGCTGGGGGCTCCAGAACTGCACACAGGACTGCAGGTGGGCTCTGAGGAGAGCAGAGCAAAGGGGCACAATCCCCTCCCTTGCCCTGCTGCCCTCACTGCTCTTGCTGCAGTCCAGAACTCACCAGGAGCCTGCCCTGAGGAGAAGCACATTGACAGTGTGGACAAAGCTACTGAGAGCAGCCCTGGGTAGAAGGACTTGGGGGTGCTAGGGGTGCCATAGCTGGAGAGGAGCCAGTACCGAGCACTGCCAGCCCAGCCCCAGCCTGCCCTGGGCTGGGCCCCAGCAGTGTGGGCAGCAGGGGCAGGGAGGGGATTCTGCCCCTCTGATGGGTTCTGTTGAGACCCCCCTGCAGTGCTGGGGCAGCTCTGGAGTGCTCAGCACAGACAGGGACCTGCCTGAGCAGGGCCAGAGGAGGCCACAGCAGTGCTGGCAGGGCTGGCAGGGCTCTGCTGTGAGGCCAGGCTGGCACAGCTGGGCTTGGGCAGCCTGCAGAGGAGAAGGCTGCAGGGAGAGCTTCTGGAGGTGCTTCAAGGGTCCCAGCAGAAAGCTGGGGACAGAGTTTTGAGCAGAGCCTGTGGTGGCAGGACAAGGGGGGATGGTTTGGAGTGAGGGAAGTCCAAGTCAGATCAGAAGTAAGGAAGAAGCTCTGCATTGTGAGGGTGGTGAAGGACTGGAACAGATTCCCCAGACAGATGGCAGATGTCCCAACCCTGGAAACATTCCTAGTGAGGCTGGATGGGACTCTAAGCAACCTGATCCTGCAGGAGATGCTGATGCCTGTGGCAGAGGGATCAAAAGGAAATGGTTTTAAAGGTCCTTTCCATCCGAAACCATTCCTTGATTCAGTGAAGCTCAGGAAAGACACAGCCTTGGAGAAGGTCTGAACCAAGAGGAATCTGTTGGAGCAGAGTCAGAGGAGGCCACAGCAATCCTGCCACAGGGCTGGAAGGGCTCTGCTGTGGGGCCAGGATGGTAGAGTTAAGCCTGGAGAAGAGAAGTCTCTGCCCTTCCACATACAAGTACCAGGGACATGAAAGCTCAGGTGGCCACCAAGTGCCCCAAACCCTTTTAAGAGCAATACAAAACACCTCCACCAAGGGGAAAAACACTTCAGCAGGTATGCTAAAACCACAGCTTCAGCTCTGCCACCTCTCAGCACCTCTCCTCTTCAATATCTCCATGGAATAATGCCTTGGTCATGCTTGAATGCAGCCAAATCAGATGAGATTCGTTCAGGGTAATTAGCAAAAATGAGACTTCAAATACAAAGATCAGACAGCATGCCCAGGGACCCTGTGGCTGCCCACTCCCTGGGGCTAGGCTGGATGAGGCCTTGAGCAAGCTGTGCTGGAGGGAGGTGTCCCTGCCCATGGCAGGGGGTAGGAGCTGGATGGGCTTTGAGGTCCCTTCCAACCCTACCCCTTCTATGAGTCTATGAATTAGTCCTTAGTTAAAGAGCAAAGTCCTAGTGCCAATTTCCTACCTCTGGAGAGGGAAGGTGCAAACATCAACAAACGTGAGAGTGAAGGTGGGGAGAGACTGGCACAGGTTGCCCAGGGAGGCTGTGGAGCACAGAAGTACAGAATGTGATCTTTGATCTATGATCTGTGATCTCTGATCACATTCTGTGCTTCTGTGCTCCACAACCTCCCTGGAGGTGTTGTCAGGCCAGGCTGGATGAGGCTTCGAGCAAGCTGTGCTAGAGGAAGGTGTCTCTGCCCATGGCAGGGGGGTAGGAACTGGGTGGGCTTTGAGGTCACTTCCAACCCAACCCATTCTGTGCCTCTGGGGAAAGCAGCTCCAGCTGCCCAGGAGTATCAGTGGCTGTAGGCACAAGCACCCTAAAACCCCAACTGCGTGGTTCCACCACAGGCTGAAGCTTCCCCTGGAAGCCTCAAAATGCTTTCAGCAGGAAATATTCCACCAGGACAGAGGGAAAAAAAAAAAAAAAAAAAGAAAAAAAAAAAGAAAAGAAAAAGCTGAGCTTGACATATATGAGAATTAGCTGAGACTAAAAATACATTGTCATAGCTACAAGCAAGAGTGCCTGCGCCCTGCCCAGACAGGGAAAATTCATCCCTCCGGCAGCTCGATAAGAGAGAGCTGCAGAACTCTGCTCCCTCCTGACCCACACCTGCCAGCCTCCACCTCCCACCCACTCCAGCACTTCCAGGAAATCCCAGCCTGGTGGGTCTGCTTTGCTGCTGTGCCATGCAGATGAGGGACCCAGAGCTGTGTGCAGTTCTGGAGCCCCCAGCACAGGAAGGACATGGAAGTGTGGGAGCCAGTCCAGAGGAGGCCACCAAGATGCTGAGAGGGCTGCAGCAGCTCTGCTGTGAGGACAGGCTGAGAGAGTTGGGGCTCTGCAGCCTGAAGAAGAGAAGGCTGCCAGGAGAGCTTGGAGTGGCCTTGTAGGATGTGAAGGGGGCTCCAGGAAGGCTGAGGAGGGACTATTGCCAAGGTCTGGGAATGGCAGGACAAGGGGCAATGGGTTTGAAGTGTCAGAGGGGAGATTGAAAGTGGATGTTAGGAGGAAGTTGTTTGCAGTGAGGGTGGTGAGACACTGGCACATTCTCTGATCCCATTCTGTGCTTCTGTGCTCCACAACCTCCCTGGAGGTGTTCAAGGCCAGGTTGTAGGAGGCCTTGAGTGACCTGTACTAGTGGGAGGTGTCCCTGCCTATGGCAGAGGGTTGGAACTAGATGATCCTTGAGGTCCCTTCCAACCTTACCATTCTATGATTCTATGATTCAAGAGGTGCTGAGGCTGTTCTCCTGGGAAGGTGAGGACACAGGGACTGCTCTCCTGCCTGCAAAGTCAAGAGGGTTGGACTTGTCCTGCCCCCAGGGATTGCTGTCTTCAGGTCTGGACAGCATCTTGGAGGTCTACTTCTGCTTGTGTGTTGCTAATGAGGGACAGAGGAAGCTGAGGTCAATTAAATGGTTCTCTGTTGTGTGCCCTGCAGCTGACCTGGGCTTGTAGAACACCACTGTGGGACAACACTTGGCTGTTGAACCTGCCAGCCCCCCCAGCATGGTGATAGGGGTTGGAAAGGACCTTTGGGGATCACCCAGCCCAACCCCCTGCCCAAGCAGGGCACCCACAACAGCTTGCCCAGCAGCACAGTGCCCAGGGTGGGGTTGGAAGCTCTCCAGACAAGGAGACTGCACAACCTCTCTGGGCAGTCTGCTCCAGGCCTCCTCCAGCACCCTCACACCTAACAACTTTCTCCTCCTGCTCACATGCAACCTCCTGGGTGCCACTTTGTGGCCACTGCTCCTTGACCTGGCCCTGGGCACCACTGACAAGAGCCTGGCCCCAGCCTCTTGCTCCCCTCAGCTCCTTCAGCTCTTGCTGAGCATTGCTCAGCTGCCCTCTGGGGCTGCTCTTCTGCAGGCTCTCAGCTCCAGGGCTCTCAGCCTTTGCTGCTCCCAGAGCTGCTCCAGGCCCCTCAGCAGCTTTGCAGCCTGCCCTGGACTCTCTCCAGCACTTCTCTGTCTCTCTGTGACTGGGCAGCCCAGAACTGGACCCAGGACTCCAGAAGTGGCTTTCCCAGGGTAGAAGAGGAGGAGAACCTGCCTTCATCTGCTAGCCACCCTCTTCCCAACACACCCCAGTACACCACTGACCTCTTGGCCATAAGGGCATGTTGCTGGCACCTGGGGAACTTGCTGCCCCCCACCACTCCCAAGTCTCTCTCTGCAGAGCTGCTTCCCAGCTGCTAATTTCACGTAGACAGATTTGATTTTGATTCCATTTATTCTCTTTTAGCTGACATGAAACTCAAAGCCTATGGAGGATCCCAAAGCCTGTGGAGGATCTCAAAGCCAATGGAGGAACTCAACCCTATGAAGGATCTCAAAGCCTATGGAGGATCTCAAAGCCTATGGAGAAACTCAAAGCCTGTGGAGGATCTCAAAGCCTGTGGATGATCCCAAAGCCTATGGAGGATCCCAAAGCCTGTGGAGGATCTCAAAGCCAATGGAGGAACTCAACCCTATGAAGGATCTCAAAGCCTATGGAGGATCTCAAAGCCTATGGAGGAACTCAAAGCCTATGAAGGATCTCAAAGCCTATGGAGGATCTCAAAGCCTATGGAGAAACTCAAAGCCTGTGGAGGATCTCAAAGCCTGTGGATGATCCCAAAGCCTATGGAGGATCCCAAAGCCTGTGGAGGATCTCAAAGCCTATGGAGGATCTCAAAGCCTATGGAGGAACTCAAAGCCTGTGGAGGATCTCAAAGCCTATGGAGGATCCCAAAGCCTGTGGATGATCTCAAAGCCTATGGAGGATCTCAAAGCCTTTGGAGGATCCCAAAGCCTATGGAGGATCCCAAAGACTGTGGAGGATCTCAAAGCCTGTGGAGGATCCCAGAGCCTGGCCCTGAACACCTCCAGGGAGGCTGTGGAGCACAGAAGCACAGAATGTGATCTTTGATCTTTGCCCCACAGCCTCCCTGGGCAACATGTGCCAGTCTCTCCCCACCCTCACTCTCAACAATCTCTTCCTCATCTCCACTCTCAATCTCTCCACCTCCTCAGCCTTTCACATCTGCCTCCACAGCAGCTGGGAGACCTCCTGGGTTTGCTGCAGGTGAGGGACCCTTACACACACACACACACATTGAGTAGGTCACCCAGGGGCACAGGACAGGAAACCTCTGAACTCCTTCTGCTCACCTAACAACACTTCTGTTGCTTGCTGTGATACACAGGATTATGTGCAAAGCACAACTGAATGTTGCCTGCATTCCTCTGAGATAACCTGGAATCATAGAAGGGCTACAGGTGAGACCTCCAAGGACACCCAGGCCAACCACCAGCCCAGCACCTCCATGGCCACTAAATCACAGCCCTAAGTGCCATGGGCACAGCTTGCTGGAGCACCTCCAGCCATGGGCACTCCACCACCTCCCTGAGCAGCCTCTGCCAGTCCCTCACCGCTCTTGCAGCACAGAAATTCTTCCTCAGCTCCAACCTAACGCTCCCCTGGCACAATTTCAGGCCAGTTCCTCTCTTTCTCTCCCTGTAGCCAGGCAGCAGAGCCCAACCCCCAGCTGGCTGCAGCCTTCTCTCAGGGAGCTGCAGAGAGCAATGAGCTCTGCCCTCAGCCTCCTCTGCTCCACACTGGATGGACGATGTCTGGAGATCACTCCTAACCCTACCACCTCGTAAGAATGTGATTCTTTAACCCTGCTGGGGTTCTGGGAGATGCTTCTTTGCTCCCTCAGCCAAGCTGAAGTGCAGAGCCCCCCAGGAAAGGAGGTTTTGCACTCCCAGTGGGCACACTGCTGCCAAAACCATTTGTGCCAAGTCGACCAGGTGGTGACTCTTGCTCCAGGAGGGTCCTTCTGGAAGGCAGCAGTGGAAGTCCTCAGTTCAGGGCAGCAGAGACTTTTTGCATGCACCAAGGCAAGAGCAACTGCTGCCTTCTGCAGCTCACAGTGATGCCACCAAGGCAAGAGGAATTGCTGCCTCCTGCAGCTCACAGGGGTGGATGTAGACCTGAGCTGCTCAAGCCTGCAAGTGAACAAATGGAGCTGCTGTTCCAGCTCACTGGCAGAAGCAGAAGATCAGAGCAGGCCAGGCCCTTGGGTAACATCTGGGTCTTGTTTGGCCTTTCAGAGTTGATGACTCTCCATTAGCTGTTTGCTTTGGCTGTGGGTAAAGAGCTCTTGGAATTAAAGGAACTCTAAATATAACTGCAGAGAGCTATTCCTGCTCTCATTAACTGGGAGGAGGAGAAGGAGGCCACTGCTGAGAAACATTAAAGTCCTTAAATATGCTTCTGGATGTTCTTCACAGAGCCTGTCTTTCCCACAACATACAGCGAACCACTGAATTGGTTGGGTTGGAAGAGCCCTCCAAGGCCACCCAGCCCAACCACCAACCCAACCCCACCATGGTCACTAAACCACAGCTCCAAGTGCCATGGGCACAGCTTGCTGGAACACCTCCAGCCATGGGCACTCCACCACCTCCCTGGGCAGCCTCTGCCAGTCCCTCACCACTCTTGCACCAAAGACATTTCTCCTCCTCTCCAACCTAACCCTGCCCTGGCACAATTTCAGGCCAGTTCCTCTCCTTTTCTCCCCTGAGCCCAGGCAGCAGAGCCCAAGCCCCAGCTGGCTGCAGCCTCCTCTCAGGGAGCTGCAGAGAGCAATGAGCTCTGCCCTCAGCCTCCTCTGCTCCACACTGCACACCCCCAGCTCCCTCAGCTGCTCCTCCACAGACCTCTTCTCCAGACCCTTCCCCACCTTTGCTGCCCTTCTCTTGCTCCAGATCCTCAATGCCACCCTGGCAGTGAGGAGCCCAAAACTGAACCCAGCAGTCCAGCTGTGGCCTCAGCAGTGCCCAGCACAGGGGCACAATCCCTGCCCTGCTCCTGCTGCCCACACCATTGCTGTTCCAGGCCAGGCTGCTGGTGCCCTTCTTGCCCACCTGGGCACACTGCTGCCTCATCTTCAGCTGCTGCCAACCAGCACCTCCAGCTCCTTTTGTACTGGGCTGTTTCCAGCCACTCTGCCCTAAGCCTGCAGCCTTCCTGGGGTTGTGACCCCAGTGCAGGACCTGACACTTGGCCTTGTTGAACTTCATATAATCGACTTCATCCCATGGATCCAGCCTGAGCAGATCTCTCTGCAGAGCCTCCCTACCCTCCAGCAGATCACTACTGCCACCCAACTTGATGCCATTGATCCTGGGTCACTGCTGGAGGTGGATGGTCCTTTAAAAGCCAAAACTATGAGGTCCCAGCTCAGCTACAGGGGTTGGAGATGATCCAGCCTGGGCAGATCCCTCTGCAGACTGTGAGCTCCCAGATCAGCTACAGGGGTTGGAGATTCTGTGCTTCTCTGCTCCACCACCTCCCTGGAGGTGTTCAAGGCCAGACTGGATGAGTCCTTGAGTGACCTGTGCTAGTGGGAGGTGTCGCTGCCTATGGTAGGGAGTTGGAAATGGATGAGCTTTGAGGTCACTTCCAACCTTCCCATTCTATGATTCTGTGAATATCAGGCAAGAAAAAAAAAATATTCTGAAGCCTCCTGTCAGCTACCCTGGAAATTAGTTGAGGATAAAAGCTCCTGCAGGCAAGAGGTGGTTAACTTCTGCTGGGCTCAAAGTCTGTCTCACCCCACACATCTTCATCTAACCACCCTTTATTTTTCTCTTTCCTTTCCCTCCAGGCTTATTTTGCATCCTACAAAAGCCCAGTTTTAGATCCTGGCTGAGTGAAAAACAGAGAGAGAGAGGAGAGGGGCTCCTGCCAAGGCAGTTTGCCTCCTGCTGAAGGATCTGACACCTCTGAGGCACTCCCACGCGAGCTGCATCGCTGAGAAACCGACACAGATCCCTCCAAAACAGGATCAAGCAGCCATGTGATCACCTGGGACCAAGCCACAGAAGGGCTGAGAAGCTAATTCTTTGGTGAAAACACAGCAAGGTCCTGCTGGAGGAGGACTGGGATGGCTCCTGGAAAGCCTGGTCGAAGCAAAGTGCTCTTGCTGCCCCCCTAAGGCATCTCACCCGGTTGGTAAGAGCTCCCACCAGGAGTCAGCTGCAGACGTTTTGCACCACCCAAAATAGCAGGGGAAATGTCTGCACACATATGTGACAGCAGTGGAGGCTCCAGAAACAACCCAAAGCCCTCCAAGGAAGAGTTCAGTTAAGCAAAAGTGAGGCACTGAGCTCCAGACCATGCACAACCCTGACCGCAGTTACAAGAAGGATGTGGGACTGATGGAGCAGGTCCAGAGGAGGCCACCAAGATCATCAGAGAGGGCTGGAGAGGCTCCCCTGTGGGGACAGGCTGGGACACTGGGGTTGTTGAGGCTGGGGAAGAGAAGGCTGCAGGCAGACCTCAGAGCAGCCTTGCAGTGCCTGAAGGGGCTGCAGGAGAGCTGGGGAGGGACTTTGTACTGTTCAGCCTGGAGAAGAGAAGGCACCTGGTAGACCTCAAAGCTGCCTTCCACTACCTGAAGGGGCTCCAGGAGAGCTGCGGAGGGATTCTGGACACAGGTCACGAAGAGGGACAATGGCATTGAGCTGGGAGAGGGGAGACTAAGAGTTGCCCAGGGAGGCTGTGGAGCACAGAAGCACAGAATCACTGAACACATCTCCAGGGAGGTTCTGGAGCACAGAATCACAGAATGTGANTCCAACCTGGCCTTGAACACCTCCAGGGAGGTTGTGGAGCACAGAAGACCTCCCTGGGCAACCTGTGCCAGTGTCTCACCACCCTCACTGCAAACAACTTCCTCCTAACATCCACTTTCAGTCTCCCCTCTGCCACTTCAAACCCATTGCCCCTTGTCCTGGCATTCCCAGACCTTCTCAATAGTCCCTTCCCAGCCTTCCTGGAGCTCCCTTCAGATCCGGGAAGGCCACTTAAAGGTCTCCTGGAAACCTTCTCTTCTCCAGGCTGAGCTGGGAGAGGGGAGACTGAGAGTGGAGATGAGGAGGAAATTGTTGAGAGTGAGGGTGAGGAGAGGCTGGCACTGGTTGCCCAGGGAGGATGTGGCTGCCCCCTTCCTAGAGGTGTTCCAGGCCAGGCTGGATGAGGCTGGTGAGAGGTGTCTCTGCCCATGGCAGGGGTTTGGAGCTGGGTGGGCTTTGAGGCCCCTTCCGACTCAGACCATTTTGTGATTCCATGATCTCAAAAGCCACAACAAAGCACCTTTGGATGCAGCCCTTGCTTCCAAGGCAGAAGAGTTTCCATCCATCAAACGATTTCCCATGCCCCCTGCCACTCCTGGTAGCTGCAGGCAGCCAGCTCTGGCTGGAGGCAGGTATGAGGAGCCCAGCTCCAAGGTAGCTAAAGCAGTTCCCCCAAGTTTATTAACAGATTTTGAGGTCTGTGTGGCTTCATAGTGACAAATGAAGACGTGGGCAGAGACCTGGGTGCCCTGGGGAAGAAAGTTACTGATGGCCACAACAGCCTTGGCCTCTGCTGCTGAGATAAGCAGGAAATCTGCCAAGCGGCTGATAACTTAATTTAAGCAGATGCAGAAATCCAATTAGGGCTCCTGTGAGCAGAGACAGCTCCTTTGCCTCTCTGGGGTTAGAGGCTCCTGTGCCACGTCAGGAGCTTTTCTCCATGCCCTGTTGTCCTGGTGAGAGGAATCTGCTCTGTAAAGAGCATTTTGCTGCTCCTTGGTGTAAGAAGATGAGCGGAGAAGGCTGCGGCGGAGAGCATCCAGAGAGCTTCCTTCCCAGTGAGGAATGGGAAGACCAGTGACAAGTGGGGAGATCAGTGCCAAGTGGTGTCCCTCAGGGGTCAGTGCTGGCACCAGTGCTGTTTGATATCTTTGTCAGTGCCATGGACAGAGCAATCAGTGCAGCCTCAGCAAGTGTGCAGATGGCACCAAGCTGTGTGGCACAGTCGACTTGCTAGAGGGCAGGAATCCATCCAGAGGGACCTGCACAGGCTGCAGAGCTGTGCCCAGGCCAAACTCAGGACATTCAACAAGGCCAAGTGTAAGGTCCTGCACCTGGGTAGGCACAATCCCAAGCACAGCTCCAGGCTGGGTGGGGAATGGCTGAGAGAAGCCCTGAGGAACAGGCCCTGGGGGTGTGGGGTGATGAAAAGCTCAAGATGAGGCTGCAGTGTGAGTGCAGCCCAGACAGCAACTGTGTGCNGCTGTGAGGACAGGCTGAGAGAGTTGGGGCTCTGCAGCCTGGAGAGGAGAAGGCTGCCAGGACACTTGATAGTAGCCTTCCAGTATCTGAAAGGGGCCTACAGGAAGGCTGGGGAGGGACTGTTGCCAGGGTCTTGCAATGACAGGAGAGGGGCAATGGGTTTGAAGTGGCAGAGGGGAGATTTAGACTGGATGTTAGGAGGAAGTTGTTTGCAGTGAGGGTGGTGACACACTGGCACAGGTTGCCCAGGGAGGTGTTCAAGGCCAGGTTGGACGAGGCCTTGAGTGACCTGTACTAGTGGGAGGTGTCCCTGCCTATGGCAGGGGCTTGGAACTAGATGATCCTTGGGGTCCCTTCCAACCTTACCATTCTATGATTCTTTGATTCTATGAATGGAGTTTCGCAGAGAGGAGGAGGGGAGGAAAGGGGGCAGAGATTTCACAGTGCTTCCTCTGATTCACCTCAGGGTTCTGATGGATGCCACTGGCACCAGCAGAGCTGCTTCAGGCCTTCTGCTGGAGAAGCCCTCACCTGCGGTGCCCCAGGTGCAGGGCAGCGGAATGCAGACAAGCCCTGGAGCGTCACTCAGGCAAGGAATATCCTCAGGGTGTTGTGGGCAGAGATATTCCTTTAGGAGCTGGTAAATGGCCTGACCTTGGTAAGCCATGGAGCAGAGGGGGGTTGGAACGGGGCAGGGGCTGGCATGATGCAAGGAACTGCTCAGAGTCCAGGAGCAGCCTGCAGGGACTGAAAGCCAAGTGCCACTGCCAGCAGGACTTGGAGCTTCTCAGACCTCATGTTTGCACATGGTAGCACCTCAGATGGCCACTTAGATGTTCTCCAGCACTCTTTGCTGAACAAAAGGAGGCTGATTGGAGACCTTCTGGCTCTCTACAACTCCCAGAAAGGAGGCTGGAGAGTGGTGGGGGTCTATATCTACCCCCTAGTAATCGGGGCTAGGAGACACATCTCTATCTGGGTTGGGCCAGCCCCAGCACAAACCCAGGCTGGGTGCAGGGTGGGCTGAGAGCAGCCCTGAAGAAAGAGACTTCGGGGTGTTGGGTGCTGAGCAGCTCCCCAGGAGCCAGCAGTGCCCTCATGCTGCCCACAGGCAGCTGTGTGCTGGCTGCAGCCAGAGCAGTGTGGGCAGCAGGGCAGGAGAGGGCATTGTGCCCCTTGGCTCTGCTCTGCTCAGAACTCACCTTCAATCCTGCCCCCAGCTCTGCTGTCCACAGCACAAGGACACAGAGCTGTGGAGTGAGGCCACAAAGATGCTCCCAGGGCTGAAGCAGCTCTGCTGTGAGCACAGGCTGAGGGAGCTGGGGGGGTGCAGCCTGCAGAGGAGAAGGCTCCAGCGGGAGCTCAGAGCTGCCTGAAGGCATCCTGCAGGAAGGCTGCAGAGGGATGTTCTTGGTTTAGTTTGGAAGTGACCTCAAAGCCCACCCAGCTCCAACCCTCTGCCATGGGCAGGGACATCTCCCACTAGCACAGATTGCTCAAGGCCTTCATCCAGCCTGGCCTGAGAACACCTCCAGGGAGGTTGTGGAGCACAGAAACACAGAATGTGATCAGAGATCATAGATCACATTCTGTGTTTCTGTGCTTCACAGCCTCCCTGGGCAACCTGTGCCAGTCTCTCCCCACCCTCACTCTCAACAATTTCTTCCTCATCTCCACTCTCAGTCTCCCCTCTCCCAGCTCAAAGCCACTGTCCCTCATCCTGGCACTGCCAGCCCTTGCCCAAAGTCCCTCCTTAGCCTTCCTGCAGCCCCTTCAGGCACTGCAAGGCTGCTTCAAGTTCTCCCTCAATAATACCTGACCCTACTTAAGCAACTGAATTCCTGCTGACATTTCATTGGTGATATCACAGCCCCTAAGCTCTGCTGAATACCTGAGGGCTGTGCTGTGCCACTGAGCCAACACCAACCAACCACACAACTGCTTGGCTTGGAAAAGACCTCTGAGCTCCAACCTTCAACACCAACCAACCACACAACTGCTTGGCTTGGAAAAGACCTCTGAGCTCCAACCTTCAACCCAACACCACCAAAGCCCTCAGCTGGTGGGAGAAACTTCTTCCTTGAAAGAGTTCTCAAGGACTGGTAGAGGCTGCCCAGGGAGGTGGTGGAGTCCCCATCCCTGGAGGTGTTTCCCAGAGGCAGAGCTGCGGTGTTGAGGGCCATGGCTTAGCCCCAGCCTTGGCAGACTTAGAGACTGGTTGGACTCAATGACCTTAAAAGGTCCTTCCCAACTAAAAGAGTTCATGTCCCTGCTGCCAGAAGGGTCACTCTGAGCACATCTGAGGCAGCAGCATCCCCCAGGCTCTGCCTCATCTGCTAACAGAGGGTTGGGCAGACAACAGGAGCTGCCAACAGCCACCCAGCTGGAGAAGCTTTCCAGGGACACAGAGCAGCAGCAGGAAGCTCAGAAGGTGTCTGTGGCACAGCAGGGAGGCTGGGGCTGAGAGTAGTCAGATGGCAGAAAGACTGGCACCTTCCAAAGATGATCTCCTAATCCCTGCCTGCCCTGCAGGGCTGGCACTGTCCTGCTGAGCAGCCACCACCTCAGAAAAGGTGCCTTGAGTTCAGTCACTCTCTGCCTCCTCTCCTCTTACCAGGAAGACTGCTAAGAACTCCAGCCCCATGAGGACAACTTCAGCTGCAAACAGAAAGTACAGCAAAGCTGAAGCAAACAGGGAGAGTCATGGATGTGAGGGGTAGAGTGCCCAGGGAAAGAGGGATGGGTAAGATGGTCACATCCAAACGGCAGTGCTCAGCAGCTCCCTGGCCACCTGGAGACAGGTGCCAAGTGCTGGCCCTCAGGGCTCTGTACTGGCACCAGTGCTGTGCAGTGTCTGCAGCAGTGCCACAGGCAGGGAGACTGAGGCAGCCTCAGCAGCTCTGCAGGTGGCACCAAGCTGAGCGGTGTGGTTGGTAAGGCTGAAGCATGGGATGGCATCCAGAGGGACCTGGGCAGGCTGCAGAGCTGCGCTGAGGACTGCCTCAGGAGGTGCAGGAAGGCCAAGGGCAAGGTCCTGCACCTAGCTCTGGGCACAGCTCTGGGTACCAATGCAGCCTGGGGGTGATGAGACTGAGAGCAGCCCTGCAGAGAGGGGCTTGGGGGTGCTGGTGGGGAGACGCTGGGCAGGAGCCAGCAGTGGGCACTGGCAGCCCAGAAGGGCAGTGGCAACCTGGGCTGCATCCAAAGCAGTGTGGGCAGAGCTGGAGAGAAGGGATCCTGCCCCTCTGCTCTGCTCTGGGCAGACCTCACCTGCAGGCCTGGGGCCAGCTCTGGAGCCCTCAGCACAGGAAGTGGATGGACCTGATGGAGAGGGTCCAGAGGAGGCCACAAATGTGATCAGAGGGCTGCAGAACCTCTGCTATGGGGACAGGCTGGGAGAGTTGGGGCTGCCGAGGCTGGAGAATGTTGCAGAGAGACCTTAGAGCTGCATTTCAGTGCCTGCAGGGGACCTGCAAGCAGGCTGGGGAGAGAACTGTGTGAAAGACTAAATGTTGTCTCTCTTGTCCATGTAAATCAACAAAGATAAAAACCACCTTTGCTCAGGTGGCTGTCCTGAAATGCCCAAGGATGTGTATTGAAGTGAGGGGCAAAAGCCCACTGCCGGCCACCACCAACCATGCTGTGCCCTAAATGTTGCCTGCTGCAAGAAGGATCCCCTCTCTCCAGCTCTGCCCACACTGCTTTGGATGCAGCCCAGGCTGCCACTGCCCTTCTGGGGCCCTTTGTTGATTCACAAAGACAAGATTTAGTCTCTCACACAGTTCTCTCCTCAGCCTGCCTGCAGCTCCCCTGCAGGTACTGAAATGCAGCTCTAAGGTCTCTCTGCAACCTTCTCCAGGCTGAACGGCTCCAATTCTCCCAGCCTGTCCCCATGGCAGAGGGTCTTGGTGGCCTCCTCTGGACCCTCTCCATCAGGTCCATCTCCTTCCTGTGCTGAGGGCTCCAGAACTGGCCCCAGCCCTGCAGGTGAGGTCTGCCCAGAGCAGAGCAGAGGGGCAGGATCCCTTCTCTCCAGCTCTGCCCACACTGCTTTGGATGCAGCCCAGGCTGCCACTGCCCTTCTGGGCTGCCAGTGCCCACTGCTGGCTCCTGCCCAGCTTCTCCCCCACCAGCACCCCCAGGTCCTTCCCTGCAGGGCTGCTCTCAGTCTCATCACCCCCAGCCTGCATTGGTACCCAGAGTTGTGCCCAGACCTAGGTGCAGGACCTTGCCCTTGGCCTTCCTGCACCTCCTGCATCCTTGCACAACCCCAGCTGAAGCAGTAGGATGCCTCCAATCCTGTCTCTGCTGGCTCCAAGCTCTGCATGCTGCTTCCAGCCCTGGGTTGCCTGGCTGGGTTTGTTCACGCAACCCTGTCCTGTTTATAAAGGTTAAGTAAACTGTCTGCAGTAATGGAGCCCAAAGATCTCTATGTTATTCAAACAGAACATTCCATTTAGACAGCCCCTCCCAAAGGCAGAAGAAGGACCAAAATGTCCCAGAAGGGATATCTTTGTGCCTCCAACGGCAATGAAGGTATGCAAGGCAGAGCAGGAACCCCAGGCTTGAGGTGGCCTTCACTCCAGTTCTCTGCACTGCTACATTTCAAACACTCCAGAAGAGTTTCAGAGCTTGTTTGGAGAAGCTGTAGCTCTAAATTCTGCTGGGCTGGCCAGGCAAGCAGAAAGCTTTGCATCGTCTCCTGTGTGAGGAAACGAATTGCCAGGGTTGGAGGGTGACAAGAGACTGAAAGAGGATTCAGCAGGTTTGACTTAGGTCACAGGAATGAAGTCCTGCCCTTTGATCTGACAGAATCCCAGAATCCCAGCTGGGTGCTTAGGGTTGGAAGGGACTTCTGAGCATCATCCATGCCAACCCCCCTGCTCAAGCAGGGCACCTACAGCAGCCTGCCCAGCAGCACAATGCCATGGGGGGTTGGAAGCTCTCCAGACAAGGAGACTGCACAACCTCTCAGCCCTGGAGAGGTAAGGATGTGCTGCTGTGTTCCCTGCCAAGTGCAGATACAGATGGTCACAGACCCCCAGTGTGGTGGAGGTTGGAAGGGACCTCTGGGGATCACCCAGCCCAACCCCCTGCCAAATTAGAGCACTCACAGCAGCTTGCCCAGCAGCACAATGCCCAGGGTGGGTTGGAAGCTCTCCAGACAAGGAGACTGCACAACCTCTCTGGGCAGCCTGCTCCAGGCCTCCTCCAGCACCCTCACACCAAACAACTTTCTCCTCTTGGGTGCCACTTTTTGCCCACTGCCCCTTGGCACCACTGACCAGAGCCTGGCCCCAGCCTCTTGCCTCACAGAATCATAGAATCATAGAATCATAGAGTCATAGAATTACGGAATCATGGAATCATAGAGTCATAGAAACACAGAATCATGGAATCAGGTACTCATAGGATCATGGAATCATAGAATCATGGAATCATAGAATCATGGAATCATGGAATCATAGTCATAGAATCATGGAATCAAGGAATCAAAGAGTCATGGAATCATGGAATCATAGAGTCATAGAGTCATAGAATCATGGACTCATGGACTCATAGAACCAATTAATCATAGAACTGAGGAATCATAGAATCAAAATCATGGAATCACAGAGTCACAGACTCAAGTAGGCTGGAAGAGAGCTCCAAGCTCACCCAGCCCAACCTAGCACCCAGCCCATGCCAACCAACCAGACCATGGCACTGAGTGCCCCATCCAGGTTTTGCTTCAACACCTCCAGGGATGGGCACTCCACCACCTCCCTGGGCAGCCCATTCCAATCCCAATCACTCTCTCTGGCAACAACTTCCTCCTAACATCCAGCCCAGACCTACCCTGGCACAGCTTCAGGATGTGTCCCCTCAGTCTATCCCAGGGTGCCTGGCAGCAGAGCCCAACCCCAGCTGGCTACAACCTCCCTTCAGGTAGCTGCAGAGAGCAATGAGCTCTGCCCTGAGCCTCCACTTCTGCAGGCTGCACACCCCCAGCTCCCTCAGCCTCTCCTCACAGGGCTGTGCTCCAGGCCCCTCTCTGGGCACCTTCCAGCACCTCAACATCTCTCTTGAATTGAGGGGCCCAGAACTGGACACAGCACTCAAGGTGTGGCCTGAGCAGTGCTGAGCACAGGGGCACAATAACCTCCCTACTCCTGCTGGCCACACTGCTCCTGATCCAGGCCAGGATGCCATTGGCTGTGCTGCCCACCTGGGCACACTGCTGCCTCATCTTCAGCTATTCTCTACCACCACCCCCAGGTCTCTTTCTGCCTGAAGTCAAGCAGTACAATCCTCAAGTGAGCAGTTCTACCTTCCAAAACTCAAGCTGGGCTCCATGTAGCTTTTGGACCAGAAAGCAACTATCAGAGGAAGTGATGCTCTGAAGTGAGCTCTTCTCAAGGCTCAGATCTCCTCCCTCTCAGCATGACTCTAGCAAACAGAAGCTCAGCTGTGAGTGATGGAAGAGCTGTTTGGTATCTCCATCAGGCCCCCAGAGAACAGGACTGCACCCTCAGCAAGTCTGCAGGTGACACTGCAGCTTGGAAGTCTTTTCCAACCTTAATGATTCTGTCATGCCAGCAGTGCTGTGGTGCCCATGCCTGAGGGACAGGACCAGCCAGAGGGGCCCAGACAAGCTGCAGAGGTTGGCAAAGGTGAACCTCAGCAGGGGCATCATGGACAAGTGCAGAGCTCTGCTCCTGGGCTGGGACAGCCTCCAGGATCAGTGCAGGCTGGGGCTGAAGGGTTGCAGAGCAGCCATGAGAAGGACTTGGGAGTGCCAGAGCTGGAGAGGAGCCAGCACCAAGTGCTGCCAGCCCAGCCCCAGCCTGCCCTGGGCTGGGCCCCAGCAGTGTGGGCAGCAGGGGCAGGGAGGGGATTCTGCCCCTCTGCTGGGCTCTGCTGAGACCCCCCTGCAGTGCTGGGGCAGCTCTGGAGTGCTCAGCACAG
>VWZE01021212.1:0-12473 GCA_013396675.1 Eubucco bourcierii | reverse complement strand
GCTTGTTACCCATGCTCCTTGCATTAGTGTAGAGGCCCTCTGTAGAGCCTCCCTACCCTCATGTTCATTAACACTGCCATCTAATTTGGTACCATCTGTGAGCTTAGTGATGACACACTGCACTAGAGAAGGATACAAAGCAAAGAGCAGCAAGCCATGTGGATAACAGAGAGCAAACCAAACGAGGGCACAGTACCAGGTCTGCCAGAGGGGGTGCAACCAGTGATGTGGGTTGCTGCACTGTGGGTTTGTGAGCTTGCTTGCAGAAATGGGAGGCAGAAAAGGAATGAGAGGTTTCTGAACACAGCATGAAAGGAGAGCTGGGCTTATGTGAAGGTAATATGGGTTTTATGAAGCCTGGTTTAATAAAGGCGGTGTAATTTAGGACACCTACACATAGAGGTGGACCCAAAGAGAACCTAAAGCAGACAAGAGTCTGTAAAGTGAAGGTAAAGGGGGAAAAAAGCAAGGAAAAAAGCATTTCTCCCACTGGTTTCTCTGGGCAAGGACAGATATGTATGAAGACATTCTAGGAGTATGGCTGCTTTACTGTGAAGGTGAACTGGAATTAAGAATCAAAGCTTAGCTATCGAACTGGCCTCTAGTGAGCAACTAGCTCTACGCCTTGAAAGCTTTGGTTAAGGATGACAAAAGCCTTTTGACTTAAGAGCAAAGGAACTAATTTCTTTTAAATGTTTTGTCCTAATCATCTTCATCAACTGGCACAGTCGACTTGCTAGAGGGCAGGGATGCCATCCAGAGGGACCTGGACAGGCTGGAGAGTTGGGCCCAGGCCAACCTGATGAAATTCAATAAGGCCAAGTGTAAGGTCCTGCACCTGGGTAGGCACAATCCCAAGCACAAATACAGGCTGGGTGGTGAATGGCTGGAGAGCAGCCCTGAGGAAAAGGACCTTGGAGTCTGGGTTGATGAAAAGCTCAACATGAGTCTGCAGTGTGCACATGCAGCCCAGACAGCCAACCGAGTCCTAGGCTGCATCAAGAGAAGCGTGGCCAGCAGAGCAAGGGAGGTGATTCTGCCCCTTTACTCTGCTCTCGTCAGACCCCACCTGGAGTACTGTGTGCAGTTCTGGAACCCTCAGCACAGGAAGGACATGGAAGTGTTGGAGCGGGTCCAGAGGAGGGCCACAAAGATGATCAGAGGGCTGGAGCAGCTCTCCTATGAGGACAGGCTGAGGGAGTTGGGGCTCTTCAGCCTGGAGAAGAGAAGGCTTCGAGGGGACCTGATAGTAGCCTTCCAGTATCTGAAGGGGGCCTACAGGAAGGCTGGGGAAGGATTATTTACAAGGTCCTGCAATGACAGGACAAGGGGCAATGGGCTTAAACTGGCAGAGGAGAGATTTAGACTGGATGTTAGGAGGAAGTTCTTTACAGTAAGGGTGGTGAGGCACTGGAACAGGTTGCCCAGGGAGGTTGTGGATGCTCCCTCCCTGGATGTGTTCAAGGCCAGATTGGATGAGGCCTTGAGTAACCTGTACTAGTGGGAGGTGTCCCTGCCTATGGCAGGGGCTTGGAACTAGATGATCCTTGAGGTCCCTTCCAACCTTACCATTCTATGATTCTATGATTCTATGATTCTATGAACTCTATCAGCATAGAATCAGCCTGGAACACCCTGCTGTAGTTAGGAATGCTGATGAGTTTAGTGAAAAGCTGTATATATTATGTGAACTGCATTCAGAAGAACACAAAAAAATCACCAATTATTGTTTTCAGAAAGTACCTTTTGCATGACTTCAGGTATCTTCAATACAGAATTCCTGCTGGTTTACATGATTTGATGCTGTCATTGCCTTAAAGCACCTTTTAATAAATCAGCATAATATACTTTAGCAGCAGGAGATGGAATTATAGTTTCCACCTCACAATTAATTTCTATGGCATGCATAGGGTGACCAAAGTGGGCTTTTTCTGCTGATAAAGCAGCTTGGTTTGTGATCTTCTCTTCTACTGAAGTTCATCTCACTAGGACAGCTGCTGAAGCCCTGCTGAAAAATCATCAACTTAAAGATCTACAGCTTGATGCAGGCTAACAGTAATCACTTCAAAATATCTGGCCCTAGTGTATTTTTAAAGGGAGTATTGTGACTGCCTCTGCTGACCTCCTGTAAGTTTAGGAGCATAAGGAAGAGTCACTTTTGTGTATGGCAACAACTTGTCCTTACAGCTTTTATAGAATCACAGAATTGTTTCAGTGGGAAGGGACCTTAAAAGATCATTGAGTTCATAGAATCATAGAATGGTAAGGTTGGAAGGGACCTCAAGGTTCATCCAGTTCCAACCCCCTGCCATAGGCAGGGACACCTCCCACTAGCACAGCTCACTCAAGGCCTCCTCCAACCTGGCCTTCAACACCGCCAGGGAGGGAGCAACCACAACCTCCCTGGGCAGCCTGTGCCAGTGTCTCACCACCCTCACTGCAAACAACTTCCTCCTAACATCCACTTTCAATCTCCCCTCTGCCACTTCAAACCCATTCCCCTTGTCCTGGCATTCCCAGACCTTGTCAATAGTCCCTCCCCAGCCTTCCTGTAGCCCCCTTCAGATCCTGGAAGGCTACTCTAAGGTCTCCTGGAAGCCTTCTCCTCTCCAGGCTGCAGAGCCCCAACTCTCTCAGTCTGTCCTCACAGCAGAGCTGCTGCAGCCCTCTGAGCATCTTTGTGGCCTCCTCTAGATCCGCTCCAACACTTCCATGGCCTTCCTGTGCTGAGTTCCAACCCTTCTGCCAGGGACAGGGACACCTTCCACTAGACCAGTTTGCTCACGGCATCATCCAACCTGGCACTGAACACCTCCATGGAGGGGCATCCATAAACTATTTGGACAATCTGCTGCAATGTCTCACCCCCCTCACTGTAAAGAATTTCTTCCTAATATCCAGTCTAAATCTACCCTCCTCAAGCTTTAACCCATCTCCTCACATTCTATCACTCTCAGCCTTTGTAAAATGTCCCTTCCCAGCTTTCTTGTAGGCCACATTCAGGTACTGGAAGGCTGCTATGAGGTCTCCCCAGAGCCTTCTTTTCTGCAGGCTGAACAGCCCCATCTCTCACAGCCTGTGCCCATAGGGGAGGTGCTCCAGCCCTCTGATAGTTTTCATTGCCCTCCAGCAGTTCAATGTCTTTGTGTTGGGAGCACCAGATCTAGTCACAGTACTCCAGGTGAGGTTTCACAACAGCAGAGCAGAGGGGGTCCTGCTGGTCACACCTGATGCAGCCCAGGGTTCCCTATAAAACACCATCTTCTGCACACACTGAAAATAGGTATTACAAAACATGAGGCAACTTCAGGTACTTCAGGGTCTGGTTATTACTTGGCACAGTTTCTTGGTTAATCTAGATGAGTATATAATAGTTGCTGTGTCATTAATTAATCACAGCAAGTTTTACCTGCACACTGCACTTGTAATTAATATTTGTGTTCAGGCAGCTTTTCAAAATTTAAACCAAGTTCTGATGTATTTATTTTAGTGATAAGCAGTGTCTTTGAGCCAGTGACAATGCTGTGTCTGTCTGTAGGTTGGTTCAAGAACAGCGAGACAGAACATGTTTTACTTGACCAAAAGGAAATTGACTCTGCCATGAACCAAACATTTTATTTTGATGCCCAGTCAAGCTTAACTACCAAAGCTGCAGGACACAGCAGGTTATGTGTTGCTTGCTTGCAAATCTAGAGCCTTAAAGCCCTTGCAATGCATTTGAGCTCCAGAGAAAGTATACTAACAGCTTCAATACTGTAGGTCATATTCACAGCAACTTTTCCAGGTGAAAATGAAGTCCTATAGGCAGGGAGTAGACAAGCCAGGTACCTCTTTGCTTTTCCAGAACCATTGCTCATTCAGGACTGGCTGTCTACAGAAGCAAAGCAGCTCCTGTACCACTGTACAAACACATTGTTCTGAAGTGTCGTACACATGTTGGAGTATCATGCCCAGTTCTGGGCTCCTGAGCTCAAGAGACAAGGAACTACTGAAGAAAGTCCAACAGAGGGCCAGGAGGATGTTGAAGAGAAGGCTGAGAGGGGATCTGATCAATGTTTACAAATACCTTAAGGGGGGGCATCAAGAAGGAGCCAATCTCTTTTCACTAGTGGCCAGTGAGAGGATGAGGGGCAGTGAACACAAACTGGAACACAGAAAATTCTACCTCAACATCAGGAAAAACTTGTGTGAGGGTGCTGAAGCACTGGAACAGGCTGCCCAGAGAGGCTGTGGACACTCCTCCTCTTGGAGACTTTCTGAAACCCACCTCCATGCATTCCTGTGTGGCCTACCCTAGGTGCTGCTGCTTTGGCAGGCAGGTTGGACTCAGTATTCTCTCCAGAGTTCCCTTCCATCTGTGACTCTGTAACTGTTCCCTAGTCATACAGGAATGGTGTTTTGCATGTGTCCAGTCAAGCACCTGAAGCAATAAAAGACCAGACTGAAAGCTTCTTTTGGCATTTGTGAACTCCACTGACAGCCTGCCTGATGAGACAGAAAGTGGGTTCCTAGCAGATGGAATTGCACCATTTCCTTTTTCCATTCATAGCATGTGATAAATACAAAATAGCACTTACATTTCTATGATGAAATTAAGCAATTTAGGTGGAGCTGTCAAGAGTCTTCTTACTGAGGTGCAATCTCTCACCAGCTTTTGGACCTACAGAGCTGGAGCAAATAAATGCATTCACTTTCAGAAATGTTTTCTGTCTGTGTCTTATGCTGCATGCTGGATTACCAGCATAAAGCCCTGAGGTGTAATAAACAAAGCCATATTTAGCTTTGAAAGGCTGCTTTTATTATATTTTTTTTTAAATCATGCATTTTATCTTTCATGCATTTATCTTTAGCATTTCTACAAGTTACAAATTTGAGTGCTGTATCCTGTGCTGTGAAGCTTTCTGAACCCAGACCGCCGCAACCCAACATCCCCCTAAGGGTAGTGCTGAGGCACAGAGAAATTATTCTGCAAAACCTCAGACTGATAGATGTAGGTACAGCTGAGTATGCTTCACAGAAGAAGCACTCTACTCACTTGTCATCAATAAAACTGGCAAGTTTAGATCCTTTAGAGTAGCACTTCAATAAGAAAAGGTTTCTCCTCTGTGTCTTGAACATTTGAGAGCATGGACTGTACACAGTGAGACAATTAACAGGTACACAAGGAAACTTTATAGCCCTGGTTTTTTATACTACACTGGAACTAACAGTCCTCCACACCTTGCAGATTAGGGGATCAGCAGTACCACTTCCTCTAATGCTTCTTTCATATCCTAAAAACAAAGGAGTTTTTAAAAATATATTCTTTGTGTTCATATTCCTCTCTGGAGAGATACAACATGGCAAGAGAAGGATAAAAATGCATTCTAATGATCATCAATAAAATGCAACCTCTTGCTGTTGCCTCCATAACACTTTATGAACAATCCTAGGAGTGTACCCAGTTGACTTGCTCTTATTTTTTTCCTGGTAATTTAGGTTTAAGGGCTGAGCAACACTTCAGTGAAGAAAAAGAGGCATCCTGGTACCACAGCTACCTCTGCCACTGAATTCTCTTTCAGTGAATACAAAATAAAAGAATCCCTTACATTCATGTAACAATTTGCAGTCCTAAGCTTAGTTTGAAATACAATGTGACATTTGACAACACAAAACCAGCGAGGTGGAGACTGTCAGAAGAGTTGCTGTGCCCCCTCTCCAGATTTCATCCCCACCCCTTTAATTTCATTCCCAACATTTGTTTTTGACACCAGCCATTAAAAAACCATCCTATTTTGTTAACTTTGCAACCATCAGCATCCTGAGAGGTAACATATCTTCTACCCATCTGTTTGGTGACTTCATCATCTTCTCCCAAAGGGCAGTTTCATCTGAAGTAGAATCCATCCAGTCTACTGCAGTTCCATAGCTTTTGCCTAGGAAAACGTCCATTTAAGAGAAACATTACTGAATATGCTACAGAGCTGAGAGCAGAGAGTCAAAAATCTGCCTGTCTCCTAAAACAGTTTCACCTCAGATAGCTGACCTAGTGCTTTGAAGATCCAATTCTACACTTGAATAATTCTGTCAAATACCATTAACAACAGTTTCAATACAGAAACTTTGTCATCTTTCTCTGCTTTGTCTTCCCCCCCACCTTGGTATCCTCAGTCTTTCATCACAGGCATAAGGACAAAGGTATATGGGCAATTGACATCTGAGGGGCTGTAGACCAGGACACTGATTTTACCTTGAGATATAACCCTGGGTACTCTAACATTCAAACTAGGATTTACTATCTTCCTTTGTGGTTTAGGTTATCTTGGCGAACCATGCAAGAATTTAATGGTGGGAAGAGGAATTTTTTTGTTGTATTTACTTGGAAAGGCTTCAAACACATCCTCCCCTCAGACCAGAGAAGACAATGAAAGGGACAAATGTGATGGCAGGGAAAACATAGGATCCTTCTACCTGCATCTCTTCTGTTGCCCTTGTGCTAAAACCTTCTTTACATTTATGTACTATCCTACCTATTCACCCATTCCTGATCTATACTTTTATCTCTAGAGACATTAAAGATAACCTTTTAGCTGCTTTCCAATACCTGAAGGGATACTACAGTAAGGCTGTAGAGAAGGACTGTTCATAAGGGTGTCTAGCAATAGGACAAGGCAGGATTGGTTTTAAACCGAGGGAAAGGAGATTTAAAGTGGATCTTAGGAAGAAGTTCTTGATTATGAGGGTGGTGGGACTGACTGCACAGGGGGTTGTGGATGCCTCCTCCCTGGGTTAGAATCATAGAATGGTNCTCCTAACATCCAGTCTAAATCTCCCCTCTGCCAGTTCAAACCCATTCCCCTTGTCCTGGCATTTCCAGACCTTGTCAATAGTCCCTCCCCAGCCTTCCTGGAGCCCCCTTCAGATCCTGCAAGGTTACTCTAAGGTCTGCTGGAAGCCTTCTCTTCTCCAGGCTGCAGACCCCAACTCTCTCAGCCTGTCCTCACAGCAGAGCTGCTGCAGCTCTCTGAACATCTTTGTGGCCTCATCTGGACCCACTCCAACACTTCCATGTCCTTCCTGTGCTGGGGGCTCCAGAACTGCACACAGGACTGCAGGTGGGGTCTGAGGAGAGCAGAGCAAAGGGGCAGAATCCCCTCCCTTGCCCTGTTGGCCATGCTTCTCTTGCTGCAAGAGAAGGGTTATTCAAGGTCAGGCTGGATGAGGCCTTGAGCAACTAAGTCTAGTTGAGAGGTGTTCAGAAACATGGCATGGAGGTTGGATTAGATCATCTCTCATCTACTACTTAGGTCCCTTCCCACCTAAGCCGTTCTATGATCTCCACTTAATAGTGCACCTAGCTTTTGCATGCCTAAGTTTGTAAGACATTATCAAGGTTTTAGGTGCAGGAATCACATTTGCTTGTACTTCAAACAATGCTGGATACAATGTATGGCCAGGCAACATTTTTTTTTCTTGTACTTCTCCTCACTTGTCATGCTAACTCCATAACACCACTATTTACATTTCAGGGTCTGTGCTGACGAATAGGGAATTGCTGCATGGAACTCTTCAGTAAATTAATTGGAAGGTTGTTCACTGATTTTTGCAAAAGCAGCAAAGAAATGAGAGGGAAAAAAAAGGAAAGAATGTATTTTGTAAATTAAGGATTAAACAGTCCATTGTCTAGTACCTGTTCCAAGGCCTATCCTGAGACCTCCCAGAAAGTGATTGGCAAGTTTGTTGTGATCCCAGACCGTGAGTTCTACACAGGCTTCTTTCAAGTCTTCTGGTCTAAAGCCATCATAGACCATGGTGTGGTTAAATACTGGGTTTGCAGTTTTTGACACTGTTCTTGTTTTCTGACGGCTTTTTCTGCTGGTATCTGGAAGAATGGTACTTCAGGAAGAAAAAGTATGGTCAGCATGCACCTGCACAGCACAGCCTGCACTAAGCATACTGAAGGAACATGAAGTACCCTAATGAAGTGATCCTCCCCCTCTGCTCTGCACTGGTGAGACCTCACCTGGAGTACTGCATCCAGCTCTGCAGCCACTATTACAAAAGGGATATGGATGTGCTGCAAGGTGTCCAGAGAAGGGCTACGAGGATGCTCAGAGGGCTGGAGCTGCTCTGCTATGAGGAGAGACTGAAGGAGTTGGGGCTGTTCAGTCTGGAGAGAAGGCTTTGAGGTGACCTTATTGTGAGCTTTCAGTTTCTTAAGGGGGCCTACAAGAAAGCTGGGGAGGGACTTTTTAAAATGTCAAGTAGTAACAGAACTGGGGGGAATGGAACAAAGCTAGAAATGGGTAGATTTGGACTCGATGTTAGGAAGAAGTTCTTCACCATGAGGGTGGTGAGAGCCTGGCAGGGGTTGCCCAGGGAGGTGGTGGAAGCCTCATCCCTGGAGGTGTTTAAGGCCAGGATGGATGAGGCTGTGGACAGCCCGAACTAGTGTGAGGTGTCCCTGCCCCTGCCCATGGCAGGGGGTTGGAACAGGATGATCCTTGTGGTCCCTTCCAACCCTGACTGATTCTATGATTCTAAGATGCTTTAACATCATGGAGATGAAGTCAAAGATTACATTCCCCGGTTCATTCCGAGCAATACTGGCAGCACCTACCTACCATCATGTGCCAGAGCCTGGAAGGGAAGGGGAATTCAGGTAGGGAAGGGGCACAAATGAGTTTATTTGCTGTGTTATCTCTAGTGACACAGAAACCCCTTCATTGCTGCTAGAGATTCCCAGCCATCTTATTGTTGTTGTCTGTACTCAATCTGGGCAACCTGATTTACATGAAGATCATAGAATCATAGAATCATAGAATCATAGAATCATAGAATCATAGAATCATAGAATCATAGAATCATAGAATCATAGAATCATAGAATCATAGAATCATAGAATCATAGAATCATAGAATCATAGAATCATAGAATCATAGAATCATAGAATCATAGAATCATAGAATCATAGAATCATAGAATCATAGAATCATAGAATCATAGAATCATAGAATCATAGAATCATAGAATCATAGAATCATAGAATCATAGAATCATAGAATCATAGAATCATAGAATCATAGAATCATAGAATCATAGAATCATAGAATCATAGAATGGTAAGGTTGGAAGGGACCTCAAGGATCATCTAGTTCCAAGCCCCTGCCATAGGCAGGGACACCTCCTCATGTTGAGCTTTTCATCAACCCAGACTCCAAGGTCCCTTTCCTCAGGGCTGCTCTCCAGCCATTCACCACCCAGCCTGTATTTGTGCTTGGGATTGTGCCCACCCAGGTGCAGGACCTTACACTTGGCCTTATTGAATTTCATGAGGTTGGCCTGGGCCCACCTCTCCAGCCTGTCCAGGTCCCTCTGGATGGCATCCCTGCCCTCTAGCAAGTCGACTGTGCCACACAGCTTGGTGTCATCTGCAAACTTGCTGAGGGGGCACTCCATTCCTCTGTCCATGGCACTGACAAAGACATCCCTGCTTAATGCAGAGGGAGTTGGAGTCGATGACCTTTAGAGGTCCCTTCCATCCCAAAGCATTCTGTGATTCTATGAAACACAGCTGTGTTTCTCACTCCTGCCTCCTGCCGTGTTCTGCCAACCTCAACCACACTCTTGCACAGTCATGCTTTGTTTAAACAAAACTAAGAGCTGGTACAGCTCTTGATTAGCTCTCCCACCAGGTGACAGAGCAGAGAGAACAAGAGCAGGATACTCTCCCAGTATACTTTACTTGCTGATCTACACTCACATCTTCAAGGTGGAAGCCCTGGGGGACAATTTGCACTACAGTAAAGGAGAATCAGGAAGCAATTAGGTGTTTCTTAGTCTGAATGTAGGAAAAAAGAAAAATAAGATGACAAAGTACAACAGCAACATTAATAGGCTACTATTTGATTACTTCTCACCACTTAATAAATGAATTAAGCCTGTTGTCTCTCAGGAGAGGAAGGTTATGGCACTCCTTCACCCAGATATGGACCTCACCAGTAGAGAGTGTCTTCTTTCCTGTAAAAACAAAACATCTGGTTAAGCCTTGTAGATCCCTTTTAGAAGGCAGCTGCTCTGATGCAGCAGCTCCTGCCCATTTGCAAAGGTGACATCTGTTCTAGACTCATGATCTCACATCTTAATTCAAAAATCATCTTCATACTCTTAAAAGCTATAGAATCATAGAATCACACAATGGTAGGGTTGGAAGGGATCTCAAAGATCATCTAATTCCAGCCCCCTGCCATAGGCAGGGACACCTCCCACTAGCACAGTTCACTCAAGGCCTCCTCCCACCTGGCCTTGAACACCTCCAGGGAGGATGTGGAGCACAGAAGCACCCAATGGGATCTTTGATCTTTGATCACGCTGTGTGATTCTGTGCTCCACAACCTCCCTGGGCAACCTGTGCCAGTGTCTCACCACCCTCACTGCAAACAACTTCCTCCTAACATCCACTTTCAATCTCCCCTCTGACACTTCAAACCCATTGCCCCTTGTCCTGGCATTACCTTATCAATAGTCCCTCCACAGCCTTCCTGTGACCCCCTTCAGATCCTGGAAGGCTGCTATAAGGTCTCCTCGATAGATCTGACTTCACTTTCAGATCAGTCAGTTATCAGTTGCCAGACAAGATTAAACCAAATATATTGCTGCACTTCAAGCATTTATTGCTATTTTTCACTTCTGATTTTGCTTGAATTCAGCAAGCCACAGCACCTGCCTGACGATTTATAATCTCCAAAATTATTATCAAGACAGAATTTCATGACACAGGTAGACTGCATTACAAATCTAAGGCTATGACTACAAGGTAATAAAATAGCAAAAGCTTTGGGTCGTGACCCGGGGCATTTAATCCTCTGGTAAAACAGAGATAAATAAATTCTACTTTCATATTAAAACAACTGGGTGAAGAAACAGTGAAGAGCTTTTTTCTAAAGAAAGACAGAAAGAAACAAACAAAAAAACCCCATCTCAACACACAAAGGCACCACCCCAAACAACAAAACAACACAAGAAAAAAAACAACTCCCTCAAAGGCCTGACAAACCCAAAGCTGCAATGCATACCTCCAACGGGGTGTGGGACATACTGCAGGGCCAGTTTCATCTCTCCTCTGTTTTCTAGTGTAAGAGCCATGGCTGAACTCTGAAATTTCATGTAAAAAAAACCCCAGAAATTTAAAAGCTTGCCATTCATGCATGATTTTGCACTGGAACAAGCTTCTATATGAGGCAAGTTTTGTTGTTTTTCTCTTGTTTCCCCATCCATTAGTCTTCCCTCAGTTCACATGACATCAGAAATTGTAGCGCATATTTAACCACTTGATGGTGCCTTCAGTTATATACCTCCTGCACTAAAGCTGAAAGCAAGAACCAGGAGAGCCCAAAAGCCTCTTTTCAACAATGTTGTGCACCTAAATCTAGAATATATGCTCTTTCTAGCAGTGAACTTACCCTGTGCGACACTAGGTACACTTTCATGAATTAGAATCATAGAATGGTAAGGTTGAAAGAGACCTCAAGGTTCTGGAAGAGACCTCAAGGTTCATCCAGTTCCAACCCCCTGACATAGGCAGGGACACCTCCCACTAGCACAGCTCACTCAAGGCCTCCTCCAACCTGGACTTCAACACCTCCAGGGAGGGAGCAGCCACAACCTCCCTGGGCAACCTGTGCCAGTGTCTCACCACCCTCACTGCAAACAACTTACTCCTAACATCCACTTTCAATCTCCCCTCTGACACTTCAAACCCATTCCCTTTGTCCTGGCATTCCCAGACCTTGTCAATAGTCCCTCCCCAGCCTTCCTGTAGCCCCCTTCAGATCCTGGAAGGCTACTCTAAGTTCTCCTGGAAGCCTTCTCTTCTCCAAGCTGCAGAGCCCCAACTCTCTCAGTCTGTCCTCACAGCAGAGCTGCTGCAGCCCTCTCAGCACCTTGGTGGCCTCCTCTGGACCCACTCCAACACTTCCATGTCCTTCCTGTGCTGGGGGCTCCACAACTGCACACAGGACTGCAGGTGGGGTCTGAGGAGAGCAGAGCCAAGGGGCACAATCCCCTCCCTTGCCCTGCTGCCCACACTGCTCTTGCTGCAGCCCAGCACACAGTTGCTGTCTGTCTTAGGATTATAGCTACCACAAAACCCATAGATCACACAAGACCAGGCCTAAATCAATAGTGATTTGATTTTGCACTTACACAGTGGAAAATACAAACCAGCTAACTCAGCCTTAGTAACTTACCCTTGGCTGGAGTGGAAACCAGTTTATCTGCTTGTTGGATTTATCATTCCAGTCCCAAGTTCCCATATCCAGCTCCACTTCACCAAGGAAGCTATTCCTCCCAAAGGTATCATTATGCCACACAGAGATGTTAAGTGTTTGGTTCTTTAGGAGATCCTTCTCAATTTTATACTGCCAGGAGGGAGAAGTGAAGAAAAATAAATAAATAGATAGATAAAGAAATAAATATTTTAAATATAAATAAAT
>VWZE01021210.1:0-11647 GCA_013396675.1 Eubucco bourcierii | reverse complement strand
AAAATATTCCAATTAGCCTCAAACCAGCACAGATCTCAAAGGTCTTTTCCAAGCAAAACACCTCTATGATTCTGTGATTCTCCTCAGCTCTTTTTAGCACTTGATCTTCCTGTCTGGTATTGGCCCATCAATCACAGTCACAGCACACTTGCTGCTCAGCTGCTGTCAGTGCTCTTCAGTCCTCTTTAATTGATGCACAGTTCGCACTCTTTACAGGGATTCCACAAGGACAAAATTTGTGTAGGCAAAATGCCAGAGCAATCTTCGCTGGATAACCAGATGTTTCATTTCAGCATTTGGCTGGCTGGCAAGGTCTTACTCAGGGACAAAAGGAGATATCTGAGTCTTTTTCTTCAGTCAGACTCAGATTTAACTCACTACTAAGTTAGCAGCCTCAGTTTTTGAAGTGGATTGAGTTTGTTTTGTTTTGTTTTGAACCAATGAATTTCAAAAAGTAAAACAAGTAAAGCCCATCAAAATAACTGTAACTCTAGGTAAAGATAGTGAAGCTTTGAACACCTTCTAAATTGTTTCTCAGTCAAAACATCCTTAAAAGACACATACAGCGAAATGCTGTCATCTCAATTAAACAAAACAAAACAAAAACAAACCCAAACAAACTACAAAACAACAAAAAAGGATGACAGTTGTGCTTGTTAATTGTGTTTGTTTTTCTTATGACTAATTTATTAAGGACAATTGAGAAAGCTGAAGCATCCAAACTGATTTTCCATTTGTTTGGCTATTAAAGTTCCTCTGTGAAATGCCTGTTTATTTAAAGTATCTCCAGCTACCCATTTACAATGCGCTTGTTAAATTAGTTAAGAGACTTTAATTGGGCATTGGGGATTTGTTGTGCTATTCCCAAATTTGTTTACTAAAAATACATGAGAACAGTGAGCAATTTATTTATAACCTTGTTATATGAGGCCATTTCCAACACCAGAGTTTTTTTCTGAACATGTTTTTAATTTGAATTGGCAAAACTCAAGCCATGTTTGCTTTTTTCTCCTCCTCTTTTTAATAGAGCAGCCTGCAAACTGTTTCTAGTTAAATACAGCAGAACCACCTGTTATGTTTGGAACAGTGTTAATAGAAGTGGATTCCAGGGAAACAGCAACAATATTGAGTCAGCAATAGAGAATGCTGCCTTTCTCTTCTCTATCCCATTAAGATCAATAACGAGAGCAGTTAGCTGTATTTCAAATTACAAATGCACTATGCTACATTGGCATTATCAGCAAACATTCACTTACTTCTTTTGATCAGATCCTGGGCACTTCATACCAATTAAACAACAGCACACCAATAAGCATCCCATTACAAAGCTGTGTTCAGTGACTGGCCTGTTCTCAGTGTCATACTGGATGATACTGCCATATCTTGATACCCCAGTATCAGACCTATATGTATGAGCCTGTATAGAGATAGGTAATGGTTGGAATCAATGCTCTTCAAGGTCTTTTCCAAGCAAAATGATTCTATGAGTCTATGATTCTCTCTAACGTGGCTGAACATGCTGGGGTATAGATCTACTCTCTCCTAAACAGGCAGCCAAAGCAGCAATCTTCATGTCCTTGTAAAGTTTTAGCAATAAATTGAGGAAGAATTTTGACCAACCTGCATACATCACAATGGGAAATTTTTCCACTTTCACATCAATTTTAAGTTCAAAGCAGAGAATTTTAGAAAAACTAAATAGATTCAAAGTTTCAGCTCTTCATTAGTATATTGTGTGCCAGAGTCAGAAGACATCAGTGGGGGTTCAAATGCCCCTCAGAGATGAGGATGTCTACACACCACTTCAGACTGAACATTCACATCCAAGGCCAAATTATCGCTAAACCAAAGTCTCACTGTTAGGACAACCTGGTGAGGCAGATCTTCATGTTCAGGCAGAGCCTAGGGAAACTCCTGAGAAGTGTTTCTTTCTCAGAAAACAGCATGCAATTAAATGTTTCAACTTCCCAGAACTAATTTTTTCTGTCTTGTTAAATCCAGTTTCTTTAACATCATTTTCACTCCTGCTGACACTGATCCCTTGTGATGTGATGGGTAGGTTAACAACTGTACATGTTAACAAGTAATTTATTTAAGATGGTTTAGAAGTCAGACTGCTTTCATGGTAGGGGAAATCAACATCATACCCTCTAGGCCAAATATTTTCACTGAACATAATGGTATGAAGCTTGAGTTGTTTTCCATAGACCAAAGACCAGCATTCTGTTACACAAAAACTTGCTGTCATTTTTCAAAGGGCTGCAGAGCTCTGGTGTATAAGCAAAGTCCTGAACTGCTACAGATTAGCATAACTGCTTCCATTTCCGTGGAGCTATTCCAATTTATACTGGCTGACTTCCTCACCAAATATGTATTGTTTAGGGAGGGAGAAAACACTAAGAAATGCAAAATACTTTAGAAAGGGACACAGAGGGATCAGAATCCCATGTAGATAGAATCCTGCCATCCTGTCAAATGCATGTAAGAGAATGTTTTTATCTCTTCTTCTGCAAATTATTCTAATCTGCAGAAATTATTTGAGGTCACAAAATGTCTCCAGGTTGTGTGCCACATCTTCTAATTGAAGTTTGGCTTTTAATTTCTCTTTCTAGTTACACCTAGCATAATAAATTTGGTTTCGAGCTATACCTAACATGATAAGCTTCTATTCCAAAGCAGACAGCTTTGCTGCTGCTCTAATCAATCTAATCAAATCCTTACTTGTTTGTCAAAGCTGTGCCTGTTCCCTGGCTCTGGGAGCCTGCTGTTAATGACAGTTTGCATGCAGACCCAAGCACTTCTTCAGACAACACAAAGTCTTTCTGCTGAATCAGGATCTGGTCTGATTTTCAGATTAAGTTCCAAAAAGTTTTATCTAGGTTAAAACCTTCATTATAAAGAGTGTTCCAAGCACATGGAAATAAAAGTGAAAAAAAAAAAGTTTAATGAGTCCTTTTGGTGCTTATGACTGCAATCAAAAGCTGGGAAATAAGGAGAGGTAATAAACTAACTGAGTACTGTACACTACAGAATGTTAGGTGTTAGAAGGGACTTCGATAGGTCATCTCCTCCAACCCTGCTGCCAGAGCAGGATCACCACACAGGAAAACATCTAGAAGGATTTTGAAAGTCTCCAGAGAAGGAGACTCCACAGCCTCTCTGGGCAGCCTGCTCCAGGGCTCTGGCACCCTCACACTGAAAAAAATTTCCTTTATGTTCACGTGGAACCTCCTATGCTCAAGCTTGCATCTGTTGCCCCTTAGCCTATCATTGGATATCACTGGGCAGAACCTGATTCCATCCTTCCAACACTGCTCTTCATATCTTTATCAACACAAATGTGGTCAGTCCTTAGTCTGCTCTCCTCCAGGCTAAAGAGCCTCAGCTCACTCAGCCTTTCCCCAAAAGGGAGATGTTCCACTGCCTTCAACATCTTTGTGCCTCTGTCCTGGCCTCTTTCAATCAATTACCTGTGATCCTTCTTGAACTGAGGCACCCAGAACTGGACACAATATTCCAGATGTGGCCTCACAAGGGCACAGAAGAGGGGGAGGAGAAGCTCTCTTGATCTACTAACCACACTCCAGGATGCCATTGGCCTTCTTGATCACAAGGACACACTGCTGGCTCACATCCACCAAGACTCCCAGCATGGGAGAGGGTTTTACTGACTTCACAGGAAACTTACAGCAAAATTTTATATCCCAGAACCAGAAATACCAATCAATGGACTATTATGATTGTTCTTAAGAGCCCACAGACAATCAGAACATGTAACTGAAGTGGGGTAATGTGGAGATGGTTTTATTTAGTGAAAATGTTGTTTATTTACATATGATTTCACATAGCTTAAAGCAAATGGAGTTTTAAATCCCAGGCAAGATAAATAGTGGCAAGAATTGAGGAATAATAAAATGAAGGGGGAAAAAAAAAAAAAAAAAAAAAAGAGAAGAGAAAGAAAGGCTAAATGACAAACACTTCACTTATCTTATCAGGAAGCATCGAGATCAGCCTTGCTGGTGAATGGAGAGTTTAGCAGCTAGCAGCTAATATGCTCCCAATGCCATCTTGACAAATCGAGCACTCCAGTGCCTGAAAGCCCAGATTTATACCCATCTGGCAATACTGAGAGACAAAGACTCACGTGTCAGATGTGCTGCAGAGCTAACATTCCCACACAGAAAGGAACAGCCATCCTGGTTTGATCTCAAGCTATCGCCAAACACTGTATCTTTCCTGATTTTGTTGTCCTGAACATTGTACTGTGACATGATAGGGGAGACAGATCCAGCCAATCGAAGCTGCTGGAAACCACTCATAAAAAGCACATAGGCAATCTGGGAAAGAAAGCTCATGCCAGTAGTGTCAGAAGATGCCTACAAAGGATATAAAAATGTTTGCTTCTGTGGCACAGATGAAGAGAACTGCATTAGAGAGGGAGCAGAGCTGACAGAAACCTACAAACTAAACTTCTAGAACGAATCCAAGGTTACAGTTGAATTCCAGTGAGGTTCTTGCACAAGAAATTTTCAGTGATGGAGGAAAATGTCTCTTTGATAATGTAATCAATGTTGATTGCTATCTTTCCCACGTGCATAATTTCATTTCTATTCTAAATGCAGTGGCTAAAGAGCAAAAAATAGATGGGACTTGATCTGCTGATCCTATAGCAGGAAAGCAGGACAGCAGAACAGCAAACCATATAGGAGATGACTTCTCCCTAACTGAAACTAATCTTAGCATATGTTCCTAGTGCAGCAGAATGCTCCTATATACTTCTCCATGAAATGGGAATAATGTGGAGGTTTATGAATTACATCCTTGACTGGACAGTGTCTTTCTTTCACACCTGCAATGTATCGAGCGTGAGTGACCTATTTTCGTATAAGAATTATATGAAAATAGCTTTTCCATCTTGCTTGCAGGAGTGCTGTGCCATTAAAAACCATTTTTATCATAACAAGGAAGGCGTGTAGTGAAAAACAATGTATCATTTGCCATGGAATTAATCTCCTCTGACTGAAAATGCTGCTTTTTCACATGTAATTAGAACTCAGACTCACCTCAAGCTTCCAGAAAGTTTTTTTTTTTCTGGCAAGGAAACAGAATATGAACAACTAATCCACCAGGCTGCACAGAGAGGAACAGATTAGCAAAGTCAGGTCACCTTCTGTAAAGGTTAGTCTACACTTTTGTTCCTGTGATGACAGGGATGAGGATGGAAATTAAATGGGAAAAAAAATAGATGGCATAAAACAAAAAAAGATTGAGGCACAGAAAGAATACATCTGAAAGGTCCCTTCTAACAGAAAGAATATGAGTCTGTAGGTATGGTCTCTGCATTATCATGGAAAGTAGAGAAGAATAGAACAGCCAAGAACTATTACACAGAGAGTATAACAAAAAAATAGAAACCACCAGGGGAAAAAAAAAAAAAGAAAAAGAAAAAGCCATGTTTGTCTGATTGTAATCATGAAGTACTGAGGACAGCTCAGCTGTGTTGCAAATAAAGTCCAGGCATCCCAGTGCTGCAGACGTGTTTTTAATAAGAGCAGCAAGAAGAAGAAGCAAAATGCTGTATCCTGAATGCTGATTTCTGACAGCTTTCAAAATATGGATTGTTTTATTTTCAGGGGTATCTTTTCCCAGCATTCAATAGCATCCTAGCATAGGCCTTGCATAATATCTATGATGTGGTTCACTGTTTATGCATTCATGCATCTTGTGATGCACACACACAGTCTGTGTAGTGCAGTATCTCACTCGACCGTAAGAATCTGCAGCTGAACACATTCATCCACACATAACTAAGCCAGATTGTTAAAGGAACCCAGGATATAAGCTCTGTCTTCTTTCAATATTAATTATTTCTCTACTCAGCAGTGCTGAGGCCACACCTTGAGTACTGCATTCAGTTTTGAAGCCCTCACTATAAGAACAACACTGAGGTACTGGAGAATGTCCAGAGAAGGGCAGCAAAGCCGGTGAAGGGTCTGAAGAACAGGTCTGGTGAGAAGCAGCTGAGGGAACTGGGGTTGTTCAGCTGAAGTTAAAGGAGACTGACAGTAGACCTCATTCCTCTCCTCCCTGAAAGGAGGTTAGAGCCAGATGGGTCTTGATTTCTTCTCTCTAGAACAAGTGATAGCACAAGAGCAAACAGCCTCAAGTTGCATCAAGGAAGGTTTAGACTGCACATTAGAAGAAACTTGCCCAAAAGTGTTCTCAAACACTGGATCAGGCTCCCCAGAAAAGTGGTTGTATCCCCATCCCTAGAGGTGTTTCAAAGAGGCAGAGATGTGGTGCTGGGTCATACAGTTTAGCACCAGACTTGGTAGAGTTAAGTAATGGTCGGACTTGATTGTCTTCAAAGTCTTTTCCAACCAAAAGAGTTCTGTGATTCCATGATTAATTAGCAATGGCATATTGGAGTTTGCTGCTTTACATACAAGGCATCATTCATTCTCTTCTCCCTTCACACATATAAACATACCCCACCATGTATATCCATGTGTATCTAGCTACTAGTCTCCCTCAGCACACACACATGCTTTCAAATAACAAGATCTAATGAGCCCTCTGAGGTGCATAAATGATTAAAAATATATAACACCAGATTCTCATCTTAACGACAAGTCTGAAGGGAACAGCAGGAACAAGAAAATAAAATCAGACCAAATACTCAGCCTAACAACTCCCCTGTGAGGTATGGAAATCTAGGAAAGTATAATAATGAGATCAAATACAAATTGCAATATGAAAAGTGAAAATTCAATATGCAAGGGTGAATAATACAAAATCACATTAGTAAAGGGACATTTTCTATTAGTAGAATATCCCACAGTTTATAAAACCACCTACTTTGTAGAGCAGATCCATGCTCTTCTGTATTTCCTCTCTAACTCTACTGAAATACACCTAATAGTACAGCAGCTATTTTCATGTGAACAGAGGAAGGAAAAAACTGTATTAGCAGAGTGCTTAACCTCCACTTTCATTCCTCTTCTTCAGAGTTGGTTGCAGAGTGTGGCTGCACAGACACTGCACACAGAGCCTCAGCAGGGCCCAGACCTCCCTTGGGCACCCTCAATGCAAGGCAGTAGTAATACAAGGAACCTCTTGGAGCTAGATCACCATCTTATTGAGGGTGACACTAGTTATTTAATGGGAAATGAAACACAGGCTATAGCTTGTGATACACATATTGAGGTATGCCAAAGCAATGTGTGGCATCATCATATATGGTAGAGGTTTGGAGGAAATCGGATCTATTGTTCAGCTCTATCTCCAGAGCTATTGTTTGGAACTATCTCCACTCTAGCTATGGAGAGCAGAGCTCACACCAGGGGTGAAATTATATGGCATAAAGAAGGTCTTTACTGTGAGAGTGGTAAAATGCCGCAACAGGCTGCCCAGGCATGAGGTTGCATACCTGGAGACTTTCAAGTTCGGACTCAACGTGGTCCTGGGCAGCCTGACCAAGTTGGAAGTGTCCCTGCTGACTGCAGGAAGGTTAGACAAGATGATCTTTGAGGGGTCCTTCCAAATCAATGCACTCTGTGAATCTGTGAATCCGTGAATCCATTTTTAAGACCTAACAGAGAAAGAAAAGTTCTGCAGTCAGACCAAGGGACACAGGCTCTGTTTTGTGTCCCTTGGTCACCCAAAGGGATCATCAGTAATCCCAGCCATAAGAGGTTGTTTCCTGGCATATCCTACTGGCAACTCTTTCTTTGCCTCAAGAACCACAGTAAAACCAGCTAACAAATGTAGCCATGAAACAAAAAGTCTTCATGCAAAGGAGGTTGGAGCAAGGTGGATATTGGTCTGTTCTTCCAAATAGGAAGTGACAGGATGAGACAAAACAGCCCCAAGTTGTGCCAGGGGAAGTTTAGGTTTGACATTAGGTACAATTTCTTCCTTGAAAGGGTTGTCAAGTGCTGTAACAACCTGCCCGGGAAAGCAGCTGAATCATCATACCTAGAGATATTTAAAAGTTGTGTAGGCATGATGCTGAGTGACATGGTTTAGCAGTGGACTTGGTAGCTCTGGGTTAATGATTGGACTCTATCACATTAAAGATCTTTTCTGGTCTAAACAATTCTATGATTCTATGAAATAAGGCTGCACAAATTTCATCTTCATTGTATGTGGAATTACCTTCTGCAAAAAAAGAGTGTTCTATCTCTGCAGTCCTCCAAAATCCTCCAACACTACATCAAAAGCAAAATAAAGAATAATTCTGGGTTTTTTTCAGATACATCAGGTAGTCAATTTAATGTTTCCAAGATGAAGGCCAAACAAAGAATATTGCAGTAGCATACCTTAAATCAGCAGCAATACTAGACAGGATGGGTTGTTCCTGGTCTTTATGGATGTCAGAGAGGTCAAACCTTCACCTGCTTCTGTGTGGAGATATTCCAGGCAGCACAGTGCTGGCACTCCTTGGCTACATGATTTGCTCTCATTTGTATTTCTGTGCTGGATTCAGCACGGTGGGAAATGCTCCTGAGCAATTTATTTTCTCCAACCATTCTGTTCAGCTCCTCTTACCTCTGGGGACTGAAAGGAAATCTTTGACAGGTAGACAGCTCCTTGTATATAACCCTCCCTAATGTAAGAGGGAAATCAGTAGCTAGCCAACTCCAGTAAATAAAATGGAGGGAAACAGTGAAAGATGAGAGATAAATTGGTATTCAGAGAGCATTTGAGACAATTGGTTGCCTACTCATCTACCTGAGGGTGCAGTGGGCACTGGGAGGCTGCCATACTGTTGTCTCTATCTTCCCCTGAAACCACTCCGCTGAAAGGTGGAGTTTCCAGCTGAGATGTCAGCGCTGTGCGTAGAGTTTTAATTACCATTAGCAGGAGTCATTTTCCCCAGCAAAATGAAAATGTCACTCATGGAGATGGCTGTTGCTGATGTGATGATTGTTGCGCGCTGGCACATGCCAGCGCTGAGGTTAATAAGGCTGACTGGTAGTTTCTCAAAGAAATGTTCCTTAAAGTGATACATCAACAGAAAGCTACCAAACACCATAACCAAGAAAACTCTCTGCCATAAAGATATTCACCCTTGTAAAGAAGGCAGGAGAAGTCCGAGGCGTTTCAGTTCCAAGCAGGAAACAACTGAACAGAGTCGAACAGAGGTTACAAAGATGCTGAGAGGCCTGGAGCATCAGAGGAAAAGCTGAGAGACCTGGGGCTGTTGAGTCTGGAGAAGAGCAGTCTGAGAGGAGATCTTCTCAATACTGATCACTAGCTAAAGGGTGGAGGTCAAGAGGATACGGCCAGGCTCTTTTCAGTAGTGGCCAGTGACAGGACAAGGGACAATGGGAACAAACTGGAACCCAGGAGGTTCCACCTAAACGTGAGGAAAAACTTCTCTATAAGGGTGCCAGAGCCCTGGAGCAGGCTGCCCAGAAAGGTTGTGAAGTCTCCTCTGGGGAGATACCTGGACATTGCAATCTTGGGCAGCTTGCTCTGAGTGACCCCAGAGGTCCCTTTCAACCTGCTACATGCTGTGATTCTGGAACTCTGTGATTTACTTTTGCAAAACTATGAAATTCAAGCAGCAACACACAAGACACCATCCTTATCATCCAGCTCTGTGCAGGTACTTTATAAGTGTGTGCTTCAGTGTGAAATTCCACAAGCACATGAAAAATAAAGAATATAAACTGAGCCTGAAATTGTGGATTGCTGCTCCTCCAGAAATGATGTTCACAATCTTGCTCATAAAAGAACTTTTGAGGGAAAAAAAGAAAAAAAAAAAAAGGGAGACAAACTATTACATTAGAGTATCTAGTTCAGTGGAGGAATGCCTAGAAATCAGGTAAATTTTTCTACATANCGCTGAGGTTAATAAGGCTGACTGGTAGTTTCTCAAAGAAATGTTCCTTAAAGTGATACATCAACAGAAAGCTACCAAACACCATAACCAAGAAAACTCTCTGCCATAAAGATATTCACCCTTGTAAAGAAGGCAGGAGAAGTCCGAGGCGTTTCAGTTCCAAGCAGGAAACAACTGAACAGAGTCGAACAGAGGTTACAAAGATGCTGAGAGGCCTGGAGCATCAGAGGAAAAGCTGAGAGACCTGGGGCTGTTGAGTCTGGAGAAGAGCAGTCTGAGAGGAGATCTTCTCAATACTGATCACTAGCTAAAGGGTGGAGGTCAAGAGGATACGGCCAGGCTCTTTTCAGTAGTGGCCAGTGACAGGACAAGGGACAATGGGAACAAACTGGAACCCAGGAGGTTCCACCTAAACGTGAGGAAAAACTTCTCTATAAGGGTGCCAGAGCCCTGGAGCAGGCTGCCCAGAAAGGTTGTGAAGTCTCCTCTGGGGAGATACCTGGACATTGCAATCTTGGGCAGCTTGCTCTGAGTGACCCCAGAGGTCCCTTTCAACCTGCTACATGCTGTGATTCTGGAACTCTGTGATTTACTTTTGCAAAACTATGAAATTCAAGCAGCAACACACAAGACACCATCCTTATCATCCAGCTCTGTGCAGGTACTTTATAAGTGTGTGCTTCAGTGTGAAATTCCACAAGCACATGAAAAATAAAGAATATAAACTGAGCCTGAAATTGTGGATTGCTGCTCCTCCAGAAATGATGTTCACAATCTTGCTCATAAAAGAACTTTTGAGGGAAAAAAAGAAAAAAAAAAAAAGGGAGACAAACTATTACATTAGAGTATCTAGTTCAGTGGAGGAATGCCTAGAAATCAGGTAAATTTTTCTACATAATAATTTACTGTAAGGAATTGAGCAGTAAAAGAGGAAGCCTCAAACTTGCTGGCACTGCAGCAATTCCAGGTTTTGCATTTCAGAAACAACACTGCCTTCATTATTTTCTACTTCAGCGCTTCTGAGTAGCAAGAATTTAGGTCAGTGTTGAGTCTGAGTTACTGCTGATAACTGTCAACAAGTAAGACTCTGCCCCATATTTCATTTTATATGAAAAATAAATGAGCAGAGGGCAAGGCAATTGCCTATCTCTCTGAGACAAGAATCGTTAGCCAGTGCATTTGCATTCTGAAATTACTTTTGAAGACACAGTAATGGACTTTGAACACTGAGCTTGAGACATGTAAGACAGCATCAGGGAGCTGACCACGCTTGCTGGTCCATGGCACGTGAACCTTATCTTCAGATAAAACCCAACTGTGTTCAGAAGATCTGCTAAAAGAACTAACTAAATGGTAATAAGAAACTGGTTTTAACTCTGCTAAGTATGACAGCGACCTAGAAGCACAGGAGGATGGATTTATTTTCCTGTGGTTCTCAGAAGAAAATTAAGGGCTTCTGGACTGTTTGCAGCTTTTCTCCTGTAAGATCAGCAATTTCACATCTGGGGCTGGTTTTATAACAGTTGAAAAATAAAATCTCTGCAATACATTCTTGAATTTAAACTATACTGCTACAATTGTGCAGTTTCAGAACAGCTTTAGATGTGAGTAGAAGTCTCTTTGTCATCCCTCGACTCTCAGATGTGAGAGGAGAATATGTAGTGCTCCAGGGAACATGAATAGCTATGACTCGATATTGTGCCCAAAAGCACTGGTTTGGTCCACCCTTATTGTGAGGGTATCTGCTAGCTTTATGGTTGTGCATATGTCATAGAATCATAGAATCATAGAATCATA
>VWZE01021191.1:76586-106001 GCA_013396675.1 Eubucco bourcierii | reverse complement strand
GGAGATGAAAAGAGGAAGGTGGGGGGAAAGGAAGGAGATGAAAGGAAAAGGAGGAAGATAGGGGAAAATTTGAGTTGGAGAGGGCTCAAGCACCTCTGCTACAAAGACAGGCTGAGGTAGCTGGGGTTGGTCAGCCCAAAGAAGAGGCTCCAGAGACATTATAGTGGCCTTCTGGTACCCGAAGGGGGCTGCAGGAAGGCTGTTTACAAGTGTGGAATGTTGGACCATGTTACCCTGGGAGATGGTGGAGGCTCCATCCCTGGAGACATTGAGCAGGCTTTGGTGGGCCTTGGAGCAGCCTGAACTAGTTGGGGGTGTCTCCGCTTACTGCAGGGGAGTTGGACCAGATGACTTCCCAAGATCCCTTAGAGCCCAGTGCATTCTGTGATTCCATCTCCACCACTGCTTCCAGAGTCAACACACTCAACAGTCCCCTGTCTGGGCTGGTGGTTCTCGTTTTCTTCTGCTGTGTGAGAGCCTGAGATATCACTTCTTAGCAGGCCCTGCTCAGTGGCAGTAACATGTTTGCTGCAAGATCTAAACCCAGAAATGTCTGGGTACAGCGATCCCTCCCCGTGCAGCCTGCAGGGTGGCTCGACAGCAGCTAACCTCCATCACGCTTCCTTGCATGGTTATCGCGCCGGACCTCCACTGCAAGCTGAGGTGGCCAAGTCTGAGTAGCAGTGGTGACAGATAGATAGATCAGGGGGTCCTGATAAATAAATATGGAAATCTGCATGAAAGTATTTTTAGTTACCACTGCTACAAGTCTGGAGCTAAACTAGGTCCTAGCAAACAACCCAAAGTGTAATTCCTGTCCTGCAGTGCTTTTACCTGGGTGAATCTCTGGCATTTAGCACACCGGGAGGAAGTTGGCACTTTTCCCTGAGGTGTATTTTTTCACACAAGTGAGCAGAACAAAGAAAAAGAAAAAAAAGATAACATTTAGAAAAGAAAAGAAAAACTGTAATAGTGGTGGTGAAAAGATGCAGCTGGGAGTGGGGGTGCTCAGGCAGAACTTCAACCGGCCTCATTCTTCCAAAACTGATTGGGGTGTCAATTCCACATCAAAGAATAAATTTAATTCATTGCTGGCCAGATTTCCAGATGTCCTCCACATAAATCACTGGGGAGGCCTCTTGGTAATGTTTTCCCTTCAACGCCCTAATAAGGAAGGAAAAGAGAGGTAAAGGATGAAGCCGAACCTTGGCAATCCTTGCCAAAAACAGTCTGGTAGCATACGGCAGGCTGAGAACACAGGCATGTATCAGCAGTCAGTGCTTACTGGCAATGTCATGGGAGCTTGAGCTAGGAAAGCAAGTCGGGAGGTAGTTTTTAAGGTGATCATGTGGGCACGGCTCTCTGGTGTACCTGTGCCTCCCCCTGCTGCGAGTGCTGCCTGTGGGGGTAGGTGAGGATCTCGTTCTGCTCATAGCCTGTACCGCACTGTTTCCAGTGGCACCGCACAGCAAGAGCCCCAGGGACCACGGCTTGAGTTGGGTCATGGCTTTTTGTTCCCAGAGCAGAGCAGGGCTTCTGCCTCAGCTGGCTGCTGGCTCAGCACCAGCCTGTACCTATCAGCCACACAAACAAAAGCTGCTGCAAGTACCAACCTGCCTGCGTCACCCTTTCTGAAATACACTCCCTGTGTGCCATCAACGCCAAGGGTTAGCTGATAGTGCCACCATCACGGACTTGTGTACGGCCTGAGCACCCCAGCGCAACCTCTGGGGTCCATGACCTGTGCCTCTGTAGCACGCCCACAGCTGGTTTATTTCCACACTTAACAGCCCAGCCCTATAAGGTCCAGCACTAAAGCCCAGCAGTTCTTGGGGTCCAGGTCAAGGCAGACAGCCTCATGGTCCATCTGTTCATCTCACATCTGTCCTCACTGGACTCTCCTTGGTTTGAGGACAGCAGCCAAGACTTCTCCTTCCTGCTTACAGTGATTTTCATATGGAAATGCGACATCCCCAGATCACAGTAGCCAAAGGGCAGAGCTGTAGTAACACTAGGGACAAGAGTGGCAAAACAAGGAGGAAAACTGGGAAGTCTTGAAAACAGGAGTACAGATGGAAGAGAAAGGCACTGGGAGGGGAGCAGCTTGCTCGGAGTTCTGCCCATGTGCGCCTGCATCTGCTGGGCTGCAATGGCCTCTCTGCCTGGGCTGGCTCCGACAGGACCCAGGCAAGCACCGGAGGGAACCGTGACCAGCACTCTGGAGTAGGATAATTATAATCTAGGCTCTGCAAGTGTGGGTTAGCTCCCACTGAAATAAACTGCTCAAATCCAGGATGAATATCAACACAGTAGGCACAAGGGGCAAGGCAGTAAATTGTAGTAGGATGAAGCACCTACAGTTAATTATGTCAAATTACATAGAATTTGGGAGGTTTTCCGATGCACACTATTTAAAGCTGGGCCAAAGTGCACTTACTTGCCCGAATAAAGCAGCTTTGTTGCAAGATCTGGGCTTGCTTTGTTGTTTATGGTTTTCAGTCTACACCACATTTTGTCACTTTGTTGTTTCTTGACTGAGATGTTTCTGAATATCTCATTTCAGACAATGAGACGTGGCAAGAGCATTGTACTATATACAGCCTCTTGAAGACAAGTGAGGTTGGCTTTTCCCTCCAAGACACTCCAGTGTCTGGAGTATGCTCTTCACCGAAGTGTGTCTGTAACACACACAGCCAGCAGACAGTGCTCCTCCAGCCTAAAATTCATGCTCTCCTGCACAAGCAGGATGGGGCCAACCCACTGATCTCTGCTGCCAACAATTGCTGATCAAAACAATCGAGAGTGCACATACAGCCCCAGATTGCCCAGAGAAGCTCACCTTTTGGTTCCACATCATTAGCAGCCTCTGGGGTTGAGAAGCACCTTGGGGCGCTGCCTAAGGAGCCCTGTGCTGCACAGACAGGCTTGGAACACTCCTGTCCTTGTGGGGCTAGTGAGTTACAAAGCCAGGAGCCTCCATCTCGGTGCAGAGGGACACCTAACAGTTTCCACTGTGGGCAGAGGAAGCGACAGCATGGTGAAGCTGAAAGGGTTGCCACCCACGCAGCTCGACAGCCCTACAAAGAAAAGAGGGTTTGTGTGCAAACAGGAGCCTGATCTCTCCTTGCCCAATGTGCTCAGGAACCATGCAGACCCTGAGCCCATGGCCCTGTGCTGGTGAGGAAGTGCAGAACACAGGCATGGCAGCTGGAACTGCCTTTGGACTCAGCAGACACAGCTGGCTGCTGGTGGTGGCCCAGACCTGAAGCACTTATTCACACACACAGGACATTTCTAATCTGGCGCCCCTGCCAGCACACAGCCCTCAGCACCTTCCCCAAGTGGAGGGACAAGTGAACCCTGTCACTGCCCCCAGTTGGGGCCAGGTGACAGGGCAGCAAGCACTGACGTTCTCTGAAGGTGCAGGACAAAGGACAATATGGTCACAGTTTTATTTCCAATACACAGCACCAGTAAGTCCTTTGGCAGGGAACGGGGTGTGCTCACAACCTCATTGCAAGGGTTTGTGTTGAGGCTTGCCTAAACAGAGTTCTCAGCATAGCATCAGACTTACTGAAAGGATTAAAGAGCTTCATAAATAAGTTACAAATGAACAAAGCCCAAATAAATCCAAAGAACTTACTTAGAAAATGGCCCCAGATTTCATACCTAGCTGAAGAATGGTGAAGTTTCATAGTGGGTACAGACAGATGTTACCAACACAGTGGAAGCAAATAATTGAAATCCAAGGAAAAAATCCTTTAAACTTCAGTCTCAGGGAGCAAGAGTCACTCAGGAACAGCCTCACACATTTCAGTGAGTGGCCACACAGGCTGACACATACATATCACAGAACAGAACCACAGAATCACAGAATGCATCTGGTTGGAAGGGACTCTCAGAGGTCATCTTGTCCAACCCCCTTCAGTGAGCAGAGACATCCCCATAGATCAGGTTGCTCAGGGCCCCATCAGGTTCGACCTTGAATGTCTCTAGGGGTGGGGCCTCCACCACCTCCCTGTTCCAGTATTTCACCACCCTCATTGTGGAGAACTTCTCTTTCTATCTAACCTAAATCTCCCCTGCTCCAGTTTCAAACCATTGCCCCTCCCTACTATCACAACAAGCCCTTCTAAACAGTCCCTCCCCAGCCTTCCTGCAGGCCCCCTTCAGATAGTGAAATGCTGCTACCACAATAAAAGTACCAGTTTTCTTTTTCAGCTATGCCTCACCAGGATCATTTTAACCATGGCAGTAAAGCATGCACCTTGCTCTTGAAAACAGCAGGCTGGACACAGCTCCTGTGCTGCCACAAAGCAGCTTTGCAAGAACAGAGGAAGCATCAACCTGAGACTGAGCTGGTGTGGCAACAGCAGAAACCCAAATTTGCAGTGGGCATCACTTAGCTCACAGCACTATGGTAGCTAAGGGCTTGGTTAGTGCAGCTGACGGTAAGGTCCTCTGTGATTTCACTGCTCGTGACATCAGGAGAATCACGGGCTCTACACTGAAAGCTCACCAGAGCAAGTGCCATCTCCAATGGTTCACACTGCCTGTGACAACAGCCCCAGCACAGTCTGAGTGGGTGCTTCAGCCTCCTGGTGCTCTTGAGCACTGAAGAGCTCTAAGTCACCAAGTGCTTCCACCTGAAGGAAGAGGAGTAAGACCAAACGCCAAGAGGTGGGACAGGGTGTCAGAAGGCAGGGCAGTGTGGGTAGGTAACAAATAGCCAGTCCCTGATGGCCAGGCTGGCTTCCTTTCCTGAGACTGGGGCTGGGACTGGCAGTGGAAAGCTGGGAGCACTGGTTGAGGGTGGGCAGGACTATAACCTCACCGCAGAACTCTAGTGCCCACCTTACACATCTTCACTCTTTCTCTCTCATTACCTGGGAGGAGCAGCAGCTGCCACTGTGCTGCCCTCTTCACCTTCCCTGCCTCAGCCCCAGCCCCACCCAGGGGGCACTGAAGTCTCTTCATACCCAGGGATGCTGTGAGCTGGTCGTGGGATGGGGCAAAGCCAAGAGCGAAAGAACCAAGGGAGAAGACAAAACCAAGGCAGTTCAAAACCTGCTTGCTCTTGCTGCAGCTGCCTCTAACTCAAGGGTAACAAACACAAAATGAGAAGCAGCTCTGTGAGCTAGAATTTGGTTTCATCACCAGCAGTGAGACAGAAGTCACTTTAAAAGATTAAAAATGGTGCAGGCGAAAAGGTATCTAGGCTGTAGGCAATAATGGATGGGGGAAACTTTAATGCATAGGTGGGCAGAGGATGATAAGAAAAAATATACTGTAAAGGGTTAACAATTATGGTCACTCTAACCTTGTTCCTCACTTCTTTTTGTTCTCCTGACATTCACATTTGAATGGTAGCCTGCTTACATTTTCCTTCCTAGGTGAGATTCTGGGTTGTGAATAAAACACAGCACTAGTGTGTTATATCAGGTGCTGTGAAGCCATTGCAGCTGCACTTGGATAAGGCTCTGGTTTGTTCCTCCACTGCCTCACTGCTCTCTTGAGAGGCATCTTTGAATATTCCTGAGGTGAAGCCAGTAGGCATCAGAGCTTTATCAGAGCAGACACAATCTTCCTAGGTTCATGGGATAACCATCCAAACCCCCACTCCTATACACACACCTCTCGAGCATCTTCTGCTTTGATTTGTGGGACTATTCTTCATCAGACTGGGTGGTAAAGTCTCCAGCAGCACATTGTAGCTGTGGGTCCTGCTAAAGGCACCTTATCCTCATCTCCTGCACAAACCATCTCAAAATTTTGGACATCTCTAGGGCTGGATTTGCAAATAGAGAGCGAACTTAGCAGCTCAAGCATGTGGCAGGCCGAGGTGATGCATGGCAAATGCCATGGGCTGGGCGTCATGCAGTGCCTGCCAGCTCCCACATTGTCACTGAGCAGTCTCTCTAACATCTCCTCTGTGCAGCTATCATTGAGACCAACTGTCAAGATGTTCTGCTCCAAGCCAGCCAAACCCTGTTCCCCAGCTTCCAGGGCCGAGCTGGTTCCTCCATTTGTCTCCTGTCACAGCTTATTTCCTGCCTGTCAGGTACCAAACTGCTCTGACTCAGTTGCTGGAGAGAGGCACAGCTGGTCTGGGCGCCGACTGCTGCCCACGCTGCCATCTCCTGCCCTTTGCAGGTTGCTGCTGCATGCCTTTGAAGGTGGCAGTCCCCATGGTGCCCACGCGGTCCCACTGACTCATCCAGGGCAGAGGCAGGGCTCCTGTGAGCGTTCCTGCCCCCACCTCAGCCCAAATCAAAGTTACTGGGGACCTGGGCATTTCTCCACATATCCATGGTGTCCTCCACCAGTCAGACCTTTGGCAAAGACGACCTCGTGGTCCTCAGCACAGCCAAAGCAGGCAGGGCAGCAGAAGGAAAGTTTCAGCTTTACTACTCATGTGGCTTATGGCAGGGCGCTGGGAAGGGTGCTGGGAAGGGTGCTGAGCAACGTCATCCATCAGATGTCCCTGTTTACTGCAGGGAGGTTGGACTAGATCTTTAAAGGTTCCTTCCAACCCAATGCATTCTATGATTCTGTGGAGGTGGCAATGGGGACTGCAGTCCCTGCCAGCTCCCCATCAGCTGCTGCAGCAGCCCTGCACCTACACCATCTCCCTCGTCCTCCAGGTTTCCCTCTGGGAAAGGCAGGACAAGTCCAGTTGAGGTTTGAGCAGCCCAAATTCATAGTAGGAGCTAATCAGAGAGGCTTTGCCTGGAGGGGGAACTACCGTGCTCATCTGTGCTGCTTCAGCACCCAGGCTAAGGGGGTTCCCTGGCGAGGGCGGCTGTGGGAAGAGCAGAAAGAAACCATTCTCCTGCAGCCCTGGTCACTTAACCTTGGAGCTGCCCAGGACTGCGCTGAAGTGGAACCAGCAGTGGCTCGGGCACAGCAGAGCTCAGAGAACCTGCAAGGGTACAGCCACAAGCCTCCTAACTTCAGAATACCTCTGTTTTTAGAAGCACACAGCTGCAAGCAAAGCAGGGTGCAAGTAACAGGAATGGTTTCACCATCATAGCAAAGTAATTAAATAGATGCAGGAATCAACAGGGAGTCCCTGAACACTGGTGGCACATTACAGTCAGTTATTGAAGAGTTATGCAGACTGAGGTGAGCAAGAACAGACACTGCTCTCTACTCTGAAGATCATACAATTTTGGATATTTTCCATCAAGATGGACAAAATTGGTTATATTTTTAAACCCTACAACCACAAACAAATTTCAAAGCAAGTAAGACAACCCAAAGCTGGGCTTGATCGGAGCTGTATCTGTACCATAACAGGCTAATAATCAAATTAATCAGTTTCATTACCAGGACTCCTCCTGCTCAAGGGCTGGGGATGCCTGACATGCTGCTAATCGTGATTGGGCCCCTGCTGCATGCAGCAGCTGGACTCAGGGGCAGACCATCTTCTCCCAGCTTCTTGTACCAGCTGGTATGTGGGCCCAGCACTCCCCTAACACTGCAAGATCTGCTTCTCTGCTCTTTCCCCTCTGTCAAAAGCATGGAATGGGCAACTTCATCTGACATTAAGCATTTCATGTTCACATCTGGGCTGTGATCCCATGACAGTGACAACCACTGGAGAATTTGCTCTTGTTGCTCACACAAACCTCTAGCAACACTGCCCAAGATCTGAACCCTTCTAGAGCAGCAGCCAAAGGCCAGGCAGGATACTTTACAGCGTGTCAGGTGGCACTACACAGATAGCCAGCAGCCAGCTCAGCCTCCAGAACAACTCAGATTACCTTAAAGGCACTCATTAGCTAGATCTGCTGCTCTTTGGCCACATACCTGTATCTCAACACTTAAATTAGGTAGCATAATCCTGAGCTGAGTCTCACACACAGCTCCTGCAGGAAATGAGGGCACTGCAGCTCCCTCATCTCCCATTAACTCACCACGGTTGCTCATTGCTTTGCTGAACTTGAATCGGGTCCTGTCCAGGGGTTTTCTTCAGGCACTCATCACAACCAACTCCAGACAGAGCACACTTACAAAGGAACTAGCTGCCCAGTTCAGCATCAGCCCCTCACCACCTGTCTTTTACAAGCACCTTCTGTACTGATTGAGGATGTGAGCAATTGACTTTGAAAAGGGAGGCCTGCAGCAATCTCAGTGCTAGCAGGTTAAAGCAGGCTCACAGACAAACACAAATATCAGCTATCCAAGCCCGAGAAAACAAAGGGCTCCATGGAGGTGCCTGAACGGCAGCCAGTGCCATCTGAGATCCCCTAAGGCACCCAAGGTATGTGCAGGGTTGGCAGGTAGCACATAAGACCTATGGAAGTGGCAGCAGGAGACATGGAGACCATGCAGTCTCAGACAGTACTGGATGCCAAAGCTGAATTAAATTCTGCAGGACCCTGTTTCTGCTGAGGGCAGCTGTACAGCTGCCAGCTCACAATCACGCATCTTGCAGAGCAGCTGAGCAGCACCAGAGCTACAAAAGAACTGTGTGCTTATTTCGGGTCTGCTGAAACCCGGCAGAGCTCACAGGCTACGTCAGCTTATTTTGTTACGAGTATATAATGTTCACTGAACCCCATGAGCTGCTGTGATACCAATCTCTGCCAGCTTGCTGAATGGATTCCTTTCAGCTGTTTCCTCTGAAGTTATGTGGCTAGAACAGAGCTTCTGCAACACAGCGCTGCACCGGGACACTGTTTTTCAGCTATGGGAGCAATAGAGCTGCCTGGAAAGACTGATGAGCTCAGAATTGAGTATCAGACCCTGGGAGTGGAAGGTCATTGTGTCGAGGCACCCGGCTGCTGCAGTGAGAACAGACTGCTGGCTAAGCTGCTTACCAACAGGTGCCCTTCTGTGAGGGAGAACACCTCTGAGAACCGAAATCCACCTTTGTCGGTCAGTGCACTGCCTGTTACAGGCTGTTATGGCACCGCAGCCTTAGCCAGATGACAGAAGAATACAAAGCTTTCAACTGCAGTTAATAAATCCCAGCTCCTGAGAAGGCTGTGTATGCCTTGCGTGAATTGCAGCCTCGGAATCCAGCATTAAACTATGCACCACAAGCATTTCCAGCAATTAGTGTGAAACAAGCATGACTAGAAACATTACTAATTTTCTGGCCTGTCAGCAAGGGCCACTGACACCATTTTCTACTGAGAGTGAACCAATCACTGCCCAGGTTAAAGCCCAGCATGCTTCATACTCTTTTTCTTTCTTTTTATTTTTTTTTTTCTTCCTAATTAATTAAGAGACCTAACTGCTCAAAAATCCGAAAAGATGCCTTGACCTTAGGTGTTATTATTAAGGACTGTAACGAGCAAGGGCGGCGCGTGTGTACGAGCAGACACCTCCGCGCATGGCACTGTTCCGCAGCACACTTGGCACGGCTGCCACCCTGCCGCACAGGTTGTGCGAGAGGACACTGCCATCTAGGCAGGCGTTCGGGGAGCAGCACACCTATCGGACAGCCAGCGCTGCTTTGCCAGGGAAAACTTCCATTATCCAAAGGGGAGGAGGGAGGGGAAGGGTTTATTACAGTGGCACCGAATGACACATCGCCGCCCCTGCAAATACAGAACCTGCCACCAGCCGGGCTGCAGCAGCCCGCACTGACAGCCAAAGCTCTCTGCACACACAATTCTCAGCTTCCTTACACAGAACCTGTAGCTAATCCCTGCACTGAATTACAAACTGCTTTCACCTAATGAAAACCATCAACACAGACTATTAATGCTTATTAATTGCCATGTCAGTACTAGCTTCACATCTCTTATATATGCTTTGAAATACAGTAACAGTACATTTGTAGAAGACAGTTACTAAAATATCTACTGAGTTTCTGCAAAGCGAAACAAAATGTAAAACCATTTCCCTTCATAAACCCAAAACAGCTTCATTCCAGCATTAAAAAAATACAGAATACATAAACCATGCCTGTCTTAGTTAAAGCAATAAACAGACTCTGAAGACAGCATATACAGAAGGCTTACAGGCACAAATTTTGACTTTGGAAACATCAGCAAATAGTTCATTACTTATGTTGTGGGAGTGCAGGGAATGGATGACTGCAGAATCTTACAGAAATGGTGGTGGGAGCTGAAAAGATCCTTTAGCACTTTCTGTCTCTGCAGATGCTTCCAATGTGGCTTTTTGAGGTGAGTTCTGCTGAAGGCCAAGCATTGCTCTGAGTTACAAACAACAAACCACACTGCAAGGATTGCTCCTGAGGTTTGGGAGAGTGAGATGGAGATGCCTGAGAAGCACACCACTTTGAGGTGCTGCCATGTGCACTTCGGAACCCATCATCAAGGCCAGATTTCCCTTGGGATTCAGGGGAATCTTCTCAAGTAACAACCGACCTGAAGATCAGAGAGGGTAACAGAGTGGTATGAGGGGGCACATCCACTGCTGTTCAGAGTGAAGTCATCCTCCTGAGCTTCCTCCCAGCATGTTTCAGTCATCGCCTCAGGAGGCTTGCATACAAAGGTATTATTTTCTCTCCCTTAGAGATACCTCTGAATAATAATGGGAATGTGGACATCTGGCTACTGGCATACATCCTCCCACAATCCCCCTCCTTCCCCCGTAGCCTAAGAAGCAAGGCAGCATGAGACAGATTTACACAGAAAACAAAGCAACCAAAAGGACCAGGAACTGCTGAATTCACACTTAATTTAGGTGGTGGAAAAAGGAGCAGAGCTGGCACCAAAGGAATTTAGTAATAAGCTTTTAAACTACTGTGCTGGAAGAAGATCTGCTGCCCTTTGAGCAGCTCTGGAATGTAGGACAGGAGAGGATCATTTTCACACCTTTGCTGTGTCCTTGGCTTGTTTTATGGAAAAGAAGGGCATTATTAAAAATTAAGCAAACCTCCACTGAGCTCAGAGGCTCTCGGTCTGAGAGGCTGGACTCAATTTGCACTTGAGGATATTCAGTGCCCTTTGTATTAGCACATTCGGGTTTAGTTTTATAGTAGTCCCATGATATTAATTTTGTTAATTTTGTTAATTTTGTCCCATGATGTTAATTTTGTATTTCTGTGTCCTCCCCAATGGAAAATGCTGTGTGCACTGCCTCTTCTCCCACCACTGGCATGAACAGGTCAGTGCACTGTTCCCTTTTCTTGACAGACTGGCACAAACTGCCTAGCAGGAGACACATAATGTATCTCAAGGGAAGAAATAAACAGATATAGCAGCAAAGATCATAGAATCATAGAATAGCAGGGGTTGGAAGAGACCTCTGGAGATTGAGTCCAAGCCCCCTGCCAAAGAGCCTCTCACTCACAGCAAAAACGAAAACATCTCCCCTCCTTTCTCAAGACAAAATAGGGTTTCATTGCCATTGTAGAAAGGAAAGTCAGCATTTGAGACTATTTCACATGAAGCCACTCGGCTGAAGGCCAGATAGTGACACCCATTAAAGGAAGTCTCCATCAGACCAGACACACAAGCTGGTCTGGCTGCTCAAGGTTTACTCTGTTGAAGACAGAGTCACATTGAATAACTTCTTCGGGTTTGCACAAAACAGTAAAAAAACCAAGAGACAATGTGACCATGATACAGTTTATTGACTGGAACCCTGCTTCTAATATTTACACAGTGAAGGTCAGAAATGCAACCTAGTGAAGCACAGCAACATGTTAGCATTCGTACGGCATCTGGGACACCTTCAAATACATCTGAAACTACTTAGTACAGCAATCACCTGCCCATCACTGATTTCGTAATTAGGATTCAAACTTGCTGGAGGATTGCCAAGATGAATATTAAGGATAGTTGAGTTCAGAAAAGAAAGTCTGAGCTGTGAATTCCAAACCCAAAAGATCTGAGGAAAGTGTCAAGAGTTCTGAAGGCAGCTCCCATAATTTCCCTGTCAATTCTCATCTCTGTGGAAGGAGATAAAAAAAATTAAATTACAAACCTCAAGGCTGAAAGTAACCTCCACAGCTTAAGCACACAGCACCCTCCATGACCGTCTCAACCTTTTTCATTTAGAATGTTGACTTAGCCTTAAGCTTTGTGAACCGATACAAAATACTTATGTATTAACAATTACAGTAACAGCTTAGAGCTGCCACAACAGACATGATGAAATTAGAAATGATGCAGCTGATACCTCCAGTGAAGACAACACCAATTGCCATCACTTAGGTAAGAACTTCACGGCAAGGAGTCTTCCCTCTCATAGAATCATAGAATAGATTGAGTTGGAAGGGACCTTAAAGATCATCCAGTTCCAACCCACTCTGCCATACATGGGGACACTCCCACTAGCCCAGGTTGCTCAAGGCCTCATCCAGCCTGGCCTTGAACCCTCCAGGGAGAGGATGTCCACAGCTTCCCTGGGAAACCTGTTCCAGGGTCTCACCACCCTCATAGTAAAGAACTCAACAGCCATGCAACAGGCAGAAAGGTTACTTCACAGGCTTGGTGCCGGAAGGGCTCTGCAAACCCAAATCTTCAAGTATGGTCAAATTGCATAAAAAACTATGAAAAACAATTCTCTTTAGAAGATTGGATCAAAGCCTTGCAATTGTATTGAACAGAACTGCAGGATGCTACCCGTGCCTTGTGTATTTTTAATGCTCAGTGCCATGTTGTGCCTGTCTTTGGTGCAAACTGAGCCTTCCCAGATCTCAGAGATTACAGCCCACCCCCAGGAGTGAAACGTACAACTGGACCTGTGCTTTGCCTATGCAGTACTTGTAAGTGTTCTCATACAGGTAAAAATATGTGCATGACTATTCCTTCCACCCTTCTCTTTGGGTTCTTTCCATTTCTCAGATACCAGACATGTAATTTTCGGATCGGTTAAGCAAGGTAATTGATTTTAAACACTGACTTGAATGGCACTACCTTAAAATAATTGAGATGTCTTCCAGGCTGGAGGCCCAAAGCCGTAAGAGGCAATGCTTGTTAAGAGATTAGCACCTCAGGCCCAAGCCTTGCAGTCACTTTGCTGGAATCCTTGTAGGCAAACTGCCAGGAGCAGGCACTCCTGTCTCACCTGTACTGCTGTACTCAGTAGTTGATCATCTTCCGAAGAGCATCATAGCATTTCCATTTGTCTGGGATATAGAAAGGCTCAAAGACGTGAGGGAAGGGAGTGTCATAGCCACATACTCTTGAAATAGGAGCTTCTAAATTCAAAAAGCATTCCTCCTGTTAACAGAAAAACAGAATAAATGTTAGTGAGGCCATTATTCTCAGCATTCTTGCATCGCAAAGTGAGGTCAAATGGACTTTGCCAGACTGACAGTCCTGGAAACTCAAACCTTCTATTTATACCACAGCATAAGTAGTCCAGACTAGCACTGTTTCTTCGTGCCCAAAGGTCCATATTAAAATAACAACTTGCACTAATGTTATTTTCATTTTCTATGTGTGCTGTACTAAATCACAGGCAGGTTATATTTAGCACATCTGCTATACATCCAGATGTGGGCTGCCAAGAAGCAAATATTGTAGGAACAAAGCGGTAAAGAGTTTCTTTCATGTGGCACTTTTAAACATAGAGAAAAATTACATGAGAGTGTGTATTGTTTGTTGGATAGATGAATATCATATTCAAACTTCTTTGACTCCTTGGATTATTAAGACTCTGTCTCAGAAGCATTAAGCAGTTTGGGAAATTATGAATTGGAACTCAAGTGGATTTGCATATCTCTAACCTTTGAGACTAATCCATGCCCAAAATCCCACAGCTCGTGTTCTATTCAGAGATCAGATTTGGTAATGACCGTGACAGATTCATCACTCTGCCTAGTAGGGCACAAAATATTACAAATACATCATATTAATCTGAAAGCAGGCTGTGGAAACAGCTGTAATGTTACCAGTTTTAATAAATAAATAGCAAAGTTCCAGTCTGCCTACTCTGAAGCACCAGAGCGATGGCATGGACCACTAAACTCTGCGAGAAGTAGACGCAGAAATAACTCTGCCAGATGAAATTGACGTTGTGCTAGTTATCAGCTGCCCTTCTCTTCACACCTGTAGCTTATCTGTTTGCTTTCCAGGGCAGACAAATGAGGAGACAGAAGCTGCTTCCTCCCAGCCTCTCCTTTACAGACTGCAGCAGCTGAAACACCCTGGCCAACTTGGAAGTGACACGGAAGGTGAGAGATTCTCTTCCAGTCCTTTTCCATCAGACAGGCAAGGGACGCTGTCAAAGACCTGTGCTTCTCTTCAGGAAGTGCTAAGTATTTTCTCAGACGGATGAACTGTCTCCATGCATGTTGCCTTGCAGGCCGTGGCAGCCTAGCTCCAGCTCGCTGTGCTTTCTATACGTCCCAGGATTTGGCAGCACTGAGCTCACAACTCTCTGCTCCAGCCACAGCTTAGGTGCACTGTGAAGTAGCATTTTTTGAGCTCCCTCTTCAGATATTCCTCTGATTTTCATTGTTAAAGAGGCACAGACCCAAGCCAGAAGTGAAACCCAAGAGGGAAACCCTCTACTTGCACATTGTCTGCCTGAAGCCAGGGCAGCTTTGCAAAGATTGACACTCAGATGTGTCTCGTACAGAACGTCACACGGCAGTACTTTATCATGAAAAGGCACTTCCTTAGCGAGCCGATAACATTTGTGTGGCAATACACTGCATGAGCTACTCGCAGTTTGTAAGAGACCACCACTGATTCATTGAACGATTTGCACTGGAAGGGACCACCACAGATGACCTTGCAATGTGTATTTTACCTTAACTGGCCACAGTAACATCGCAGGTAAATCCTGTGCACACGTATATGCTATCGCACAGGTGACTGATGCATGCATGTTATGAATGCAAGTTGGAGTCGGGAGAGGTGTTGGTTGTGGAGCTTCCTGGAGTGAGCCTCTCAGCGTTACTGACCACAGTAACAGAAATGTTGTATAGAATCATAGAATGGTAGGGTTGGAAGGGACCTCAAGGATCATCTAGTTCCAACCCCCTGCCATAGGTTGTGTTCATATTACTTTATTCCCAGATTAACAGGCAGTATTCAAAAGAGTATTGATGAACAGACTGCAAAGAATAGATGCTTTTAAGATTGTTTCCTTTTAATGCAGTGGAAATAAACTAGTAATCCAGAAATCACATAATCACAAAATTTTAGAAGTTGGAAGGGGCCCCCAGAGATCATCAAGTACAACCTCCCTGGTNTTGGCCCCCTCCACTTGACCCCCACCACTCAGATATTTGTACACATTGCTCAGATCCCCTCTCAGCCTTGTCTTCTCCAGACTAAACAGTCCCAGGGCTCTCAGTCTCTCTCCATAGGGGAGATGCTCAGGTCCCTCAGTGATCCTAGTGGCTCTCTGCTGGACTCTCTCCAGCAGGTCCCTGTCCCTCCTCAATAGGGGAGCCCAAAATTTGACACAGTATTTTAGATGTGGTCTCACCAGGGCAGAGGAGGAAAAGAACCTCCCTAGACCTGCTGCCCACACTTTTCCTGATGCACCCCAGGATGCCACCGGCTCTCTTGGCCACAAGGGCACATTGGTGTCCCATGGAGAATTTGCTGCCCACCAGCACTCCAAGCTCTTTCTCCACAGAGCTGCTTTCCAGCAGGGCAGCCCCAACCTGTACTGGTGCCTGTTGTTACTCCTCCCCAGATGGAGGACCTTCCACTTGTCTTTACTGACCTTCACCCGGTTCTCCAGCCTTTATCACCAGAAAAAGGTACTGAAAGCAATCAAGAAAGTGCACTTTCACTTTACAAGACAGAAGCATTGTAAAGAAACAAGAGTCTGGATCTTGCTATGAGCTTGGTAAACACCTGAGCTTGGTATCACTGTTCTCATCCAAAACGTAATAAAGCTGTTTTTCACTCCTGAGGAGATTCCAACTGGGCTCCAGAAGAAAGCATTTCACGGAGACAACCATCAGAGGTTGGAATCATCTCCCAAGGGAAGCAGTGGATGCCCCCACACTGGTCAGTTTAAAGACTCAGCTGACAGGGCACTGGGCCAGTTTGTGCCAACTACACTGTCACCTAGAAAGGTTGGACCAGACGATCCTTGGGAATCTTCCAACCTGGCACTCTGTGATTCCATGGTGGTTTTGACTTTCACCATGTTGGCAGTAGGAAAACTCAGTTTACTCACAGCATCATGTTGCCATGCACAGAATCACAATCCGGACATACTAAGTAGTTAGCCCTCCAAAAAAATAGTCATTCACAATTCCACACATTCTGCTCATGACTCCTAAGCAGTCATGGAAAACAAGCTTAAGGAAGTATCTCAATAAGATGATTTAGATGGGTTTTTTTCCTCATCAATACGTGAGTGGTTTGTTAGAAGATCCTGATGACTTCATCAGCTGTCCGGATACTTCTAGGTATGCAGCAAGCCCTTTGTAGGACATCACTTGTAATGATGTATTAAGTTTGGACCCAGCTTTGTTTAAATCATAGAATCATAGAATCATAGAATGGTAAGGTTGGAAGGGACCTCAAGGATCATCTAGTTCCAACCCCCTGCCATAGGAAGGGACACCTCCCACTAGTACAGGGCACTCAAGGCCTCATCCAATCTGGTCTTGAACACCTCCAGGGAGGGAGCAGCCACAACCTCCCTGGGCAACCTGTTCCAGTGCCTCACCACCTTCACTGTGAAGAACTTCCTCCTAACATCCAGTCTAAATCTCCCCTCTGCCAGTTTAAACCCATTGCCCCTCTCCTGTCATTGCAAGACCTTGTAAGAAGTCCCTCCCCAGCCCTCCTATAGGCCACCTTCAGATACTGAAATTGAAATAATAAAGATTATCAGTTCATGGAACTTTGATTTATCTCCTCCTCATTTATGTGACATTATATTTATCTGTCCATTAAACCCAAATCAAATCAAGCTTTTTCACAGAGCTGCAGAACAGGAACTGCTTGCTTGACAGCATTCACTGTGACCCAAGAAAAGGAGATCACCTTCTTCAGTAGAAGGCATCACACCATCAAAAATCATTGCATTAGCAAATTGATATCCTGATATTAAAATAAGTAATACACTCCATGGACATATTTCTAACTCATCTTCCCTTTGGAGAGCTTGAAGATCACTCAAGTCATCCAATAGTCTGCCTAACAGGATTCTTGTTCTTGCTGCCTTTGGTTAGGCTGCAGGAGAAAGGAGAGTCCACCTCAGTCCAGCTGTGATACTGCCACATCTGATGTACAGATTGCTGTGCCAGATTCTCTTGCACCTGTGCAACCACACCGTAGAGAAGCACAACTGCGAATATTACACAGCATCCACCTCTTCTTAAAGACTGATTAGTAGGCACACATTGGGTGAGTCTACCCACCCTCTGAGGGAGTTGGGGCTCTTCAGCCTGGAGAAGAGAAGGCTTCGAGGGGACCTGATAGTAGCTTTCCAGTATCTGAAGGGGGCCTACAGGAAGGCTGGGGAGGGATTATTTACAAGGTCCTGCAATGACAGGACAAGGGGCAATGGGCTTAAACTGGCAGAGGGGAGATTTAGACTGGATGTTAGGAGGAAGTTCTTTGCAGTGAGGGTGGTGAGGCACTGGCACAGGTTGCCCAGGGAGGTTGTGGCTGCTCCCTCCCTGGATGTGTTCAAGGCCAGATTGGATGAGGCCTTGAGTGAGCTGTACTAGTGGGAGGTGTCCCTGCCTATGGCAGGGGGTTGGAACTAGATGATCCTTGAGGTCCCTTCCAACCTTACCATTCTATGATTCTATGATTCTATGATTCTACCCAAACAAGCCTCCTGCAGCATTTAAAAGAGCAATAGAAGACAAAATATTTAAATTAGGTGAATCTACTCCATACAACTAGGGCATAGAAGGGCTGCTACTGGCCCAAAGCCTTCCTGCACAAGAGAATTCAAGTCTGCAGCCTTCAGTAAGCCCCTGCACATGTCAGAGAGACTGCTTGAACAACTGGGTGTCTTTCAAGGGAAGAGGTGAGGAAAAGAGCTTCATCCAATGGTTTCAGCAGTAAAGTAGTAGGCATGGGATTTCTGAGTCAGTGTGAAATGTTTTAAATACAGCTCTGGAAATCACTGTGCTAAAATTATACTTCTTCAGTAGAACGTCCACTAAATTCCAAAAGTCAACCAAACTAAAAAAATCAGAAAAAAAAATGTTCAAATTTTGAAAGATTCAGACAAAACATGAAGCTGTTGTTCTTTCTGCCTTCTAACTGCAGAGGTCACATTCTACTCCCAGTTACTCAAAGTGACCTGTGACAATTACCTTAAACTGCATGAACTTCACTCAAAGCCTCCTGGAAAAGACATTATTATATTCTATAAGGGCATTTAATTGGTTGCATTATTTTGACTCAACATTTTGTGTGTGATATATAATCAGGAAGGCTTTTTAAAGCAACTTAAGTGCACAAGTTTCCCCAAAGATCTGTTCCTGATATCCACTGTAATCAGCAAACATCCCTCACACACACCACACTTCCCCCTTCATTTTTAGCACAGCTGCTGAAACTAAGGACTTGGTAGGGGCTGCACGATTGTGTTTGAACTGCAGCCCCTGCTCCTGAGTAGAGCTCCCCTTCTTCCCCAGACCACAATTCTAGTATGCTAAGAGGCACAACCTTACCCCAGTTGGTTTTAGCTTTATTTAAGTGCACGTTTCACCGCTCTGAGAACTCTGAGGTACACCTGAGAGTTGCAGGCATCGGCAGCGACACAGCTGTACAAAAACGGTGACAGGAAAACAAACCCATGAGCAGACAGTACTGAAAGAGAACAAATTGCCTCACTGCTCATCCTTCTGCAATGCACGGAAAAATAAAGTAAGCTGATCTGCAGTTTAGGGGAAGTGTTTTTAGGCATCTGGCCAAGAAGAAAATAGTTAAAAGAGTTTATTGCTTCAGATCTTCCTTCCTCTGAAAGGAATCTCTACCGCTCCACATTCATAGTAAACAGTCCTTCAGAGGCAAAGGCTTTGCAAGTACCAGTAGAGGAGAGGAGTTAAGGCGCGGCTTGCAAGACTCAGACCTGTCCTCCAGAGCACCCTATTTTAGCCAAGCTCTATTTACTCCCATATCTTTTGGATATATTTCGTCATTCCCCTCACACGAATTTTTAAAAAAAAAAAAAAAAAAAAGTGCAAAGGGAATATCTATTTTCACTTGTGAATTCTGTTACTCTGTCAAATGCTCTCCAAGGTGAGAAAACTTCCCTTTAAAAATGAAGTATTTCTGCAACATTCAACGCTCCCACACTAGTCTCATTTTGCAATACTACAGGTACTCCAGAAAATTAAGAGCTACAAGAACATCAAGTGACTGCTGGGCTGCTAGACGAGGACACTGATTTTTCCAACTCCTTTCTTCAGTACAGGAGTTTATTTTCTGCAGGAGTTTATTTTCTATAGGGTCTATAGACAAACAAAAAAACCATGCATAGGTAGAGTTCGATAGACATTTTAGTGCTTCTTTTAATATATAATAACAAGACTAAACACCCGGTTAAAGCCCATTCCACAAGTCCAGGCATAATATTTTTCATACAAGAACATTTATCTTTCTCCCCACCATGAGTACAGAATTTACACCTGGAAACTCAGCAACTAGTAGCAAAGGTTTAATTCAGTTGTCTCTGTCAACCACAAATCTGAATTTTGCCTTCTATCTATAGAACACAAAAGTGAAGAGAAGCCCACATCTACAATAACTTTTCAGAGGGCAAATGTGCATTAGGTTAGGGTTTCCCTTTCTGCTCTGCTGTTTTTCTTCTGATTTATAGACACTGGCAAATGAAAGTGAAAGAGAACTGATTCTGTACCAGCAGGAGTGGGTGACTACTACATTTATATTGTCTACTATTTCCCCATTGTACATTTTCAACTGTAAAATTACCTGCTATTGTAAGAATGAATTATATGTATTTATATTACATTATATGTAATTATTTATTAATTAGGGGTGCTTTGGGGTTTTTTTGAGGGGTGGTTGTTTGGTTTTTGTTGGTGGTTTGGGGTTTTTTGGGGTGGGTTTTTTTTCTTTTGAGAGAGAGGGAACATTTTTTCCCCAACAGCTTTGCCATTTTTGTCTCAAAACACTTTTATAAATCCCTTCCTGATAGTAACAATAATGACATTTTTTCCTCATAAAACTCTGTAGCTATATCTTGTAAACCTTTAACTTCTAATAAAGAATTTTCTCCTTCTTGAGATCATCTTAAAACAATTCTTTTATAACTTAACACAGCTTGGAATGATTAATTTTGTTTGTTACCAATTTTGTTTATTTATACAATTAATATCTTATCAAATAGGGAGAATTAGTTCACCAAACTGCCAAATAGATAACATTTATACTTTAAAAGTATATCAGCAATTAAGTAAAAAAAAAAAAACAAAACCAAGAAGTACTTAGAGGGGAAAAAAATCTGTGCAGCTCAGTGGCTTCTTACTATTAAAAAGCAATTAAGGGTAGTTTTTTTCTGTACAGAACTGAATTACATAAAGCAATATTCATAAAGTTAAATGCACTGCAGAAAAAAATACTGTAAGAGAAAATTAAGTATTTTCAAATAATTCACATCCCTCTGAAATCCATCATGCTCAAGTATTTACTTCAGGTATCTTTAATCACAAGCATTACATTTCTTAGCTGTGAAGATATTTCTGACGACAGCACTTTTGGGATTCAGATATGTACAGCACAGCACAACATTCTAAGGGCAATAGTTGAACTCACTTTAATACCTGCACACATTAATATTTAAACCTTTCTTAAATTATCTGCATTGTACTAATTTTGAATTAAAAAGGAAGACTGATACATCGATTTGCTACACTAGTATCTTTACTAGAAGAGAAAGGGAGTGCAGAGGTGCTGGAAATGTTTTCTTCATCAAAAGGAGTACCCAGGCTCGGGTGGGGAGGATGGAGACAGTTAATATGCATTCATTCCATGCACCCTCAGAAACCATAGTTCTACTCGCTATTAAAGATGGAAAAGGTTTCCCAATGAATGTTCAAGGAATTCAGGGGAGCAGAAGAAACTTACAAGTTTGAATTGCAAGAAATGCAAAAAGAAAATTATGCAAGTGGAACTGACCCAGACTTGTAACACAAACATTCTTCGTACTTAAAGACAGTCTCTTTTAACCTGCACTCCTCAGGCAGGACAGAATCAGCAGTGCAGTCCCAACAGATGAAGTTTGGTCACTGTGTGGCAGCTATGGGGTGGGTGTTGCAGTCCCAACAGATGAAGTTAGGTCACTGTGTGGCAGCTATGGGGTGGGTGCTGCAGTCCCAACAGATGAAGCTAGGTCACTGTGGCAGCTATGGGGTGGGTGCTGCAGTGCCACCTGATGAAGTTAGGTCACTGTGTGGCAGCTATGGGGTGCGTGCTGCAGTCCCACCAGATGAAGGTAGGTCACTGTGGCAGCTATGGGGTGGGTGCTGCAGTCCCAACAGATGAAGCTAGGTCACTGTGGCAGCTATGGGGTGGGTGCTGCAGTGCCACCTGATGAAGTTAGGTCACTGTGTGGCAGCTATGGGGTGGGTGCTGCAGTCCCAACAGATGAAGCTAGGTCACTGTGGCAGCTATGGGGTGGGTGCTGCAGTGCCACCTGATGAAGTTAGATCACTGTGTGGCAACTATGGGGTGCGTGCTGCAGTCCCACCAGATGAAGCTAGGTCACTGTGGCAGCTATGGGGTGCATGCTGCAGTCCCACTAGATTAAGTTAGGTCACTGTGTGGCAGTTGTGGGGTGGACACGCAGCGGCAGCCTTGCGGCCAGTGCGGCAGCCAGGGGTTCTCTTGGCTGTGCTGTGGGAGTAAGGAATTCATCAGCTGATTGAAACATTAAATGAACATCTCAGGGAAAACCCAACAGTACCATATACAATTCTTTTCCATATTTTTCTTGGGTGCTCTGTCAACTTTCATTGCAGATATATATATTTGCATGCTCTGCTCCTGGCACATCGTTAGCTGATGGAAGTAATGACACGGAAAGGATGCTTTAATTCAAGTCACTGAAGAAACGTTTATGTTGCACATTTTTCCAGACCACTTGCAATTCCTTTATATAAAAAAATAACCAATTTACTCTGTTAAGCTCATTACTTCCATTTCACAGAAAGGAATGTGCATAATTAGACAAGTAAAACAAATGAAGATAATGTTGCCTTCATTGTCACTCGCATCTCTGGGAGCTGTCAGCACCCAGAGGGAATTTGACCAAAAATTCAGGACAGACTCAGTGCTACGAGCTGGGTTTCATTTCAAAAATCCAAACGCATTCTTTTCAGGATGCTGTACCTTTGGCACTTTGCTTAGGCTGCTATAGGCTACTTTACAGGACGTACTGCTTATGAAATACTCAGAGTGAATTTAAAAGGTTTGGCAGTTGTGCTGGTTTGAGGGTAATTAGAATATTTTAATAGAGAAAATTACACTATAGGCAAGTGTAAGAAAGGAAAACATGGTGATGTCTATTCCACTCATAGGCTTGCTGAAAAATTGTTTTGGGAAGAGAACCCAAAATATAGATTGTCAGTCTCTGTCTGTCGCTTGCTGGGAGAACAGCCTCTGGGGTGGTCTGGCAGCTTCTGGTTATGGCTCCTCTGCCCATTAATTTTCACTAACCACTTTTCTTCTAATCCCCCTGGCCAATCCTCCTAATTTACCTTGTGTGTAAGGCAAACCTTGGGGTAAGGTACAGGGAAGGTGGAAGGTACACCTGGTGGAAGGTGTCCCTGCCTATGGCAGGGGGTTGGAACTAGATGATCCTTGAGGTCCCTTCCAACCTTACCATTCTATGATTCTATGATTCTATGATAGGGGCAAGGAGAAGGTGGAAGGGTGGTTGGGAGCCCCTCCTGGGGTCTCTGTTTTCTGGGAGGGGAGTTGTGTTTCTGTATTACCTTTAACTTGTCTANGGGGGGGGGGGGCGGGGAACTCATGAACCATCACAGCAGTTTCCAAAGGGGAGAACCAAAACTAACTCTTCCAGTTTCATTAGGCTGTGACTGCAGGGGAGCCCGAGTGACACGTTTATCCATCTCAGGTTTTACAGAGGGTCTCATGCATCTACAGAAGATAGCCACATCAAACCTTGAAGACTTTGATACAGAGTGAAGAATATTTTATTTCTTACTTATCTAACATCTCTTTTAAGCTTATGGTTGTGTCACCTCAGGCAAGAGCAGCTCTCTTGCTAACGGCTGTCTGATGCAGCTGTTATTCACCGACTGGTTTGCAAATCGCTTTCGAATTTCGTTTTGGCCAGTTTCACAAATGAGCAGATGAATATTCAACCACACAAGACTGATGCAGTTTGTGAAATTATCGGGTTTAAATCACAACCACTGCAACAGACATTCGTGGCACCAGCACTGCTGCTGATGGGAGCAGAGCCTTGCTCAGCAGCTTAGCTGTCTCGGCGGTAAAGCCGCACCAAAAAATCAGCACCTCACTCTCAAGGGACTCACAAAACATGGGAAAACCCACAAAACAAACAACACCCTTCTGTTTCTGTCAAACAACTTATACTTCTCACAAGAGAAGGCAAAGAAATAAAAAACAATATTTTTTTTTCCCATCCGGTAGTTTATGCAAAAAGGTTAAGAGTTCACATGAAAATACTACCCCATTTAAATTCAAGCTGATAGGGCTAGGACTAGAAATTAAATATATGCAGTTCAGAATGTCATACTGATGGAAATTAAGTTCTTCCCAGGAACTTTATAATTTGCATTGTTTAGGACATGAGGTACAGCAGTCAGCATGATTCTTCTCCACAAAATAAATGGCACAAGACAGATGTACCCAAGAGGATGTAACAGGACTCCAAGATTGTTAGGGTACTCCACCACCTTAACTGAACCATAGCAATGGTCCTTGACAATGAGGGGGGGTGATACTTAATTGTAATCCACTGGACCATCACTGCCCCTCTTACCTCTGCCAAAAACACTGTTTTGCCCTAGGCAGTTACTGCATAGTGCAGCACACCGGAAACGATCTAAGGTCTTTCCTACAAGGGACATATGCTATAGGTTACACAGCCAGAACACGAGTGAACTCTTCAGGTGGGACTTAGCTATTGCACAGACCAGCAAACAACCTTGCAGCCCTCTCACTGCAGATTTTGTTAGGTTCAAGGACATTCCAAGTCATTCTGCACTTTCTTGAGGTGACAATTCTGAACATTTGCACCAGGACCCACGTATTTTCTGGAAGCATGTCCCAAGCCCAATAGACTCCTAGAATGACTTCCCAGGACCACAGCTACCCGAAGATACTTCTAACTCCTCTGTTCAGTCAATGATCCTGCAAACTGTTAGACATACATTAATACAAGTGAATGATCCCTGTGAAATCAAGGCAGTCACAGCGTCTGTGTAAAATCATTCTTTTGTGAAAATGTTTGCAGATCACAAGTATGGGCTGGGGTTTTTTTTGCATAAATGAGCAATAGAATAAATATTTGTAAGCTTTTAAAGTGAGAATCATCCCTCTTTAAGGCGCCCCATAGCTTCTAATCCCCTAGCTAGAAATATCCTACAAACGTAACCAGAATTTACACTTCGATATTGTGATTTATCACTTACTATTCTAATGACTTAAATATTTTGCAAAAGCATCTTCTGGCTAAGCTCAGCATGCCAGAAGTAACTGAATGCATTTGCTGCTAAGAGTTTTACTAGCCAGTCAGTGGCATTTTAATTTGTACAGCTGTTCGGGCAGCTGAGAGATTCTTGCAAAGACAGCCCTGTCAATCCACAGATCTGGCACTGAAAAAATCCGCACGGAAGCGCTTCACGCTGCACACACTGATGACATCTAAAGGAAATGCAATCCCAGCTGCTGCTATTAAACAGTTTAAAACAGTCTATTTCCCATCTGCATTTTGGGACAGAACAGGCAGAACGATGCTGTCACCAAACTCTTCTTTAGCGTAAACCCACAGCTCTGCCAGGCAGCCAGCCAGTCAGAAGCAAGGACAAAAGAAAAGCCACCAAAAGACTGGGGCTTACCTTGTGTTTTCCACAGTGTTTTTTAACATTACCATCCCTGTGAAACTGACACAGAGAAGAACAGGGAATGTGTTTTATAGTTTGTTCTGTAAACCAAACTACCATTTCACTGAAATATGTAATTTACAGGAAGCTGCTCAATGCTCCAAACTCATCGGTAGGATTCTAGTGCAAAGCTTATATATTCATATATTAAATATCCTACTATATAACGGTAAAAATAACTGCTAGGAAAGTAACTGCTGCTAAGTATAGAGAGGTATTTTTTGTCTACAGAGGAAGTGTAAAAAGTTTGAATGGAGACAGAAATTATAAAGTTTCATGCAAAAGAAAAAAAAATTCTGGAAAAGTGATGCTTTATTCATTTTTCCAGCTACAAAATGTTAATGCAACACTGTTACGAAAAACGGAGGAACTTTCATTCTCCAAAGTTTAATACAGCACCTAAACGGTCAGCACTACTTCTCTTAACTCAGAAACTGCTCTAAACAGGAAGACCAGAGGCCAGGAAAGTTTAATTCACCTCTCGACCAAAATATGCAGTTCAAAATTATTGACCTGATTTCGAAGTGTCAATGACCTGCACATATTAAAACAAACACATGGGTCCTGTGAAATCCCCAGCAAGATTTAAGAATGAAAATAGAGGTAGCTGAATTTATTATTTTTATATAATAAACAAACACAATGTTAAAGGTTATTTCTGTATTCTAAGAGTCTTCATGAAGTTTTCGCTGGATTAAGACCAAGTATTTAATTTGGTCTGTGTTTTAGAACTGATTGTTTAAATAAATTCCATGCCTAAAAATGATTCCATAAGCTTCATTTTTCACTAAATCAACTGAAATTTTAATTCTGTCTCCACTAATGAACTTTCTGAGTTACAGCTAAAACTACAAAGCCTTTACATAACCTAACCTATCTCTTCCAGCGATGTTATCAATTGTAAAGGGAATTTCTTAAGGAAGAAACAAAGCAGCTACTTTAGCTACAGTGAATCACCTGGCATAAGTTTCTTTTTTTTTGGGTACACACAACCAGTACACAAAAAACAGTTGCCACAAATGAAATACAAAACTAAGCTATTGGTAATGTTAGACAGAGGAAATTGCCACCCAGTTCAAGCTGAGATTTTCTTTCTCTATATATGACTACTAAACAGCACAAATCAAAACGTTTCCCTCTCATGAGTATGCTAAGACTTTCCCACTCAGTTTATCCGGGAAGTGGAATTATTGCTGAGATTAATCTACCCACACAAGATGCATTCTGCAGGACTGGAAATCTCCAGCAAGCAGCACTCAGTCTCACAGGTGTAAACCAGAACTACAGGACAGGTTATCTTACTGAGTCTGATTCTGTGAAGCTAAATAGCAAACAGCAATCCTCATCTCCCGCCCCTGAAAAAAGCAGTCTGTAGGTATTCCATTAAAGTAGGCTTGTTTAAGCATCAGAGGTATCTCTTGTCAGCTGAGTCTGTCGATGCTTAACAGGTTGTTCTAAGCACATTCTGCTTTTTGTTTCATTCTGTAGCACATAACCCAGCCACTGGCAGTCACAGAGACTGTGATCCACAGCATGCAAATGGCAGAACAGAGACACCAAAAGGCAGAATGAATGCTCCAGAAACCTGAGTTTCTCTTTAGGTTTCTTTCCTTTGCTGGTGGTCTCTGTTCGAATCTGACTTCCCAACACACCAAGTCACTACTGATGGCAGAAGTCAGGGATTAGGTGCACAGGCACTCACGCTCTCCCAGATGTGCAACCATAAACCCCAAACACATTTCTAAGCAATGGTTATCCAGACAGGGAAACTCTTCTCAATAAATGAGACCACCGTGCCATGCCCAGCTGAACTGCTCTACCTTCCTGAGCTTCTGAGAATGTGTCAGACTTGATGAGACCTCAGAACCAAAGCCCAGTTCCTGCCATTGCAGATGGCCCGTTTCTACCATAAACTGTACTGTGCTGTGTGGTGTGGGACTGCAGTTTTTTAATCCCTACTCCTATGTACTAAAACCCTTTTGCTAATGTCAAACCATTCATTTCAAATTCATTCTTTTCTTCTGTTTCTCCCTGTGTTACTTTAGTAAAACAAGTCCTTTTCTGCTAATTACCTCTAGTAAACTGATTAACAGGACTTACATCCCCACTGCTTCCACTTTGATAGTGGGAAGAAGACAGGCACTGTTGAGCTATTTTCATACTGCAGGCTCTCCACAGCTTCTGATTACCATAGCAGCTCCTCTTCACATCATCTGGTTTCAATGTTTTGTCCTTAAAACTAGTTGACCACATTTATATACAATATTCCACATGAGATCCTACTGCTATCTTCTACAACAGCTTAACTTTCTATCCTTCTGCACGATGGAAAAGGGCTTAAGTTGTACCAGGAGAAGTTTAGATTGGATATATGGAAAAATTTCTTTACTGAAAGAGTGGTTGGGCAATGGAACAGGCTGCCCAGGGAGGTAGACTTATCGGTCTCCCTGGAGGTGATGGGTGTGTATAGATGTGGCACTTCAGGATATAGTTTAGTGGTTGTGGTATTTGGGTTACAATTGGACTTGGACCTCTCAAAGGTCTTTTCCAACCTCAACGATTGTGTGGTTCTGTTGGTGGCACACAGCTGAGAAGAAGGTATCTGATGGGCTAGCTCTCCCTCTTTTGCCCTACTAATAAGCACTAAGCTTATTTACAAGGGAAAAAGTTATTAGTTCCTAGCTATATAAACTGGTACTCCACCTGATCAGACTACTCTTTCTGCTTCTGAGACCTTCAGCATCATCCAGATTCATTACAGAATTTTAACGTTCACTATATTATTAATAATATAGATTAAGCAAGATTTGCAGATCACCAGTAGCAGCCTCTTAGGACTTGATGTGATTTTTGAGAGCCCAACACTCTAACAGCCTCCTGTTTCCATACCTTGCAGTTCTACTACTGTCAAGTCTTTGTAGTTTCAGGATCTGCTCTGCCAGGCTCAGCTGGCACAGCATATGTTTCCTATGTAAAGTCCAGCAAATTCAGTGACAAAGTGGCAGAAAACATCACAACACAACCACTGAAGAAAATGAGCACTTGATGCTTCTAGGAGGGAACCAGGAGCTGGGGAGATGGAAAGCTGGTGTTGAGGAAAGAACACCACCTGGTACAGGGGTTGTTATGGGGCTTTTCTCACTCTGCCTGGGGACTACTTTAATCCTAGATTTTTCAAGTGCCAGCTAGCACAAATCCAGCCAAGCAGTTCTGCTAACAACTGTAAGTAAAAGTCCAGGAGAGACTGCAGGCATGGATTTATGTCACTGAAGATCACAAAATCGTAGAATCACAGAATGCATCAGGTTGGAAGGGATCCTCGAAGCTCATCTTGTCCAATCTGTCTGCAGTGAATTAGATCAGGCTGCAGAGGGCCCCACCAAGCCTGACCTTGAATGTCTCCAGGGGTGGGCCCTCCACCACATCTCTGGGCTGTCTGTTTCAGTATTTCACTACCTCCTTCACAATATCCACCTTAAAATCTACCTTGTTCTAGTTAAGAACCACTGCCCCCAGAACCAGCTTTAAGTACTTTACTCTGTACTTTGCTGTGATCAAGCCTACAAACATGCTCTCAAACGTCTTCTTCTGTGGCTGAGCCAAAACCAAACGAAAGAAGAAAGAGAATTGTGGCTCACATGTAAGACATTATCATCAGGGTTTCTCTCTGCAAAGGACTCAGACACTCCAGAATTATGGGGTTTGTTGGCTGCATAGTTTCCTACTCATCCTAAAATCAATATTATTTTGAACACTCTATAGAAAAATAGAGGTCTAAGCAGTTTTCTTTGAACAGTGTATAATTTTTCAAGATATTTCTACTTGTTTTAGTGGTCACCACAAATTATATAGAGAAATAAAAGCTTAGTTTTTAGCAGTTAGTAAACTACTTCAGCCTAGAAGACCCTCAGCCCAGAGCATGTAGTGCCTGCTTATGGCAACAGGGTGACCAGAAGTACTGAAAGTCAAGTTGCTGCTTCTCGATTTCCTTACCATGCACAAGTTTCCAATTAGCCAAGCATCTTTTGAGGGTTGTTTCTCTAAACAAGTACTGCTTGCATCTTAAAAGAATTGTTGTCAAGACCACTTTCTCATTTCTGGCCCCATAACTGGGGATATGAAACACGTCTCTACATTTCTCAGTGCTAAGCAGTGTTCACCCCTCTCTCTGCTCTTACCTGTCAAGTTAAGTCTGTTAGCATCTATGAGAACAGAAACAAAAGTATTAACCCAGGCCTTTTTTTGCCTTTGGGACTTCCTTTGGGATGGGTGACTGCAGAGTGTGCGAACTGTTTCAATTAAGCAAATTGCCACTCGCTAAGAAGAATCATAGAATCATAGAATGGTAAGGTTGGAAGGGACCTCAAGGATCATCTAGTTCCAACCCCCTGCCATAGGCAGGGGCACCTCCCACTAGCACAGGT
>VWZE01021191.1:34390-69019 GCA_013396675.1 Eubucco bourcierii | reverse complement strand
GTTCTTTACAGTGAGGGTGGTGAGACACTGGCACAGGTTGCCCAGGGAGGTTGTGGCTGCTGCCTCCCTGGAGGTGTTCAAGGCCAGATTGGATGAGGCCTTGAGTGCCCTGTACTAGTGGGAGGTGTCCCTGCCTATGGCAGGGGGTTGGAACTAGATGATCCTTGAGGTCCCTTCCAACCTTACCATTCTATGATTCTATGATTCTAAATGTGATTCTGTAACTGCAAGCCAGTTGATTTCCTAGAAAGGAACAAGCCACCACCAACACCAAGAGCCACAAATATTTTGGGAATGGCCCCCATGAATTGAACATGGGCAAATATTGCCTCATCAACCTCACTGCTTTCTAAGACAAGGTGGTAAAGCTTATCACCAAGAGAAGAACAAGAGATACGTTTTAGCAGGACATCAGCAAGGCTATAAACGGCCTCCTGCAGTCTCCCTTTAGCCAAGCTGGTAAAATACAGGTTGGAAAACTGAGAATGGGTGGAATAGTGTCTGGATCAGTCAGGCTCAAAGGGTAGTGATCAGTAGGACCAGATCTAACTGGAAACTGGATAGTAGACATGTTCCTCAGTGCTCAACATTCATCAACATCTTTATTAACAGTCTTGATGATGGGATGGAGCACACCTGGACAGGGTTACATGTGCCACCACGGGATCATCACTGGGGAGAAAGGACTGGCAAGCTGAAAGGCAGAGCAGCTGTTGAGTGGCACAGCCAGAGAAACAGACTGACAGGCACCCCACAAAGACAATTCCTTTACCTGGGCTCCAAATGCCTTATGCAACAAAAGAAGCAGAAAGCTGGACGATGAGCTGCACACTAGGCAGCAGCAACGGCAGCAAGTGGTATACTTGGGCAAGCCCAAGAGCTTCAAAGACTTTGACTCAAATACAATCCCCATGGGTTAACACTGCAACTGGCAGTAGTTTTAGTTAACAGTTTTTTCCTCAGCTCTCTCTGTCATCTTCTTCACAGATTTACATCATTTCATGGATTTTCCTTCAAAAAATAAGTAAAAATGTAAGAGAATAAAACAGATATAATGAAGTCTGATACTATGTTGTCTGTTTCTGGTTGGGTTTTTTTTGTTTTGTTTTGGGTTTTTTTGTGCAAAAGAATTATGGTACATAACCCCTGTTCATACTATATTGGTTCAAAAGAATAAAAGCCAAAAATAATTGGCATCAGCAAGGATTTTAGATTTAAAAAGAGTGAGCACAATACATTCCTTGTGTTACTCTCCTGTACTGTACTAGGAACTCTGTAATATTCCATCATTACAAAATGTGCTTGTGAAAGAATATAAAAATAGGCAAACAAAATAAAGACCAAAACACTCAAGCTCGGAACACACAGTGCACAAAGTACATTCCCATTGTATTTACCCAGTCATTAGCTATCTGTTTGCATTGTACATGGGGAAGTGCAAAGTAAACCAGAAAGCCTGCTTGCGTAGTCACTGACATCAGTATTGTAGGGTTATTAGACAGTGGACAACCTTTTGCAAAAAGCTTTTACAATTTTCAGGCTTTCTAAAATAACAGATGTGGGTTTACTGTGAGAACTGAGATGGTTCTAAGCCCTCGATGTCCTGCTGTCTCCAATCAAGTGGGCACAGTCCCAGGCATGACAGAGGCAGGGAGCCCTCATGTCTTCTGCTGATATAACAGCCTTGCATTTCAACCTACATCAACTGAAAACCCACAGAGTACACAACGAGGTATGTTTCAGAGAACCAACAGCCATCATTTGCCTCCCATGACCATCCCCAAGGCACATAAGAAATGGAAGGAAGAGTGGTTGTGGCTGGGAAAATATCCCCGTGATCTGTTAATGACCTTCTGGAGAGCTGCAGCTCACATTGCCAAGTACAGGTGAGAGAGTGTGGAGAACGGTCCAGTGGGACACGTGTTCATTTGGTAGCCTGAAGCAGCAGCACAAACACATCCTGCTCAGCCCCAAAGAAACTGTAGAGAAATAACTCCATGCGATCTTTAGCATCAAATCAATGTGTTTCCATAGCAGAAAGGCTGCCCTAAGGCTGAGCTTTTGCAGGCATGGTAATAGGAGTATGAAAGCAGCACACTTGCACACAGCTCCCAGACACGAGCCTTGCTTGGTACCTAAAGAAAAGGCTTTGTCAAAATGCACAAACAAAACAAAAATAGAAATCACCTTGACAAGAAGCTTAATGATTTCCATGATTTTCCATGACTGATGCATTTCTGCAGCTAAGTATCGTTCATGTAACTTAATCCAGTCAAAACCTTGGGAACAAAACCTTCCCAAAAAATGGGAACAATCACAGAACAGCTCAGGTTGGAAGTGACCTCAGAGATCATCTACTCTAACCTGCCCACCATGGGCAGGGACACCTCTCAACTAGATTCACCTGCTCAAGGCCTCATCCAACCTGGCCTTGAACACCCCAAGGGAGGAAGCATCCACAAGCTCCCTGGGAAGCCCATTCCAGAGTCTCACCACCCCCATACTTCCTCAGATCCAGTCTAAATTCACTCTCCACAACACAAAACCATTTCCCCTTGTCCTGTTGCTAGACAGCAACTTGAAAATTGCCAATAAAATCTACAGCCCTATTTCTCCACTCATTTTCCTTGAGTTGTGCATCCTGAGGTTCCAAAAGCATTGCCAGTTCTTCCAGAGCTTCAGCTGCAAAGCCAAAGTTAAGAATAATCTGAAACCCTTTTATATCAGTCATCTTTCTCAATTACTTTGGTTTTTTAATGTCCTTACTGCTAATAAGTTACTGCAAAATTAAAAGCAAACACAGATTGCAAAATCTGGCACAGCTGACTGGGGAAAGCAATGATGAATGTTAAAGCCTCCTAAGTGTTGGGGTTGCCTGGAATGCAGCCAGGAAATTGCCTCTGTGCCTTTTGCATAAGCTGTCAGTTAAGAATAAAACTATTACACAACGCAGCTATTTCCAGGCAACTTGTTAAGGTTCTGGCATTTGAACTGGATATAAATGACAGTTTTTACAAGAAGCCAGGGGGGTTCATTCTCTGCCCTCCAAAGGTACCAGGGAGGGAGGGAGGAAATGCCACCTTTGCTTTTCTTTCAAATCGACGTCAATGCTTTATTCACCTTAGCATATTTGTAAGTCCAATGTGACTTCAAACAGGATTTGTACCAGAGAACACTTTAGCCCTGACAGAAGGAGGATGCTGTGATGCTTTGAAGAATGGCTTTGGTCTCGCCGTTTGCAGCTGCTCAGTCTGCACACTCCCTCTCAGGCAGATGCTTCACTTCATTCCCTATGGATATATTACACATGGATTGAATAAACTTACAGCTCTTTGAAGGGCTTTCCTCCCTTTGCTTCTGATAATGGGGGAAGTAAAAAGCAAATGTATGTGTACTTAACTCGGTCACCACAGCTGAGTAACCTGCCATCACTGAGACAACCTTTGCATCCTGTAAACAAGGGAACAGCAGCTTTTCCTAATGCTACCTCATGGAGACATAGAATGGGCTGGGTTGGAAGTGGCCTCCAATGGTCATCCCATCCAATGACCTCTGAAGTCAGCGGGGACATCCTCCACCAGATCAGGTTGCCCAGAGCCCTGTACAGCCTCACCTTCAATATCTCCAGGGATGCGGCCCAAACCACCTCCCTGGGCAACCTGTTCCAGTGCTTCACCACACTCGTGGTGTAGAACTTGTTCCTAACATCCAAACTAAATCTGCTCTGCTCTAGGTTTGAAGCCATTGCCCTCGTCCTGTCACTGCAGCCCTTTGTAAACAGTCCCTCTGAATCCTTCTTGTATGTCACCTTGGGGTACTGGAAGGTCTCTATTAGGCCTCCCTGGGGCTTCCTCTTCTCAAGGCTGAACAACCTCAGCTCCCTCAACCTGCCTTTGTAGCAGAGGTGCTCCAATCCCCCGAGCATTTCTCATGCTTTTCAGTCTTTCTTCCTGATTGTTTCAGAGTAGCATTTTAAGTGCTTGCTTTCCCTGCTACCCTGGCTGTGATAGCAGTGCAGTCACGTTAAGCCAGGAACAGAAGCAGCCTACATGCTGGTCCTTACGTATCACAAAATTTACTTCAGCCTTGTTTTCAAACACTGCAGTCACTGGCACTATTTATATACCTCCCAGTGTTACTCAACCTTAACCACTGCAGAAGCGGGACCAGGTTAAGATCCCCATTACACAAGCTCTGATAATCAGCACTCATACCTCTCATTTTTTGAAGTACCATATAACTCATAAGGGCAGTGAGCACTGGGCTCCCAGCTGAGGCCAGCACAATAGCTGTCAGCACACAACTAGAGAACTAGGATGACACACTTGCAATACATTTTCAATGCTGCCAAGGGGTTTCCAAGTCAAATAAAGTTGTATTACTGCCACAGGTGTAGGTGACCTTCAGTGCAGAACTCCTAGAGAATCGGAGCAGGACTACAGCTGCAGAACCATATCCCACAGTACAACAGAATCAGACACCAGGGGGCTTTCCAAAACTATTTCAAAATGGTAGTGAAGAGAATTTACTTCTAAGTATAAAATATCAGCACTTAAAATGTTAATTATGTCTATGAAAGAAAAACTGCTAAGGTCCAGAGGAGGGCTACCAAGCTGATCAGAAGGCTGGAGCACCTCTCTGTGAAGCCAGGCTGAAAGAACTGGGGCAGTTCAGCTTGGAGAAGAGAAGGCTCCAGGGAGACCTTAGAGTTACATTTCAGTATGTGAAGGTGGCCTGCCTGAAATCTGGGGAACAACTGCTTAGAAAGGCTTGTAGCAATAGGGCAAGGGGCAATGGTTAGAAACTGGAGTAGGGCAGACTTAGGTTGGACATAAGGAAGAAGATCTTAACAGTGAGTGTGGCGAAATGCCGCAACAGGATGTCCAGGGCTGCTGTCAAGGCCCCATCCCTGGAGACATTCAAGACCATATTTGACGTGGCCCTGGGCAGCCTGATATAGTTGGAGGTGTCCCTTCTCACTACAGGGGGAGTTTGACAAGATGACCTTTGAGTGTCCCTTCCAACCCAATTCAATCTGTGAATCTGTTTACTGATGTTTATAGGCTACACAGTTTTGTTATTACAAAGTAAAACTCCCATTCCATTTAACACTGCAAAACGGTTTTATTTAATACATGCTGCAACTTTAAACTACCAGGCTACAGCCAGATTAGGGAAGAGGATTTTTTTTGCACCATGTTTTTATGCCTAGAAATACATTTTATTCTGATCATGGTGTCACTAAAGAGCACTGGAGTGCAAGTGTAAATAGCAGACTTTCCTTGCTTCAATTCAAACCATAAGTACCATCGTGTGCTACCATAACTCAGACCAGAAATTCACTTTTTCAGTATGAATCTCCTGGGCTGTGAAGGTTTCATGTTTTCATGGCATAGCTCTAGTACATACCACTGTAATTCTGTACTCCATTTCAAAATCAATATGTGGTATTTTTCTTGAAATTAGAAGCAGCTAATTTTTTTGTGCCACGTAGAGTGTATTTAGCTGTGGTGTTCAGAAGCAATAATGAGGAATAGCCTCACCACAGGACCAGAGTGGAGCTGCAACTATTACTACTTGTTTTTATTAAACTGTTCACACATATTAAATACCAAATATGTGATCATTTTAACAGTAAAAAAAAAAACAAAACCACACCATTCTTTTGCCATAGTGGATATTGCACTGTGTGTACTGTGTATATGCTGTGTGTATGGCAAAGATTATTACACCTGCACACTTTAACTGAATCAGTTCCTGCAAAGGCAATGCTTTTAACCACAGGAGGCCAAAATTCTGTGCTTACATCACCACAGAAGTCAGTCAACTTTCTGCAAGTGAAGTCATCGAGACGTGCACATCCCTGAGAACTCTGAATTTAGCATGGAAAGAGGCCTCAAACACTTTGAAATGATTCTCATCTATCTGTTTTCATAAGCCATCCTACATATTCATAATGCTTGCTCCAGGGCAAGTCCAGCCCACAGATGAAAAAATAAATCAGAGAGAGGAAAATTAAAAGTACATACACATACTAATTTTATTCTTATTTCAAATTCTTGCTATTTTAGCATAATGGATTTCTATACCTGTTAGCATAATACGTGAGCAAGCCAAGCATCTGACTCTGTCCCTGGGAAGCCAAATGTGATAATTTGTAAACCAAGAAACACATCACTGAACCATGAAAGTGCTACTGTCCCGGCAGAAATAGGGCACTCCCAAAACCACAGCCCACATCAGTAGAACCTTTTAAACAACACTTTTTAAATTTTCTACTTTTTAAAGTATTCTGCTGTTCTCAAACCAGTAAACACTGAAGCATGTAAAACCTAATTCCTTTTCAGTCACACAGGTGTGAGTGCAAAGTCGTTGCATTAAACCCTGATGGCTCTCAAAAGGCTGCTTGCTAATCATCTCAGTTGATCTAGAAAATCTTCTTTTGTTGAAGGGTTTTGAAAATCTGGCTCTGCTGAGTTAATTAAACATAGGACAGAATCATGGACTGGGCTGGAAGGGACATCTAGAGGTCATCTAATCCAATCCTCCTGCACCCAAACAGATCAGGGTGCTCAAAGCCCCATCCAGCCTGACCTTGAGTATCCCCAAGCACAGGACAACCTTTTTCCAGTGTTCCATCACCCTCATAATAACAAACTTCTTCCTAATGTCCCCAATTTACTCTTCCCTAATTTAAAAAACATTGCCCCTTGTCCTAGTGCTACAAACCCTTGTGAACAGTCACAGTATCACAGTATCACCAGGGTTGGAAGAGACCTCAAAAATTATCAAGTCCAACCCATCACCACAGCCCTCAAGACTAGATCATGGCACCAAGTGCCACGTCCAAACGTGCCTTGAACACCTCCAGGGACGGTGACTCCACCACCTCCCTGGGCAGCCCATTCCAGCAGCCAAGGACTCTCTCAGGCAAGAACTTTCTCCTCACCTCCAGCCTAAACTTCCCCTGGCACAGCTTGAGACTCTGTCCTCTTGTTCTGGTGCTGGTTGCCTGAGAGAAGAAGGTAACCTCCCCCTGGCTACAACCACCTTTCAGGTAGTTGTAGACCGCAAGAAGGTCCCCCCTGAGCCTCCTCTTCTCCAGGCTAAACAATCCCAGCTCCCTCAGCCTCTCATTATAGGGTTTGTGCTCGAGGCCTCTCACCAGCCTCGTTGCCCTTCTCTGGACACACTCAAGCACCCCAGTGTTCCCCCCCCAGCTTTCTTGAAGGTCACCTTCAGGTACTGGAAAGCCACTACAAGGTGTCCCTGGAGCCTTCTCTTCTCCAGGTTGAACTACCCCTTTCCTCATAGAAGAGTTACTCCATACCTCTGACCATTTTTGTGGCACTCCCCTGGACTCTCCTTCTTAATGACTTTTTGATCTCAACAGTTCAGTTGTCCTTGGAGAAAAGAGTTGGACAGGCAGATTAGCAGCAGTTACTAATGTCACTGGCATTAAGTCGTGATGCTTCTTGCCCTTCCCTTTCAGCACTTTCCTATGGGAAATTATCGCTGTGCTTATGTCTTTTTTCTCATTTGCTAATAAGATGACTTACAGACTATCGATTTTCAAGTAAGAACTCAGAGAGAGTTAGGTTACCTTTTGCATTGCACCAAATCAGCACTCTGTTTTTCATGAATGGGGGAAGCCAGCAGGAATGTTTCAGCAAGCTTCAGGACAGATGTTGTTTTTTCTAAGTCAGGCCACATTTCAGTAATCAAATACAGATTAATCTTAATACATGTACCATACAGAATAAAAAAAAAAAACCATAGCAGAACCCTTGAGAAAAGGAAAAAAAGCTATGTAGAAAAAGGTCTGAGCAATGACAATTGCTAACAAACTGCATTTCAGATCACAGGTGTAAAAAACTAAAATTAGCTTTACTGATTCTGCACCATGTACTCACTGAAACTGTGGCTCACTTTTCTGAGGGCTGTGTGTTGCCCCTGAATGTACTGCATTGCCTTCTGTAACTTCCAGCAAGGCAGGGCACACTCCTATGGGTTACCTTGTGTTCCTGAAGCACTGATGGAAAATGTGTGGCCTACTTCACACATGAAATTCAAACCCTGGATTCCTTCTGTACTACTGCTTTCACCTCTTGATGTGGCATGGGTGCAGGTCGGAAAGGAAGGGTTGTGTTGGGGAGACTGGAGCCTTCTCAAGGAACACATCACATTCGATATGAACTACATTTACAACAACAGAAACACTGCGTTGTCATGTCAATATTGCATGAAATAACCATCTCAAGGTTATGAGTTTAGTCTAACGGCTGGCTGCTAAACAGCTTTATCTATCTCTCCTAATACACACCAACTCTTTAGTTATTCATATCATATAAACTGCAAAGTCATATAAGATTCTAAGATGGCTGAAATCAACAAAACTAGAGAGAACAAAAACTATTTTCTTTCTATCAGACCCTGTGACATTATTATTTTAATAGATCAATAATATTATTCATAACACTCTAATACTTGAGTGCATTCTTAGCATTCTCTTAGCCCAAAGCCACTGTGTTTTTCAGGGATTTACTTATCACAAGGTTATTCCTCAGCTGAACAACAGAAGGTATAAAGAAGCAAAGTGCTGTGGGGTTTGCTGTAAGAATTGAAGTTTTCCAATGCTACGCACATGCACGCTGTTAACCAGCAGAACTAGCAGGCAACACTTCAGGCCAACCATCCTCTCCGTGCACTGACTTGTAAAAGAAATGGAATACTAAAAAAAGAAAAGGCATTCAGAAAAAAAATTTTAAATTCCACTGACTTCATCACCTGGGCCTGGGTTTTCACCCTCGGTATCAGGCAACTGTACTGCCAGAGACCTGTGGGGAGGGGAGAGGATACTGCACCCAGACAACGCCTCTGAAATCTCAGCAGCCTGTATTTCCTGCCCACTCTCTGCCCAGGGGTTGGGCATTTTGTAATGCTGCCTCTAGCAAAGAGCCACATGCTGTCTATATTCCTTCCTACTCTGCAATACTCTAAGTTTGGGAGACATCTTTCTTTAAAATGAGGAGGAGAAAGGGTAGTTTTCATCAAGTGATGGGAGAGCACAAAACATTCCTGTCGCCTTGCTCCTGACTTCCAGAGGGATACTTACACTCCTTGTACACCCTGGTTTTTTCCCTGCTACTCATGGGTGAACAGCTGGTTCTGTAGCAAAACGCAGCCACCTGGGCACGACACCAGCTGCTGTAAAATGCACAAACCCTGCTTCTTTGGTAATGACAGGCAGCAAAATACAGTTTCCAGGCCAGGACTGAAGCTCTATTTACAGCTCAGCACGATGTACAAGCAGAGATATACACAACAGCCAGGAATATTTACAGAAATATACAAGTTAAAGGTGATACAGAAACACAATTCCCCTCCCAGAAATCAGAGACCCCAGGAGGGGCTCCCAGCCACCTTTCCACCTTCTCCCCACCCCTATACCTTACCCCAAGGTTTGCCTTACGCGTAAGGTGAATTTGAAGGATCAGCCAGGGGGTTAGCAGAAAATCGGCAGAGAGAAGCCAGAAGCTCGACCGCCCAAGACGCTGTGCCCCAGAGACTGACTTATCTATGTTTTGAGTACTTACTCTTAAACATCTCAGCAAGCCTATGAGTGAAGTAGACATCACCACTGTTTCCTTTTCACAGCCTGTAATATAATTTTCTCTATTAAAATATTCCAATTAGCCTCAAACCAGCACAGTATCTTATGAACAGCTCCAGTTACACAGATCAACTTTTCCAGAGCCAGAAAGTTCCATATACAGATGAATAAAACACCTGTTGGGCTCTTTGTAGAGACACGTCTTTCAGCTCTGAAGGCTGTTTTAACAAACGGACCGCCTCGGTGTTTGGTGCAGTGGAACCAGACCTTCCTTCATCTCATCTAACATCAACTAATCATTGATTTTTTTACCTCCTTGTGAGACAACTGCCAGTAGAACAACCTGAGCTCTGTGTGCCCTGTAGCCTCCTTTCCTGCCTAAGCATCCCTGTTAAGCATAGTAAGAGCAGCCAACACATGCAGTGGGATGCCCTGCCACTGCTCTCTCGGTAACACTGGCTTTCGACAGTCCCACCTGCACCACAAACACAGCACAGCTACACGAAGCTTCCCAGGCACTTTCCAGGCACTGCCTGTATTCAGCATATGAATCGGCCCCAAAACTAGGACAGCAACTCATGTTCACTCTCCTGTGCTGCTCTCACGTTACACAAGGGACCTTCCACCAGCAGCGCAAAGCACCCTTGCAGATAAGGACACAGGAGCAGAGGGACAAGCTGGGCACTCTCCCATGTTGTTAAGTTTCTCATGTAACTGACAGAAATTAGCAATTTTCTTTTTCTCAGGAACTAATTCTGGGTTTAATTTGCTACTCGGGAGTTTTTCATCAGCTTTAATTGCTTTCGTAGCTTTCTTAAATTGTATCCCCCTGCAATGACAGCAACGACCACATGGTCCAATTGCATTCAAAAGAAGTACTGAACAAAAAAGATTATTGCAACATTTCTTCCACTGTGCCTATCTAAACTATCACACAGAAACTCAGCACTGTCATAACTCATCTTACAATCACAGGTCCAGATGTAAGACTTTAAGCCAGGACACTGACAGGCTGCGTCTGTCCCCAGGGAGAGCATACGGATCCCTTCCCCAGGACAGAGCAGAAGCTGCTAGAGCAGGGGGCTGCTAGGCAGAAAAACTGCAGCTTCCATTTTCTCTGTACTAAAGAGCCCAGTGTAGCCAACAGCAACAGCATAAAATCCACAGCGCTCCAAAAGGGCACAGAAGCACAAAGAGTTCAAGAAGCTCCTATTACATCCTCTCCTATGAATACATTCACCAACAGACAAAATTAATTTGATCTTGTGTGCGTGCACAGCCCACCAATACACACCGGTTCACAGGTCTCTTATGTGTTAATTAACCTCGTAAGAAAAGGGGGGGAGAAAAGTAATGTTCCTTATATGTGGTACTTGAAAAAACTTCAGTGAGCCATAAACATGCAGGCACAGATTTTTCTCCATCTGTATTCCATTTTCCCTTCTATTCTGCACAGATTTTTAAATGCCACAGATCACTCTTCTCCAGTCATGCTACTCTGAACTACAAACTGATGGTCTGGCCAGACCATTTCTAATTGCCCTATCAAAATACGAAAGGTCAGGGAACATACTTTCGTGAAACAACACTTTAGAACCCCAGATCAACCCACTAAAATAATTTTTGAAGTAAATCAGACACGCTACTGAGTGTCTGCTCCACATATGCAACCCCAACACACTGTGCAACTAAAAAACTCCACATATGCAACCCCAACACACTGTGCAACTAAAAAACTCCACAGCGTTCCAAATCCTGTCTTGCCAAAGCCAGTGCCCAACTACATACCAAGCTGCTATAGCTGTGGTTAATNACTCCACATATGCAACCCCAACACACTGTGCAACTAAAAAACTCCACATATGCAACCCCAACACACTGTGCAACTAAAAAACTCCACAGCGTTCCAAATCCTGTCTTGCCAAAGCCAGTGCCCAACTACATACCAAGCTGCTATAGCTGTGGTTAATAAGAGATTCCAGCATCCCACCGAAGTGTTTTGAGAAAGGATGCCAAAGGCCAAGAGATTTCAGTCACCCAAGAAGTGCTTTATAGTTCTAAAGCACTGGAAATTGGAAAGAAGGTCATTACCACCCTTTTACGGGGGACTCCTGGGCACACATCATCAGTCACTGCTCACTTGGAATTTTAAAGCAGCCGCAGCTCACTCAGAAGAAAAGATGATGCCAGAACCAAACAAAGCAAGTTAAACCCAGTGCTGTTATCTTGGCAAGCAAGAGTCAAATATCCCTGACTTGGTCATTACTTTGTAGAGCTGCCTTGTTCTCGAGTACTGCCAGAGAACATCTTGATCAGGTAGGGACCAGAGTTTTTAAGTACTGCAAAGCCTATAAAAATTGAAGCAATTTTTTTTCCCTATTAATTTAAATTAGGCAACACCTTGGTAATTTGACTTGGGATAATACAAAGGCCCACTCGGGAGCAGTTTTATTTTAACATTCACTCAAAAGTAGGAAAGTTCACAGTTTTGATTCCTCCTTAATCACAGATTCATACATTCATAGAATGGTTGATATTGGTTGGGCTCTTGTCCCAGGCACCTTGTGACAAGACAAGAGTGCATGGCAGGAGGGAAGGGTTAGATTGGATGTTAGGAAGCACTTCCTCACAGAAAGGGTCATTAGACACTGGAATGGGCTGCCTGGGGAGGTGATGAAGTCGCCGTCCCTGGAGGTGGTTAAGGAAAGACTGGGTTTGGCACTTGGTGACATGGTCTGGGCAATGTGGTGGTCTTAAGACATAGGTTGGACTTGATCTCAGAGGTCAGCCCCAGCCTCATCCAGTTCCAACCCCACTGCCATGGGCAGGGACACCTGCCACTAGATCAGGTTGGTCAACGTCTCATCCAATTTGCCCTTGAATGCCTCCAGGGTGGGAGCATCCACAACCTCCCTGGGCAATCTGTGCCAGTGTCTCACCACCCTCACTGCCAAGAATTTACTGAACTCGTAATACTGAGTTTCAATCTTCCCTCCTCAAGCTTCAATCCATTCTTTCTCATCCTATCACAACAAGCCCTGCCCAGTTTTCTTGCAGCCCCCTTCAGGTACTGGAAGGCTGCTCTGAGGTCTCCCTGAAGCCTTCTCTTCTCCAGGCTATGCAGCCCAACTCTCCCAGCCCGCCCCCATAGAGTAGGCTCTCCAGGGCTCTGAGGATCTTTGTGGCCCTCCTCTGGACCTGCTGCAGCAGCAGCATGTCTCTCTTATGCTGGGGACTGCAGAACTGGACACAGTAACAGTTGAAAATGTCACTGTTACTCAACTCTAACACAGTATTAGAAATACAAATGGGGAAGTATCACCACATTACAGATGAGAAAACATGGGATACACAGTCCATGGAAGCTTTTCTGCCCTCCTCAGCATCTGGAGAAAAACGTTCTCATTTCTATCAGCTCCATGGGCTGTGAGAAATGTAGTATTAGAATCACAGCATGGTTCTAATCAAAGCACTTTGAATTAGATCTGAAAATGTAAACTGTACTTTAGAGTCAAGTATAAACACAAAGCTTTCCTCGGCCCTAGAAAAGCAATTCCTAATAGCTGGAAAGATGAACATGTGAACCTGAGTGTGGTGCAGTAAAGAGAAAGTGTTAATGCTGCCTCAGTGACCATGCCCTCGCCCTTTCTCAGAATTAGTGTTTGGAAGGCCAAACCCATTGTTCAGAGTTACAAATCGCAAGGAATCAGCATGGATGGATCAGCAGGACAATGATGCTGGGGGTCAGCCCCAGGCAAATCAGTATTTGCATGCCAAATTAAATATAATGTGGAAAAAATGCCCTCAGTAAACACACCAAGAGCACATAATTAACACTATACACTCAACTGATTAGGGTGAATCCAACACTGAACTTGGTCATTATCCAAAACATTTAATTTCCCTGAACCACAATGACTCTCAGTGTGCTCTGCCACTCTACCATTTTGTGCTGGTCTGAAATAAACTCTTTGTGGCTCTTCAAGAAGTTGTATACAAAAATGAAAGAGTACTTGGCTGCACTCTCGCCTATTCCCCACTGCAGGAAAAACAGTTTAGACAGAAGACAAACCAGGTTTGAGGCATCTGGATGAAATGTTGTCCCCTGTCTAACAGAGAGCACAGATGAAAACAGGACCCAAGAGGGCAAGTTTTCTTCAGTGCCAAAATCACCGATCCACTGTATTTCTTGAAAACAGGTAACTCTGTAAAAAGCATAAAAGTTAATGCCAATCTTTACAGGTGTTCTTTTCTTGCTTGAATCCTTGCCTGGGCTTGCAGGTCATTGCCCACCACCACCTGTTTGGAGCAGTAGGCAGTCTCAGGTCGCTCGCTGTCCTTGCTCCATCCACCGTGAGCTGTTTACTGGCACATGCCTCTAGTCCTGCCTGACCTTTCCATCTGTGAACTCTGGTGCCATAACAGCAATGCTCCAAGAGGGCAGCCATTCATTCTCACACACTGGGCACAGCCCACCAAAATGGGCGGCCTTGTTCTCTCGCTCGTTAAAGACTCTTAATGAGGCAGAGGCTACTGTCCCTCTCAGTGCCTATGGAAACTGCGAAGCATCTTGCTTCTGCCTCTCTAGAGGGAAAAAAAAAAAAAAAAAGAAACATCTTTAGCTCCTGCAAGCAGTGAGAATGCTGCCATGCTGCACGGGAGAAGTTTACCAGTCCATCATTTTTAGACAGGACAGACCCAAAGCCAAGCAGGCAAGCACCTCTCACTGTTTAGAAACCCACGTCCTAATCAGTGCCAGTGGGATTCAAGTTTGGGTTAACCTCTTGACAGCAGAAGGCTGTACCACAAGTAGATGCTTGCTGGCAGGGCAGCCATGTGTACTCTCACTCACACAGGGACTGAGACTGTCCTTAAACCAGGATAAGCAAGTGTGCATGAGCAACTCCACAGCACAGGTCACTATTATAATTACATCCTATTTGCACTTTAGAGACATTTGTTCTTCCCTATGCCCAACAAAAATAAAATAAGCATGTATAAGGTCTCATGGGAAAACTGGACTTCACGAGGTGCTAACATCACACAAAACGGCTTGGAAGCTCATTCAGTCTTGTGCTGTGTTTCTTAGCTATAAACCAGGACTTCTGTATCAGTCACAGGTATTAGAATATGAGACAGGGTGAAAATTAAGGTATTTCCACACAGTCAGTCAAGCTGTAAGAGACTCCAGTGTAACATCCTCAACAATTTTGGCCTCAGTAAGTCAGTGTGGAGAAAGTTCTGGTACTGGCCTATGGACAGGCATTGCTTGTGAGATTTCAATTCCCTTTTACAACGTGCACAGGTTCAGAAAAAAAAAAAACCCAAACCTCTGCCTGACAAACACAACCACCAAATCCTGTGGTTCTGAAGCCCCAGGTACTGTGTAGGCACTGTAGCAACGAGAGACAAAGGTCTAGAAGAGGGCATTACAGCAGAGTACAAAGCACAAAACTTGTTCTTCTGTTTACAAAAGAAAACAGAGAAACTCAGGTATTTATTTAAGCTGGACATGAGCATACAGCATGAGCTTGCAGCCTAGAAGGCAGATCATATCCTGGGCTGCATCCAAAGCAGCATTGGCAGAAGATCGGAGAGGAGATTCTGCCAACTGATCTGGTGAGACGTCACCTGCAGTGCTGCAGCCAGCTCTGGAGCCCTCACTGTAGGAAGGACATGGACCTGATGGAGAGGGTCCAGAGGAGGCCACAAAAATGATCAGAGGGTTGGAGCAGTTCTGCTATGGGGACAGGCTGAGGAAGCTGAGGATGTTCAGTCTGGAGAGGAGGAGGTTCCAGGGAGACCTCATAGCAGCCTGACAGGGACCTATAGGCAGGATGGAGAGAAGCTGTTTACAAAGGCCTGCAGTGACAGGACCAGGGGCAGTGGGTTGAAGCTTGAGAAGAGCAGGTTGAGATTGGATGTCAGGAACAAGTTATTTTACTAGGAGGGTGCTGGAGCACTGGAACAGGTGGCCCAGGGAAGTGGTTGAGACCCTCTCCCTGAAGACATTCAAGGTGAGGCTTGGTGGAGCCCTGGCTGACCTGGACTAGTAGGGATGTCCCTGCTGACTGCAGGAGGCTGGACTAGATGACCTCTGGAGGTCCCTTCTGGCCCAGACCATTCTGTGATTCTACGATTACTGTGTCCAAGCTATTCAAAAAACTCTAAGACACAGGATAAGCCTTATTTTGGTAATAAGTATAAAGGGTTCATATTAATTTCATGTCAAAATCCTAATATGAAAGATATTTGTTTAAATATTGATTTTACTGAACTTTGCAGCACTACTGACTGATGACTCCTACTTGTAACAGTTTTTGTAGTAAATAATCTTTGGCTTTATTGGTGAATAACAAAGCTTTATATCCTCTGAGCAATCCTGGGTTCCTAACATTTGGTCTATTCACATTTATCTTCCACATCGCTTATCAGAATGTGCTGACAGGGTTCAACACTCTGCAAGACTTCAGACCTACACCACAGAAGCTGTTCCTAGTTCCTGGTGTACCCCCTGCATAGGTGGGAAATTGCACCAGCTGAACTCCAGAGGTCCTGGCCAACGCCTGACCACTCAGAGACAGCAACCACAAACTGCCTGTTTGCTGCACTGCCTGTGTTCAGACTTACAAACACAAGGAACATCCTTGTGCACCTTTCTCATATTTCTCTTACTACTTCCAGCTCCAAACTTTGGAAACAAAGCTATTACTTCCCACTATTTTGGCTTATTTCTAGATGGCGTGAGATTCTTTTCCTTCGCATCACAGAACCACAGAATACACCTGGTTGGAAGAGACCTAGAAGATGATCCAGTCCAGCCCTCAACTCAGCACTAACCCACGTCCTCCCCATGCTCCTTTTCCATGGCATTACTACACATTTTAAGACCACTTTGAATCTAGTTCCCTGTGTTTGTTCCAGTTTTTCTTGATATCCTGTACCAACATTTCCTGGGTGATGCTCCAAGTGACAGGCACAGAGAGAGTGATGAGCAAAGCCAGGCTATCACAGCTTGCGATTGCGCTAGGCGGGATAAAGAGTGCAAGGGACACAGGTAACTAAGACAGCAAATAAAGGACTACACTGTGCCAACAATTTCTGCTTCCATTTTACTGCCCATTGTGGCTGTCAGAGCCATGTTCTGCACTATCAACTCAGATTTCACACTGTGCATGGCAGCTGAGCACCCCTTCTCCTGTGCCTGCCCTTTTCTTAGGTATCTCTGTTACATTTCATCACAGAATGGACATGCTGCTGTGCAACCTGCTCTAGATCAACCTGCTCTGGCAGCAAGGGGCTGGACTAGGTAAACACTGGAGGTCCCTTCCAGCCCCTACCATGTTGTGATTCTACTGCTGAGAAAATGGAAATAATGAGACCGTTTGGAACATCTCAACAAATTCTGAAGTCACAATTTTGTTTTTTGTTTCAGCATATTCTTTCTATGGTAGCCTGCTTTAGAACAGAACTGCCATGAAACTCTTCAGTTTTTGAAAGGTATTCCTTGACATATCCTCTCTTCCTGTTCCTGAAATGCTTCTCACAAAACAGTTCATCTCCTGATGTCACAACCCATCAGGAAACCACATCATTTACTGGAGATTGCACCTTACTTTGCAGCACCAGGAGTAAATCTAGAGCACCACCAATCCAAAGAGGTGGACATTATTATATGCAGTTTTCAGCTACAGAACTGAAGAACTGAAAGAAAATAGGATCACATCACTCAATCCTCAGAGACATGCTGTTTATTTCACCACACCTACTGGCACCTATCTTCTGAATAATGTCAGCTTGAAAGCTGTGTAACTCTGGAAGAACTCCTGAGGACCGAGCCTGCTCAGCTATACATTTCCTTGGTAGCCAGCCCAACGTCCCCATGCCCCAGGTCCTCAGGAGGTACAGCCAGATGCCCAAGAACAAAGCAGTTCCCAGGCAAAAAGGCAGAGAAATTACTCTCCGACAGAGAGCCACAACCAAACCACAATGACTCTGTTCTCGACAGGACATCACTTTTTACGTTGGTGCAGCCCTCTACAGAATACTCTGTGCCAACCTGCTGTGCTACAGACAGCAGTGCTCTTCACCAGGCCAGCAAACACCTTCCTGCTGGAATGTGTCCAGAACAGGGCAGCAAACCTGGTAACGAGTCTGAAGAACAAGTCTCGGGAAAGGCTGAGCGAGTTGGGGTTGTTTAGTCTAGAGAAGAGGCGAAGGAGGGCAGACCTCACTGCTCTCTACAGCTACCTGAAGAGAAGCTGCAGTGAGGTGGAGGTTGGTCTCTTCTCTCTAGTATCAGGTAACAGGACAAAAGGAAATGGTCTGGAATTCTGACAGAGGAGGTTTAGACTGGATATTAGGAAACATTTCCTTCCAGAAAGAGTGGTCAGGGATTGGCACAGGCTGCCTAGGGAGGTGGTAGAGTCACCATCCCTGGAGGTGTTCAAGAAATGTGCAGCCATGGCACCTGGGGAAAGGGTTTAATGGCCATGGCAGGGCTAGGCTGATAGTTGGACTAAATGATCTTAGAGAGCTTTCCCAGCCAAAACAACTCCAGGATTTGGAGTCTGTGTGCATTTCTTGGCTTTTAATCACTTTCATGGGGTATGCTGTTGTCAGTGTTATTGATGTACACAAAGATCAACATTCCTAAACAAATTACATTTAAAACTCCTTAAATAAAAAAACATCCAAAATGAATAAACCATTTTCTATTTTTCAACATAGACATCATTTGGAGAAAATGGGTAGAAGTCACCAAGACCTGTCCGTGACATACACTGTCTGTGTCTGCAAGATGCTATGTGCTAATTCCCTACATTTACTTCAGTTCTAGCAGAGAACATAAACCACCGTACTACTGTATCCATAGTAAAGCTTTCCCACATCTACTCCCACAGAAAGCAGCAATGCTACAACATATTTGACATACCAGCCCCACAAACCAGGAAATGAAAACTGAAGCCACTAGTCAGTCCACTCCATCCTAACTCTCCCAACAGGCACATATCTTCAACAGCAGTCGATAAACTTTCCAGGGCTCCTAATTCTGCTCACCTCCATCTCTGATTTCTAAAATACTCCCCACCAAACAGCCTTCACTCCTTAGACCAGTAGCATAGGTTTTGTAAATGTGTGGATAAAGGAAGAAAGAAAGGTGACCTGAGTAACTGCAAAGGACATTACATGTAGCACTATGCCAGCTCGGTGCAGACAAAGTCTTGCACTTCCTAGTCATTGGACACCAGTAAGTCAGAAATGAAGGAGGACAGCCTCTGCTCTTCAAACAACAACCAAGCTGGGTGTATGTGTCCATCTGCTAGTGGGTAGAGAAGCTTTACAGCGAGATCTGGACAGGGTAGACCGATGGGTCAAGGCCAGCTGTATGAAGTTCAACAAGGTCAAGTGCCAGGTCCTCCAGCAGGGTCACGACAACCCCATGTAAGCTACATACTTGGGAATGTGTGGTTGGAAAGCTGTGACTCAGAGAGGGACATGGGGATATTGGCTGACAGTCCACTAACATGAGACAGCAGTGCCCAGCTGGCCAAGAAAGCCAGTAGCACCCTGGCTTGGGTTAGAAACAGGTGGCCAGAAGGGACAGGAGCGGATCATCCTCTGTGTGCAGCACCGGTGAGGCCACGCAACTGCTGTGTTCAGTTCTGGGCCACTCACCTCAGGAAGGACATTGAGGGGTTGGAGCCTGTCCAGAGAAAGGCAATGAGGCTGAAGAAAGGCCTGGAGCACCTGGGCTATGAGGAGGCGCTGAGGGAGCTGGAGGTGTTCAGGCTGGAGAAGAGAAGGCTGAGGGCAGACCTCATTGCTCTCTACAGCTACCTGCAGGGAGGTTGGAGCAAGGAGGGGGCAGTCTCTGCTCCTTGGTGGCAAGCGACAGGATCAGAGGAAATGGTTTCACAGTATCACAGTATCACAGTTTCAGGTTGATGCTAGGAAATATCTCCTCACTGAAAGAGTTCTCAAACATTGGAATAGTCTGCCCAGGGCAGGGTTGGAGTCACCATCCCTTGAGGTGTTTAAGCAGCCTGTGGAGCTGGCACTTAGAGATGTGGTTTAGTGCTGACCCTGCAGTTCTGGGTTGAGGGTTGGACTGGATGAGCTTTGAGATCTCTTCCAACAGGATGTTTCCTTGACTCTGTGAAAATATGCGCACGTCCTGTCACACAAGGAAGCTGCATAAAGCAAGCACATTGCAAGCACTGCGTGTTCTACTAATGAGGATTAACATTTACATTTTAACAACAGCTATTTGCTTTTGGCTTACAGATTTTTTCCCTCAAAACTATACAATTCAAAACGATTTTAATGAAACACCAGACAGCATTCTTCAGATTGCCATGACATTGTCACCCATGTGACAGAACCACAGAATGCCGGATTGGACTCCAAGGACCATCTGGTCCAACCTTTCTAGGGGACCAAGACCTAAATTTCAAAAAAGTCTTCTAACACATTTTGTTTGTACATAATGGAGGTGTTTAGGACCTCACACTGAAAGGTCATTTGCTTTTAAAAGAAAGAAAAAAGATGCTTTTTAGTCTTTTCTAAAACAGAATCTGAGAAGCCTCTTCAAGTCTGTTGCTTAAACCACAGTAAGATTCAGAAAAATTCCAATGTAAATTTAGCTTTCTGATATATTACATCCCACAGTTATTCTGGAATAATATGAAGAGATAATGGCAATGGTTTCTTAGAGGGAAAAACAAAAAAACCCAAACAAACAGAAAAAAAAAAATCACCTTTGAGTTTGTTCAGGATGAGCCTTTCAAAAACTACTCCCTGGTGAAACCAAGACCAGTGTTACCTGCAGAACCCTCAAATGATGATGGTTGGTTACTGCAGGATGACAGCACCACTGATCCCTTACCCTCTTCACACTGCAAGCTCAACAGGAGTGCTCATCTTTTTACAGAGATCAGTATAGCTAAGCTCAAAGGTTCAACTCAGTAAAATTGACCTAGAATAACAATCCCTTCACTTGCAAGAAAAAAGCAACACATTGCAACTGAAATTGGAATGCTACAAATAAGGAGATCTGATACAAAGGTTACCGATCCTTCCAGGCACAAAGGGCTTCTAAAAATCAAGGATCAGTTCCTTGTTTTTTCCCTTGTAGAACGGTCCCCTCCTGCATCCTTTAACAAGTCCCAAACGTTGGTAGGCAGCAACCAAACCGTCACACCCTCTCAGTCTGCAGAGTGGTCCAGTGTCCATGACTCCTGATGCTGGGTGTCCCCATCCTGGCCCATGGGGATGAGACTGGTGACAGCCCTGACAAGAGACAAGTCAGGAGCCACATTTCCCAAACCAGGTTACTGAGGCTCCGCTCCCTGCCGCGGTGCCTCCTGGCTCCTTTGCATGTGTGCATGTGGAGAAGATCCTGTCTTCACACAACATAATCTGCTCCTGTTTCCCTCTCTCTTGCCTCATCCCTCTTGGAAAACCTCCTGTTTGTCTTTTTTAATTATTAAAACAAAACAACAACCACCACCCCCGGGACACAAACTGTGGCTTTACATTCTTTCGTATTACAAGCGATGAATGCACTGATGACTTCCACACCCAATGCTTCATTATTTTGGAAGTGACATCTCAGTGGGCCCTGCTCCAACGACGCTCCAGTTGTATTTCTTCAGTGAAACTTTAGTGTCCTCCCTGTTGAACACGACACTTTTGCAAGCTGTTGCACAGGATATAACCAATATGGAGGACTAATGGTATCTGCATTTAATTTACCCTATCAGCTGTTCCTCACTTGGGAATACACATGAAACACCACTACAGAGGGTAAAGTCACGTCAGTTTCAACTGCACCACTTTGTCATGTTCTAAAAGTTCCACGTTTAAGAAATCAGAGTAATTGACTACTTAATGCAATTATATGCCCCGTTAAAATAGTCTGTAACTGACACAGAATAAATCTTATTTGACATCCTCTCCAAATGCTGCTTTTAATCTCTCATATGCAAAACCAAAAAGCCCTCATCAATGTTTTTTTTTCCTACAGTTTGAGAGAAATCCTAATTTACATTACCACTCTATTCCTTGGACTTGATGACCTCAAAGGTCTCCTCCAACCTCAACAGTTCTAAGTGTCCATCACCATGAACGGTTTGTGGCAGCTAACTTTTACAATAACCTAGACACTTCTGTTCACCTTGTTTCTGTGCAAGGGACCTTGCAGAAAGGATGGAATAACAATATGGAAACTAACCGCACTTTATTGAAGTCTTATTACTTCCATGTGTAGGAGGAAACTACAGCCAACTGCGATCTCAAATTTTTAGCATTCCCCGTGTGCCTTGTATCCAGCAAAACAGAATTCCACCTTTTTGCTTTATTTTTAAAGCACAATGATATCAGATATCTGGACTTCTCTTGACATTCAGAGATCAAATGTTTTAACTGAGAAAAGGGGCAAGGCCTTTATCCTGCCCAGAACAGTAGCATCCTCTGCAAAGCTGTAGTGCTTTGCAAATATTCTAATCTCTTCTGCAGTGTGAAAACTCTTTAAAATAACTCTTATCAGAACATTAATGCAGGTGATAAAGCCTTCAGAAGTGGATATAAAGTGTGTTGGCAACATGGTTGTAAAATGGATTCAAGCTAACTGGCTTGACTTGAACATCTCTCCTATGAAGAGAGACTGAGAGCCCTGGGGCTGTTTAGCCTGGAGATGAGAAGGTTGAGAGGGGATATGATCAATGTCTATCAATATCTGAGGGGTGGGTGTCAAGACAAAGGTTCCAGACTCTTCTCAGTGGTGCCCACTGCCAGGGCAAGGAGTAATGGCAACAAGCTAGAGCACAGGAGGTCCCACCTCAACACAAGGAGACACTTCTTTGACGTGAGGGTGACGGAGCACTGGCACAGGCTGCCCAGAGAGGCCGTGGAGATTTTGAAAACTCTCCTGCATGCATTCCCTTGCAGCCTGCCCTAGAGGATTCTGCTTTGGCAGCAGGGTTGGACTCAATCTCTGGAGGTCTCTTCCAACCTCTAACACGCTGTGGTTCTGTAATGGATAAATTGAATGCCAAGGAGTTATACTCCAATGTATTCTGAGGTAGCATGTGTGATAAACTAAGCGGTACTTCTCAAGACAGAAACCCTAGTTTCCTAAAAGATATGACTGTAAAAATTGTGTGCTACTACCATGAAAGAAACCTTTAGTCTCAATATTGACAGGAATAAATAGCCTTCCAATAAAGCATTTTAAACCTTGTTTTCTAAGTAAGTGATGTTTTACATGCTACACCTTCTGATATGAAAAACAACCTCAAGATGGATCCATCAGGCAAGTACTTTTCTTAGTGGAGGTCTGAGGAGATGAAAAACGCAGACTGCAGTTTCAGCAATACATTGAGTAGCCCGTGCTCTTCCAAAAGTCTTTACTGATAGGCTTTTCTTTCTTTTCAACTCACTTTGCCCTCCAACACAAGAGCTCTCCTCAGTTACACCAGCAAATGATGGGATTGATGTATGCCTTAGAACAGCTCTCTCCTCAAATCAGACAGTCAATAAGTTGCTTCAGTTGGAAAAGACCTCTGAGATCATTGAGTCTGACCATCAACCCAACACTACCATGGCTACTAAACCAACCATGTCCCAGAGTGTCATGTCTGCATGTTTTTGAATAATTCCAAGGACAAGTGACTCCACCACCTCCCTGGGCAGCCTATTCCAAGCTCATTCAAATGTTGTTAACATCACAAGCCACTGAAAGACAGGATCCTTTGGCTGAGTTTGTCACGTTTCTGTGTGACTCTAACAAAACCCATCTCTTTTCACACTCACCTAATGACTTTAACAGACCTATTTTAATCAAAGAGGTTACTTATCAAAGAAGGGACATCAAATACTGATTGCATAGAAAGATGGTAAATATTTGTTCTTAATGAAGCCAAAATGTTGGTAGAAAAAGTGAATGACCATCATATGATTATATTAAAATTAATACAATTACTTCTCTAAAACAAATTACAACACAAACTCAGAAAACAGTTTTCCAGCTGCTTATACATGTTTAGTTCAAAATTACGTTCCCAGAAGAATCAACTTCATTCTTTCCTACAAAAGGTTAATTCCCAAGCTTTAAATACTTGCTTGTATGATTCAAATTTCATGATTTTTATAATCTCATTTCTCTCCGGTCTTATAAGTTAACTACTCTGAGAAGAGAAAATCAGAAAACAGAGGTCAGACAGTGATGGAAACAGTTTAGCTGTTTCTAGGAACCAGTACCACTGATGTGCACAGAAAAGCAATGAAGCAAAGGGGCAGGTACAAATAGAAAATGTGTCAGAAAGATCCAAAGGACTTTCAAAAAAGCTGAAGCCCAACAGTCCAGACAGTTGACACTGACATACATCTCAACCTCTCAAACCTGCTCTGTGCTTGCAAGCTCCATGCCTGCGTGAGCCTCACAAGCATATATGAACCACTATTGCAGACTGCTTTCCTAATGAGGACTTTGAGCACTTTCTCTAATGCTACATTATACTGTACTGCACCCCAGTGCCTTGGCTGGGTCTGACTGCAACTTTCCTAGAATGTGTATGTAAGAAGTTTCGGGGATAAAAATGTGAGAAGGGCAAAAAAATGCATTAAAAATAGACTATACATAAAGATTTTCCCTCTGCATCCGACTGCATCGCCCCTGCTTTTTGAAGTGCAGGTTTGCAGCTCAGCAGATGGCATGCACAGTGCCTAGTAGACACACGATTCAACTGTTCAGACAGAACAAGCATCCTCAAAACCCAAATTTAACAAAAATGTAAAGGAATTACTTCTTGAAATCACAAACCCCTCAGCTTTTACTGTAGTAACTTGCAACAGGTAAATGTGGCAAGCCATGCAGAACACAAAACACAAACACAAAACCTGCTTACCTGCACTGTGGAACTGATTTCAGATGCAAATCCTCCTGTCAAGGGAGCCTCATGGCTAATCAGCAATCGCCCAGTCTTCGCCACCGACTGAAAGAAAGGAAATCAAATCCCAGCAAGGTAAGCAAATAACAGCTCTTGTGCTTTCTTGCTTGTGTTACTTCTGGAATAGGTGAAATATGTGACATTATTAACAGTGTTAAAACGCAGTCATTTTCCCCTCCCACATTTTCATTCCAAGACAAGTCTATAATGAGCAATTAATAAGATGGTTTTGTACTTACTATAAAAGCATTGAATCTTCTGCTCCCTTTTAAGCGGATAAGTACACAGTAAGAATAAAACTGTATTCCACTGAATCAAAATGCAGCATTTGTGATGGAGAATAAGGATTTTAACAAGCCAGAACAAATTGGCATCTTGAAAATGCTAAAAGGCACACATATAAAGGAACCTTTCACTGATACATCTCTGTGCACAAACAGATCCTAGGTGAAGTCACAAATCATAGCAGTCCAGAAAGCAAAACTGATACGAAATTGTTTGTAAGAACACCTGTGTCCACCCCAATTTAATTTTTACATGGCAGTTATAAGCACATGTTCTAATTTTAAATGCTAGTGTTTGTGTAGCCTTTATGGCATCTACTCAACAAATAACGCCATAGCACAATATGTACAGAAGGTGATCTATGCACCTTTTACACTCCTGGTGCAACAGGACAATGAAAGCAAAATCTTTTTAATCTGATGGGAATGTAAAGTTTCACCACACCCAAAAATCTTCAGGTTTATTACAACTGCGTACTAAATTACCTAGACTAGAACGACATCAGATACCTTTGGTCACAAATGTGGCAGCAGAGCGATACTTTTCATAAAATACACTGTATGATTTCATGATGTGCATAAAAAGGTCAGAAGCAAACCCAGTCCAGAACAGCGCATGTCAGTCCTCCCAGAACAGCTCCTGTCTGATGCTGAAGGCAAGTACGCAGCGTGCTGCTGATGTACCTTTAGTCACCAAACAGATGCGCCCCACACCACGATACCATATCACAGTCCTGATGCTGTTCAGTTTCAGCTTCCTGTCTACACCAGCACGTTCTCCAGTCAGGCAGCTTCATCTTCTCAACACAATAGCAAACATAAAAGGCATTGCCTAAGTTACACAGTTTGCCTTGCGATTTGAGCAGGTTTCTACTTCCTTTGCCTTTCTAGCAATGACTCAATCAATAGCTCCAAGCAGCTCATCTTTAGATGTACTGGCAAGTCACAAGCATATAAACACAACCCATACACTGTGCTGTGAAGTAGACTGACAACATTCAGAGCTAAACGAGCTCGCTCTGACTGTGATAAAGTAATCCACAGTTATGCAGGCTTATTTCTTTCATTTCTTCTGCCAGCACTGGAAACTCCTAGCTAAAGTGTAGAGGCATTAGCTGCACCACAAAGCCGTGCGATACGTAGAGCCACAGATTACATTGGGTTGGAAGGGACTCTCACAAGTCACCTTGGCCATCCCCCCTGTAGTGAGCATGGAAACCTCCAGCTAGATCAGGTTGCCCTGGGTTACATCAAGTGTGATCTTGAATGTCTCCAAGGTGAAGGCCGCAACATCCCTGGGCAGCACATTCCAGTATTTCATCACTCTTGTAAAGAACTTTCTCCTTATATCCAACCTAAAGCTACCCTGCTCCAGTTTTCAACCCCCTGCCCCTTATCCTGTTGCTACAGGATAGTTCAATGCACAAAAGCATATTCTGGGTTTCAGTTGCTATAAGACTGACAGAATTAATCAATTTTAAAGGTTCTTTGAGAACCTTCTTATTTTAAACAAAGATTCTTCTGCACAGATTTGTTCTGAGAGGTCCACACTTTGAAACAGTACAAGGTATCATTAAAGTTAGAGATTTGGTTTCTCAGCATTTAATAGCATGAACCAGACACTGTTACATCACGTATAAGATAAGCCACACAAGCTCAGAGCAGTAACCCAGCAGGCCAGTATCCTGTCTCCACAGGGGAGACTATTTGATGTTTAGCAAACAGTAGGAATAGCCCTTCAATATGTTTTTTTCACCATTTCTTAGCCTCCAACTATTTTCACATCACAGGTTTCCTGAGTCCAATCTGATAACTTTTCTTGCATGATTTTTTCTGTTCTCAAATTGAACCCCTGTAAACAATAAAGGAAAAAAAAGAAAAAAAGACACAGATCTCTGTTTTTGAAACCTGCTTTTCCTACATGAGAAATCCCTGCTCTTGCATTTGCCCCCCAAGGGCTTCAAGGATGCTCTGTTCAGAGCAAACAAGTAGCTGTGATCACCAAGCATTGCACGTAATCATCTTGGCCCTGCCATAAAGCACTAAAGTCACTCCTGGTGGGAATCCCTGCTAGCATAGCTTTAGTGCTTAGTATCCATCCTAACTTGTTCAGGGCCAGTGTAGACCTGTAGTACATTGTGTCATGCAGAAATATCTTAAACAAGTCTCCTAATGATTGAACCAGAACCAGAATGAGTAGATATGAGCCACTATACTACATTGCAAATAGAGTCCTGGACTTTATGCGATCACAGAATGTGGGGGGTTGGAAGGGACCTCGAAAGATCATCCAGTGCAAGCCCCCTGCCAGAGCAGGATCTCCTGCAGCAGATCACGCTGGAACACATCCAGGTGGATTTGGAATGTTTCCTGAGAACGAGACTCCACAACCTCCCCAGGCAGCTTGTTCCAGGGCTCTGTCACCCTCACAGTGAAAAAGTTTACCTGGAGCACTGTGTACAGTTCTGGAGGCCCCAGCACAAGCAGGTTATGGAACTGTTGCAGTGAGTCCAGAGGAGGCCACAAAGATGGTCAGAGGGTTGCAGCAGCTTTGCTACGAGGACAGGCTGAGAGAGTTGGGGTTCTGCAGCCTGGAGAGTAGAAGGCTTCCAGGAGAGCTTGGATTGGTCTTCCAGAATCTGAAAGGGGCTACAGGAGGGCTGGGGAGGGACTATTGACAAGGTCTTGTAATGTCAGGAAGAGAAGTTTAAGATGGCAGAGGGAAGACTAAAACTGGATGTTAGGTAAAAGTTGTTTGCAGTGAGGGTCATCATACATTGGCACAGGTTGCCCAGGGAGGTTATGGATGTTCCATCCCTGGAGGTGTTCAAGGCCAGGCTGGATCAGGTCTTGAGCGACCTGTTCTAGTGGGAGGTGCCCCTGCCTATAGCACAGGGGGGTTGGAACTGGATGAGCTTTGAGGTCCATTCCAAGCTAAACCACATTCTATGATTCTGTTCCCATGGAAGCTCCTCTGGTCCAGCCTGCACCCATCACCCCTTGTCCTGTCACTGGACATCACTGAGCACAACCTGGCTCCATCCTCCCGACACTGTCCTTCACACCCTTGGAAGGGTCCAGGGCAGATTTAGGGTGTGGAACATCTCCCTTGTGAGGAAAGGCTGGGGGAGCTGGGACTCATTAGCTTGAAGTAGAGCAGACTGAGGGGTAACCTCATTCAGGTTGATAAAGGTGTGAACAGCAGTGTCAGGTGGATGGAGCCAGGTTTAATTAGGCTGCCTTCAATTGCAAGCTGCTGGTTCTTACTGTACTTCTTTTTTTCTAGCTGGTGAAACTATCCTCAGATTTCTGCTCCCCACATGAATACATCATGACTGTGAGCAAATGATCTCTTAACTACACTTTTGCTAAACTAAACAGGCTGAACTCTAAATTTCTCATTGCACAGCACACTTCCAATTCCTTCACCATTCTTACAGCCCAGCCCTAAATCATCTCCAGTCCTCAATGACCTTCTCGAAGTACACCCATCTGGAACCAGCATTCTGGCCTTTTACAGAGCAGTGCCTAATATGGAGGTGACAGAACCTCAGCACCTCAGCACTGCTGCTCTTGGATGTATTAGGTCTTTTGGCCAAAGCATAACAACATGAGTCCAGCTTCAACTGATGACTCCTAGTCCCTGTTCTTAGGAAAGAGGGTTTTGTCCTTAAGGGATAATTGCTTCTTGGAATAAAGATGGGAATATAGCATGCATTTATTATTTCAAGATTCAAAGTTGTATTTGTTTATGCTGAAAAATCCATTGTGTGCCTAAGCCCAGCTCAGTTAATAAACCTACCTTCTCCTTATCAGTGAGGTTCTAATCTGTTCATTTCTCCAGCTGTTTGGGACCTCTAACTTTTTACCAGTAACAGCTTTAAATGTTTTCCGTATCTTTGACAGAAATACTAAAAACCAGGCTAAAAGCCCAACTCTGCAGGCCCTTGTGACTTTACTGCTTCCATTCACTAACACTGTCCTCCTATACCACATAGTTCAAGCCTTATTTCTCAAACCATGTGCACTTGTTTCATGAGAACCTGTTAAAGTGTTCCCAAGCAATTCATAATCAATCACGTATTTCTGAGTTGTCTTTGCATAGGTGTTTCCTCCTTGTTAATTTGCTCCTAGTTTGGTTTTATAGATCATGCCTCCTAACTCACTTGGTACCCAGTTTTTTGTGGCTCCATAAATTCCTGGTTGAGAGGCACCTTGCTTCAGTAAACATTTGTTTTCTGCGTGACTCCTTCATTTTAATTCTGATATTGTTTTTTCTGTCTTACAGATGGCACTACTACACTGTAATGACAACAGCCAACAGTGACAGGTGTGATCTTCTTTTTCAAGCAAAGTCTTTAAACATATATTACCATGTAAAAATGTCCATATAGCTTAGGACAAAACTGTAGCCCATGATGTGGGGGGAGGGGGAGGAAACGACCACAAACAACAACAGCAACAACAACAACCACCACCAAAAAAAAAAAAAACCCACAACCATTTTCCTACTTTACTAGTGTCCAAGAATGAGTAATTTCTTTAATCCCTGTACTTTCATATGGAAATTTAATCTTATTTCCTGGAAGTAAAAAGTTAAAAGCCAGTTAAAAGTTTTAAAAGTAACTGCTCTACAGTCTCCAGGGCACAGTGGATACTGTTAGTGATCATTTGCAGATACTCTATTAATTATTAATTTAATTTCTAAAATATATTATAAAACATCAGTCCTGTTAAATCAAAGAAGACAAGCCTTCAACCTCCAGGATAACCAAAGCCCAACAGAAGACCATTCACAGTCCAAACAGAGGCAGCACAGTAATGTCAGGTGATGGTTTCCTCAAACTTCAAGCTTAATGGGAACTACCACTGGCATAAACCTGGAGACAAGAGCGGCTGAAATCAGCACAGATCACTTTACAAAGGTGGACAGTAGGAGTAGGTTGTGTTCATTTGGATCAGCTAGAGGAAAGGATGGTCCTTCAAAGAATGACATAGTTTCATAGGTGATGGAATGGTTTGGCTTCAAAGGGACCTTAAAGATCACCTAGTCCCAACTCCCATAGCATTGGCAAGGACACCTTCCACAGGACCAAACGGCTCAAGGTCCTGTTCAGCCTAGCCTTGGACGCCTTCAGGCAGGGGACATCCACAAGCTCCCTGTGCAACCTGTTCCAGTGTCCTACCAGTGTCCTAGAGACACTTCCACAAGGACAAGTGGTGCTGTGTCAGAGCAAAAGTCCAGTGGCACTCTCACCCCCATAATGAAATGCAAGAAAATCGCCAATGCATTTGCAAGAAAAATGCTTACAGCTCGGAAGGCTTTCTGAGCTGCACCCCAGTGAGGCAGCCAAGCAAATTATTGTCAACCTCTCTCACCACTCTCTTTATCCAAGAGTTTCTCTAACCACTTTGCTGTTCAACTCTCGTCATGTTGGCCACTTTCTCTTTTTCCTCCTAAGGCACTGATGCCAGAATAAAACAACACAAGTCTGGTACTTTGAAAACTAGGTGCTGGCACTATCAACAGCACACTATGACCTTACTCTGAAGAGAACTGACACATGCCAAGGCATTTGACAGTGAAGGGCATTGTACACTGCTACTCTCCACACATAGCAACAGGGTTACTGCCCTTACAGAACAACACAGACACTGCCCTTACAGAAACAATCCAAGTCAGTTTCATTCCAAGTTACTTTAATTATGTCATGATGCCAAGTTACCTATTTTTTTTAAGAAGAAAATCGTGCTCTCATAATTAAAAGATTTTTCATCTCTTACGGAGAAGGAATTATTTTGATATTTAATTCCACATCCACGTTTTTGCATATTTTTGATCACGTTCTTTAGAGACTAGCAATTTCCTGCATAACTGAAAAACACCTCCCAGCTTTTAAAAATATTTTTAAAGTTGTCAAAAGTACTGAAACTGTATTTGCATTTTATGCCATTTTGCACCGACAATTATACAGCTGTATCAAAGTCAACATCAACATATATGTGCCTTTAAAGAAAAATCAGAGTATGGATGCTGTGATGGTTTGGGAGTTACCCACCCCCACACAAAATGAAATCACCCAGACTAGACCCAGGTAGCTGGAAGTTAAGGAATGAAGCTATATTTACAGCTTGGCACAACTTGCAAGCAGATATATATATATATACACGCAACATACAGTTATAGACAAGTTAAAAGTAGCACAGAAACACAAATTCCCTCCAAAACGGTCAGACTGCGGACCCAAACCTCCCCACCACTTCCCCTCCTTCCATCCCTTCAGCAATAACCAGATCAATCCAATCCCCGTACAGCTCACCTGATAAATCTGGAGAGACCTGAGGTGAGATGTCAGACGACAAGGAGGTTAGAGGAAATAAATGGTTAGGTCGAATTAGAGTCAAGCCACCACAGATGATCAGAGTGAAGAAGCAGAATAACAACTACTGAGAACTAGCTCAGAGGTGTGTGAGCAGTGAGTGTCTTATCTGTATTATGACTGGTTGTGCTTCTCAGCAGAAGAATGAGTAACATAGGTTACTGGTTTTGTTTTTCTTTCTTCTCACAGCTAAGGATTTAATTTCTCTCACTAAAATATTCCAATTAGCCTCAAACCAGCACATATGCTTACAGAAACACCCAAACTTAGTAAAGCTTCAATAAATGCCTTGAAAATGCATTTGTGCTTGGAAACTTTAGAACCTCAGGAAGGCTAATTTCCCCACCCTATTAGTGGTCCTTTCCTTTTCACATTTCCATAACAAATGGCCTTGCACTGCAGCATTCTGGGTGCGTCATGAACAGAGGGACAGAGGTAAAACCCCAGGTTTCCATTCAGCATCTCCCACAGAGCGATGCAGAGGATGAGCTGCCAGGCGAAGCACTGAGGAGTACTTTCACATGGTTCGCACCCATCTGCAGGGTGGCTCATACAGGCAAAAGGAACTGTTTGTGTGTATGATGTACTGCAAGCTTAACAAAGGTAGCTGCACTGTCTCAAGTTTTGACCCCCCCAGAGTTGTGGGATCTCTGGAAAACCAAAATAGATCCTCCAGCATCTCGGGGGGTTGCTACATTAAAGGAATAGAACTAATAGAAGGGAAGAGGAATAGGGTGTGCCCTAACAGCCTGGAGAGGTGAAAGCCCTGCACCTCCCAGTGACCAGGATCTAGGTTAGAAACGGTCACTATCAGCTGTCCAGCAGAATTGCCTTCCAGAAGCAGTAAAAGCGAGGAATAGTAGGCACTCTTTAAAGCTCCGTCACACCACTAAAAGCAATTCTTAGTACTGAAGAAAAAAAATGCATTAAATTGTCTAAAATAAAAGAAAAAACATAATTTGGTGTTTCAGCAGTACTGGATTCCCAGAAGGAAAAGGAGAGAGTCTCCAAATCTACTATGTCATACTGTCTATGCTACACTCCCAGAAGTTGTCTGAAATTCATTTATCAGTAGTCAGGACATAAAGGCAAACAAACGACATCAAAGTCCATCACTTCATCATATGCAGCTCAGTAGCTCAAAGTATGAACCAGATTTATCAACTACTGGTAGTAAGACTGTCAGCTTTAGAGTCATTCTGCTAAAGACTCCTAAGGCTACTTGCAGTATAACAAACACATCAGAGTATTGCAGTAACAGAGCAGAGAACCCCAGCCGAATACTGGCCGCGGTACCTGTGGATCAAACACAAAACTGCTTGGAAAGGACAGCATGTCATTCTTATTCCTTCAGTCATCACTGGAGAAAATCTTTCACCAAAATATTTACAAAGGGTAAAATGAAAACCCATAGGCAGTTCTGCAACAGAGAAGTGTGCTGCTTAGCAGCAGGGAACAAAGAATCATAGAATCACAGAATCATAGAATGGTAAGGTTGGAAGGGACCTCAAGGATCATCTAGTTCCAACCCCCTGCCATAGGCAGGGACACCTCCCACTAGTACAGGTTACTCAAGGCCTCAAATCCATTTTCATTTCAGCTTGACAAAAATGGCTGAAAAGTTGCCAATCATTTTAACTGACTCACATTAGCAGAACACAGAGCTTTGCCTTGCTGCTAGAAGGTAACCAAAACAGAGTCTTCTAGTCCATTACTGCCTGCTTGTTCAGCTGATGCAACCAAGGTTTGTGCTTTCTGACCTATAAGCCTGGAATTCATTGTCTGCAGATGACACAGCTGAGGTTGCTGTGACATTCTGCAGCCTGGACAGGGCTCAGATCTACTGCCAGCTTCAGAAGCTAGAATGAGTTTCCTCAAAGCAAAAGGGTCTGTGATAACCAATTTACATGGCAAGGAAAAGCAGATCCATTAGGGCTCTCAGACTGCAAAGACAACAAAGATGAAGAGGCACTGATTCTGGTTTCTAACAGAGAAGCAAAACAGTCTGTAGGAGACAACAGTAATAGGAACCAGGGACAAGGGACAGAACAGAGAGACAGTGCCCACCAGTACTCAGCACAGTGTGCAACCTTAGCACATTAAAGTGGTAAGGCAGGCTATCCTGCTGCACAGCTCTCCTGTGGCACTGCACCTGTGCCTTTACCTGCCTTCTCTGGAGTAAGAGATGAAAACACACAAAAACCTCCAAAAGGCTAACCTCCATTCCAAAGAATTTCAAATCAAAGACCCACTAGAAGAGGAGACAAAGGAAGACCTAAAAGTATGTGCATTCCAACTCCAACTATTGCAGTGAGGCAGAAAAGCACAGGAAATAAGAGAAGTATTACGAATTTATTTCATAGGACCACAGGATAGTTTGGGTTGGAAAGGATCTTAAAGATCATCTAATCCCAAACCTTCTGCCAGGGGCATGGATGTCTTCTAGTTAAGTGACAACTCTGTTGTTTCTACTAGAGTAGCTTCAGTTTGACCTTTTTGATGCATCTTACTCAATGCAGTAATTTGGATTTTGACTCCTTTTCCCCTAGAAGAGTGACTACAATGATCAGGATGAAGGTAAAACACTACCTGTCAATATCAACTCATCAAGACTATATCATACAGCTTCAAGACTTTTTGTCCAGAAAACAGGAAAAGTAAATACCACTATTAAACTCTTCCAGCAACATCTACCTTGTGTATCCAAGCTAAAGCCAATAAAAAGAGTACAGTAAGGAAGGAACTTCTCCCAGTGCTCAGAGACATTAAAAAGGTGAATCATGTGCTTTTTAGTTCTATTTGTGCTCAAATTCCTTCTCCACTTCCATTATGCGTAATGGTCTTAGTGGACAAGTGACATGCTCCTTAAAGCTATAGTAAGCCAGCGGCATCTGATGGGTTAGCACAGGACAATAAAGCAGCAAAAATAAAAAATGCCCTGAAAACTGCCAGAAAATATATGCCTTCTTCGCTGACATCAATGGAAATGTGCACAAGTCCATGGGGCCTGATGAGATCCACCCACGGGTCCTGAGGGCACTGGCAGATGAAGTTGCCAAACCACTGTGCATCATATTTGAAAAGTCATGGCAGACTGGTGAAGTTCCTGCTGACTGGAGAAGGGCAAACATAACACCCATCTTCAAGAAGGGAAAAAAGAATGACCCTGGGAACTACAGACCAGTCAGCCTCACCTCTGTGCCTGGCAAGATCATGGAGCAGATCCTGCTGAAAGTCCTGCTAAGGCAAATGGAAAACAAAGCAGAGGTGATTGGTGGGAACCAGCAATGGCTGCACCAAGGGCAGATCTGCCTGACAAATGTAGTGGCTTTGTATGATGAAGTCACAGCGACAGTGGACAAGGGAAGGGCAACTGATGTCATCTACCTGGACCTGAGTAA
>VWZE01021191.1:4988-33968 GCA_013396675.1 Eubucco bourcierii | reverse complement strand
CCCTCAGCACAGGAAGGACATGGAAGTGTTGGAGCGGGTCCAGAGGAGGGCCACAAAGATGATCAGAGGGCTGGAGCAGTTCTGCTGTGAGGACAGGCTGAGAGAGTTGGGGCTCTGCAGCCTGGAGAAGAGAAGGCTTCGAGGGGACCTGATAGTAGCCTTCCAGTACCTGAAGGGGGCCTACAGGAAGGCTGGGGAAGGATTATTTACAAGTTCCTGCAATGACAGGACAAGGGGCAATGGGCTTAAACTGGCAGAGGGGAGATTTAGACTGGATGTTAGGAGGAAGATCTTTACAGTGAGGGTGGTGAGGCACTGGCACAGGTTGCCCAGGGAGGTTGTGGATGCTCCCTCCCTGGATGTGTTCAAGGCCAGATTGGATGAGGCCTTGAGTAACCTCTACTAGTGGGAGGTGTCCCTGCCTATGGCAGGGGGTTGGAACTAGATGATCCTTGAGGTCCCTTCCAACCTTACCATTCTATGATTCTATGAAATCTCTTCCAAAGACAAGCATCACATCAAGCCTCATCTTTCAGAAAGGCATTTCTCAACACACAATAGAGCTGCATTTAATTGCTACACTGAATCATTCCACACAAGTGTTAGCCTGAGAATCACTACTTAGAGTGATTTTAACATGCAGACAAAAGAAAAAGCTATCTATAGAGCAAGAAACATATTTTAGTTTTAAATTGCTTCTCCTGATGAGCTGAAAAGTTTGTGGAAGTACTCTCAGAAAAATTGCCTGCTTCCATTAACTGGGACAAATTTCTCCACTGTATTGATCACCACAGTATCAAAACGAGCCAGCAGTGTAAACAAATTATCAACATTAAGAGTTTACAAATATTCTGCATCTGTTTAGTATATACTCTTTAAAGAATCAAGCCTTTGCTTTCTTATCTTCAACGTGACTCAGACATTAGCATTTTCACTTGGATCAGTAGCTTGAAAGATATGTTGCACCCTTTACAAGCTCATCAACTAAAATACAGCAGTCATAGAATCATAGAATGACAGAATAAATAATCAAAGCCTGCACTCAATTCAGAGTTCTGAATATTGCTGAATCTTCAAGTCTCTGTTCCCTTCCTTCTGTTTATTACACATCATTAGCATATCTGACACATTGAAATAGGAGTCTTTAGTTAAGTGTCACACCAACATTTTTCTCCTAAATTATTAAGGCAGCTTCTATGCTTAACAGCCAGAAAACCATGACATTAGTCTAAGACCCATAGAAGGCACAAATGAGCTTTGATTTCCCAGTGTAATGCTACTGAGTGACACACTCAGAAGGCAGAAATTAATTCTGCATCACCGCAACCACTGACACATTTGTAGAGTTCTTCTCATTCATATGCATGGACCAGAGAGAAGACTTTAAATATGGATCCCTGGAAGTACCAAGGAGCTCTGTACATCTCAGAGCATGACAGTGACGACGTATAACCAAACCTGTCAATTGAGCAAAACTCTATTGACCAGAATGTCAATTCACTTTTGGAGAGCAATAATTAGTAACCCTGCAGATCTGTTATGGATCTCTATAAAACTTGGGTAGGTGTTGCAGCAGTTGCTCTGCAGGTAAGCAGCTGCTCTGCTTATGCATGCAGAGTGCAAAGTATTGCCAAAGACTCCCTAGCTGCCCAATTAAAGAACAAAACAATAACATTCTGAAAGAAAACATCCTGCAGAACCAACCTTCCTTGCCTGCCAGATCCTTTTATTGGAGAATGCTCTTAGCACGTGTGTGGCTGAGGTTTTTTTAGTTAAGTGATTGATAAGAAAGAGTACTTAAAGAGCTGCTTTGAGCAATAGAGCTGCTCTGGGTGGTTAAGGCTGCTAGGTACTTCTGTTAGCTTCTTCTGGTAAGGGCTTTTGGGACTACTTCTGGTAAGGGTGCTCTGAGACTCTACGGCTGGGGATTCTACAACGCTGCGATAAAGCACTTCCGAGAGGACTCCTGAGATTCTCTACTCTCTGCATTACTGGAATTCCACTATGCTGTGGGATTCATACATTTGTCACCCAATGCCCCTTGAATCAACGGACACCACGACTACAACAGCACCCAAAGTGGGGGTGCGACAGGTCTGTAGTGGAACGGCCAGAGGGAAGATCAATCGTCCCAGCACTGCAGGTGGTAAACAAAACGTGGTTACTTACTAGCTCTCCCCATTCCCCTACGCCGAGCAGCACTTGCATTTCACAGAAGTTCATCAGCTTCGCAGCTCAACACAATCTGTGTTCCCTGACACTCTTTGGGACTCGGTTTTTGCATGAACCTTTCATGAGCTGATTGACTGCAGTTCCCAGACTCCTGAGGTAACATGTTCTAGAGCAGAATGCATCATTTAAAGAGAAGGGTGGTTGTTGAGCCGTGGTGGTCACTTGGCTTCCTCAAGAGGAAATGAGTAACACGGGTATGAGACCTGGAGAATCCAGGGAACTGGAAAAAGGGACTACGTGGTTCTATTGGAGTGCCTATAAGAAAAATAGACAAGATATCTAAGTCATAGAATCATAGAATGGTAAGGTTGGAAGGGACCTCAAGGATCATCTAGTTCCAACCCCCTGCCATAGGCAGGGACACCTCCCACTAGTACAGGTTACTCAAGGCCTCAAGTCTTTAAAGGCTATTGGAAGCCTGAACATTGGAGGCACAGCAGGCATTTGCTACACAGCAATGACACCCATCAAAGCCATGCTGTCACCTGAGTGAGGCTGAAGTTGGGCTTAGCAGCAGTCACCGGCTAAAACACACCATGAAAAGGGGAGCAGGGCAGCTGATAACACTGTTACATGGGCTGCTGGGTGGAGCTGCCACTACACTACACCTCTTGATGTAACTACCAAAAAGTCTATTAAACCACCTAAATAATACAAGCCTGCACTTCCTATACAATGTAACGCAATTCATCTACAGACAGGTGTCTGCATATAATGAAGTAAAAATATAACCTTCAGCCATACCTTCATTACAAGAAACATGGCTCAAGCTTATGACACATTCTTATCTGTTTAAGAACACATTTTTCTCCACATCCCCAAATTCCTTGCACAACTGTTTTTCCTGCAGGTGTTGAATGACGTTTTTCTTCCTCCTCCATTTTTTCTGTTTTGCTTCAATATAGTCCCAATCTTGCCTTAGCTTCATTTTTTCCCAGCATAAGTACATATGAGCTAAATAAGCACAGAGTATTTTATTGTACTTGCAGGTTCCAGCAATGACAGTCAGTCAGCATACCCCACTGAAAAATAATATAATGCAGTCATAGGCTTTTCAATCATGGAATCAGGCTCTTCAGCATAAAACCAAGGAGAAAAGGGAAATGGTTTGTTCAGCCCTACATCAGTACCATTGGAAAATGTAGTAGCATAATTAAAACTAAACTTAAATCGGAAGGGGGCTACAGGAAGCCTGGGGAGGGATTATTTACAAGGTCTTGCAATGACAGGACAAGGGGCAATGGGTTTGAACTGGCAGAGGGGAGATTTAGAGTGGATGTCAGGAGGAAGTTCTTTACAGTGAGGGTAGTGAGGCACTGGAACAGGTTGCCCAGGGAGGTTGTGGATGCTCCCTCCCTGGAGGTGTTCAAGGCCAGATTGGATGAGGTCTTGAGTAACCTGTACTAGTGGGAGGTGTCCCTGCCTATGGCAGGGCGTTGGAACTAGATGATCCTTGAGGTCCCTTCCAACCTTACCATTCCATGATTCTATGATATCTATCAGGGCTGCATTCAGCTTGCCATCTTACCAGGTACAGTTGTAAGACTTCGGTAAATATATTAATGAGTAAATAAGGAAAACCAGATACATTATTATTTGAAAAAAATCAAAATCTAGCAGTATTTTCCTTTAGAAATCTCTGAAGTCTCTGTACTACTTTCACAGAAAGCTATCTGTGAAAGGAAAAGTGCTTACAATAACTCAAATACTGCCCCTTCTACAGGTAGTGAATTTATCTGTTTTCACACAGCCATTCAGTAACAAGCAGATGAAATCTTAGCATCACGAATTTCCATGATGTCTTAAAAATTACAAAATGACTGCAGAAATACTTAAAACTACATTGCCTTGGGTTCAAGGTTCATAATGTAACAAGATGAGAATCTTAAAAACAGACAAACAACACACCACACACCCCCATGTTTTAAAGGGCAGGTGGTTCAGCTAGTGATACTGGCACAATAAATCACTACAGGTATTTAAAGCAAGGCAATACTGTAGAGCAGTAACTTATTTCTAGGGAAGAATGATTCATGTGATGGGACTCCATCTCAGCTTCCATTTGAACTGAATCAGTACCAATTGCATTGCACAAAACCAAAAGCACACATAGGAGCTATAAAACAGCTTCTGACTATAGATTAAGCACCACTACTCATTTATTTGCATAAGTGCCTCGAAATCTGAAGCTTGTAATATGGAATGTGGGCAAAAGGGAAAAGGTTTCATGAGGAGTTCAGGACTGTATTATCAGCACTATACTCAATGTCAACACAAACTACACAGAAATGCCTTTTCTCTGTTTAATCAATTAATCAGGACTCCTTCTCAAGTATCCCCAGCGCACATGTGAAAAATAGACAGGAACTTAATGATTGAGAACTATTTTCATGCTAGGAGGGAGAAAGGAGAAAACAGAACTATATACAGATAAACAACTCAGCTTTGAGGTACTTGCAGCCCTACCAGGGCAGATGTCATCAACTCAAGTGAGCTAATCAGTGATGTTAAGATTTGAGGCAGTCTGGGCTGCAGGGACCACACGACGGCAGATTTCAGTCCTGAGTGATACAGAATCACAGAACTGCTTCAGCTGGAAAGGACCTCTATGATCAGAGTCCAACTCTTGACCTAACAGCAACATGGCCGTTAAACCACATCCCAAAGGGCCATGTCTATATATCTTTTGAACAACTCCAGGGATGGTCAGGTAAAGATAAAAGTCTAGCCCCTGAATTTTAGGAAAGCAAAATTCCAGCTATTTAAGGAGCTGGTCAAAGGACACCCTGGGAGATGTCCCTCAGGGGCAAGTCAAACAGAACTGACAATCTTTAAGGACACTTTCCATAGAGCACAAGAGTTTTTGATCTCTGAGAAGAGGAAATCAGGCAAGGAAGTCAAGTGACCAGCATGGCTGAGTCAGGACCTGCTGGTCAAACCGAAGGGCAAGAAGGAACTGCAAAAGAAGTGGAGGCAAGGACAGGTATCCTGGGAAAAGATTAGGAATGCTGCCCACTTGTGCAGAGATAGAGTCAAGGTCAAGGCATGGCTGGAGCTGAACTTGGCAAGGGATGCAAAAATAAAAATCTAAGAACAGGTTTCTGTGAGAATGTCAAGCAGAAAAAGAAAGGCAAAGAAAGCATGCCTGCTGATGAGCAAGAATGGCAAACTGGTAGCAACAGGGGAGGAGAAAGCCGAGATACTCAACAACTTCTTTTGCCTCAATCTTCACTGGATGCGTTCAAGGTTAGACCAGATGGGGTTCTAGTTACACATGTCCCTGCTCACTGCAGGGGGCTGGAACCAGATGACCTATAAAGGACCCTTCCAACCTAAACCATCCTAAGATTTTGATTCTTTTTCCCCTAAACAACACAATGCATAGGAACAAACAACAAGGTTTCCATTCAAAGTTTTCTTGAAATATAGAGGAGCAAAATACATGAATAATTGGTTTCTTAACTGGTTATAAATGGTCTCATAACTTTAAAATGACTGTCTGCAAGCATAATTCCGGTGTTCTGCTTCTGTAGTAATGTAGTCCACAGCATGTTCTAGGAACCTGAAGCTACAAGACCAAAAGACACACATTTCCTATGGAAACAGTGACAAAGTGTTAACCATGCAAACAGTACCATTTCATGGGCATGAGGTCCACTCAGTTAACAAATCCAAGGAGCAACATGTCAGGTGGGAAAAGACCAGGAACAAATAGTCAAGAAACATAAAGCTGATCCCAGGATACTTGCACAGTTCAGTGCCTGGTTGAGTGCAGTTAATGTATCAAAACCAAAGGCCACCACATCAGGCTCACTGATCTTGATTTTCCTTTAGACACAGTCCAGTTGGATGGAGTCAATGTCAAGGAATGTGAGCACTGATAGACCAACAGGGCATGCTCTGCTAAGGCATGCTGCCTATTAAGTACAGAACACCAAGGATCTACCGCCAGCAGTTACTCAGTCACTTTGATGACAACAGCTGAGAGGAATTGCCACCTGTACATTAAGGACAAAGCTCTAACTGTAGAAACAGCTCTAGTCAAAGAGCCTGGATGGAGAACAGGCACAGAGCTGTCCCTAAGCCGCTCAGCAGTACTGTATTACTCACTGGTTCCCACTGTGGCCAATTTCTGCTTTGCTCCTTCCAGTGAGAGGGCAGATGTTTCTTCAGCCTGCCAGGAATTTATGCTGAGCTCCATGAGGAGATCAGCAGAACCTTTCAGTGAGAAGAGCAAAGCAACACTGAAGTGCTCAGAAGAAGAGTCCGTTGGATAGTCTAAAGCAGCAAGTTCAGCATCACTATCACTGACAATATCAACTCAAAAAGTTTGCTTCTGTTTCTTTGCAAAATTCAGTCATCCGGGTTCACAGCAGCCCACAAGCCCTTAATTCTACAGTGCAGCTTGCAGTGCTTTTATTACTAAGTCACAAAGGAATCATTCTCAACATTTATTTGCACCACAGTAGCAACAGTCCAGAGAGCTTTAAGATGATTAATTAGGTAAGAAATGTTAACTCTCCATCATCATGTGTGGCAAATACTTGTAAATAGCACAAAAGCACCAAAACGTACATTTGCACATTTTCGCTTACAGAAGTGGCAATGGCAGATTGATACTTACCAATGCAATGTTCACCTAACATGGTCAGATCAGTTCAGGGTGAATAAAATACAGTGATTCACACAGTCCCTTAAGAGTATTTAATCCTGAGCGAGATTTCCCACTTCCAGTAACACATTCATTCCACAGAACTCTACCCTGAATGTGACCAGCAAAGCACTAGGAAGCATGCCAATGGCTTTTTAATCAATACCACACCAGCCAACAGTTCACAGACAGGAAAATCTGCACAGACGAATCTCTCCAAAGCTTCTGAGTAAGTCTGCTAAATATAAGGAAGAAGAAAAGGGTTTGTATGAAATCTTAATTTCTGAAAGGAAGAAAAAGTATCTTCGAAGATTTTTGTAGTTTAAAAAGTAATATATTGTATAGCTGTTTCATATACATGTCATGTTTCAGTTTCTTGAGCAGCATCCTTTGTGATAGTTTAGTCTTCCACTAACAACAGAGCCACTCAGTCGAGTAGGAGGGAAGTGCTGCTTGCCTGGATAGAGACTGACATCTTCGCTGTGGCTGCACTAAATGGAAACATCTGCATGCACACAGAACAGCTGGAAAGTCAGCAGAGCATGCTCAAGGCAGAGGTGCCCCTGTCAGCACCGTGTGCTGACAAGCACAGTAACCTCATGTGTTCGTGTTTACAGCTGAAGGCATAAAAGGGAAAAACCCCTCCCGATCCCAGCTCCCTCGTGTGAATAAAACACACAGACATAGGACGCCGATGTTAGAATAAACCGGCACAGCAGAGAATGCATCTTCTCCCCAAAAAAATCAACCCACTCTATGGACAGTAACTCCTCCCTCTTTGAATCATAACCACAGCATCATCCACACTCCAGCCCTAGGGAATAAAGAAAGAGCTTTAGTCAGGAAACAGTGAAGGCTGTCAAAGTAAACAAGAGTTACACCAAACTTTTCACTGGTCCGTGACGTGACACAGTGCTTTGAGAATGTGCACATACAACAGGGGCTCAGGTTTTGCTGTTACACTTCCAAGGAAGCAGCAAAGGCAGCACAGATTCTTTAAACAAGCTTGTGTCACTTCTCTAACACATAACACATATTCTGACGCTGGTCTGTCCAGCTGAACGCTAGGAGTTGATGTTGGGCTCACTTTCAGTCCTCTGGAGGTAAAGCACAAGGGACTGTCTCATGTCTCCTTCAGAAGCACCATCCCAGAGTTCTACGCACATGCGACCTGTACAATCTATTTCTTTTTTCTTTTGAAAGGTTTTAGAAAGATGACAGATCAGTGTGTTTTAACGCATATAAAATTCTTTCCATGCTCAATAAATGAAACCTTTGGCAGATTTGCCTTGCAAAAGGCTTCCTGTCACCTCCATAAGGGAAATTTAAACTCCTATCACAAAGAAAAGTAATTACAAATTAAAGCGTTTCTCTTCATTTTAGGAACAGCTTTAGAGATGAGGATAGCTGTATGACACAACTGAGATCTGGAAGGACATGTCCTGAGAAGGATACGGAAGTGTTGGAGCAGGTCCAGAGGAGGGTCACGAAGATGATCAGAGGGCTGGAGCAGCTCTGCTATGAGGACAGACTGAGAGAGTTGGGGCTCTGCAGCCTGAAGAAGAGAAGGCTTCCAGGAGACCACATAGCAGCCTTCCAGGATCTGAAGGGGGCTACATGAAGGCTGGGTAGGGACTATTGACAAGGTCTTGCAATGACAGGACAAGGGGCAATGGGTTTGAACTGGCAGAGGGGAGATTTAGACTGGATGTTAGGAGGAAGTTCTTTACAGTGAGGGTGGTGAGGCACTGGAACAGGTTGCCCAGGGAGGTTGTGGATGCTCCCTCCCTAGAGGTGTTCAAGGCCAGACAGGATGAGGTCTTGAGTAACCTGTTCTAGTGCGAGGTGTCCCTGCCTATGGCAGGGGGTTGGAACTGGATGATCCTTGAGGTCCCTTCCAACCTTACCATTCTATGATTCTATGATCTTGCATTTCTTCCAAATGGCTGAAGTGGCAGTGGGACTTGAGGAAAACCGTGTTGAAACAAAAAGTTTAAAGAAGTTGCCCAACGGCCTGAAATAACTATGTGCAGCCATGTGGGTATCTCACAGTACATCACATCACAAATCAGTGTTCACCAGAGAGAGTGAAAAGCATCCTAACATGGGCACAAAAGCAGATCAAAGACAGGAGGTTAGGCCACTGATTGTATCCAGCCTGCAGTGGATCCAGGCTTGAAAGGCCTACTTAAGAATACAAACCCACACCCTTTTAGGAGAAGGAAGCATGCACTGAGCATACTGACAGTCTGCTAACACTGAACTGACAGCAAAGTATCATGGCCTTTGGAGACAAAATCTTATCGAGCTGCTCAGCTTGTTAGAGACAGTGGTAAGGGCACAAGCTCAAGAGGAGCAAGACTTGGGCTCGACGCCTGTCAGTGAATGGGTCCTCCGATGCAACCTTCCATCTCACTGGGCTGTGACCTTGTTACCAAATCACAGGGCAAACTGGGAGACCAGGTTGCTTATAGTCTATTGCTGTTATTACCCTAAATCACACAGAATGAGTCAGAGGGAAAAGAGAAAGGGATCATTCCTACCAGAAAGGCACTCTCCAAAAGGAAACGGTGCTGTGTTTCCATGTGCTGAACTGTGTCTTAGCAAAAGGCTCTGCAGAACAAAAGGCATCAAAATCTGACACGCTGAACTCTCAACACTTTCAGTGTGACCTGAATCTTTTGAGAACAGTTCCAGGTGAACTGATCAGGACATGTAAGAGCAATAGCTCAAACCTAAGCATATAAAAGCAGAAAATAATTGAAATATTATAAACACTCCTTGTCATCATAAAAAAAAAAAAAAGGGGGGGGGGGAGAGAATAATAAAAAAGAAGACAAAGAAATAGTCACTTCAGACATTAGTTTTCTAAGCACTTGAAAACTTCTCTCTAAAGCTCAGAAGAGACATTACATTGAGCTTTCAAAGCATTGAGCCTATCAAGAAACATATGCACCAAAATCACAACTTCTGCAGCTTGAAATACATTCAAAATATGACTGAAGAGAGACAGCTAAGGAATACACCTTTGATGTAATTTAACTTTTTTTACTTGGTAGAATTTCTGTGAAACACAAAGTACAAAATACAGGTCTAACCTATCTTAAGTGATTTAAAGTATTTCCTGCACCTTTTTCAGATGTCACCCTGTGAAACCAATGATATGTCTGGATCAGAGCAGGAATGCTGTTTTCAGAATGCTGAAGAACCTTCAAACAGGCTACTTCAATTTTCAGGTGCAAAGGACTGCTTGTATGCCGTGTCTTCAAGTAAGGAAGGACATTTTTCATTCACTAGAAGATTTTCCAAGTTAAATATTAATAAGGACTTTAGTAAAAATGTGCATATGTATATAAATATAGACACATACATTCTTTGCTTTCATTCCAGCAAAGATGTGTCAGAATTTTTTTTTCTAAGGTCAACTACTTATGTCCTTCCTACGGTCTCTCAGCTACACAGTTTAGATACAACTTATCTTGCATCTTTACCTCCAACTAGATCAGGCTGCCCAAGGCCACATTCGGTCTTCCTTAACTTTTTAAATAAAAACAGCAAAGCCAACCAACCACCCAAATATTTAAACCAAGACAATTCCAGAGGCAAATTCATCTTATCCCAAAACAAGCTACAGAAACAGCTGGGATGAACGACCCTCAGGAGACAGTTTTTCTCTAGAACTGCTGTATCTAGCTCAAACTTCAGTAGTCATTCTCAGGTATCTGAAGACTGGCAAAAGAATCCAAAAGTTTGCACATTTACCCGTTCCAGGAACTGTACCAAAGAGAAGGGTTCAGTTACTGCTGGGATGCATTCAAAGCCCATGGCAGTCTGCAGCAGACAGAAGCATCTTGGTCAGATGACAAACACTAAACTACTTCAAAACTGAACATAACCACAAAGAAAACATCAGTCAAATTACCATCAATTTGTATTTACATTTGCTATATTTATTATTGATGTTGATCTATGTTTCACCCAGAGCTATGTATTCATAAACATGCTCAGTAGGAGCAATGCAAAGTCAGGGCAGCTGCTTAACATGGCTGAAAAGAGGCCTCTGGTGGCAGTTGTGAAGGATAACCTCAGAGCCTTAAATATGGATTTTGATGGCATCGTTTTCTATGCAGGAGCAGCTACATAAAAGCAGGCTGAGCAGTTAGATTTGAAGTGAACTTTTATATATTACTGTTCATCTCCAAAGCACTAACCATTTCAGCCCATTTTTACTCATACTTACAGCACAGTTGTCAAATTAGTCTTAAAGCTACATATATTACCAGTTACATAAAGCATCTCATTTTTTAATTTGCTGCATTGGAAGCTTCAGTGTTAAAGTGATTTAATTTCTAAAGATAGTAACAATTAAGTTAGGGTTATGAGGTCTGCTCATTTCCTGACACTAACTGTGAAAGCTCCTGCATTTTGTTTAAAAATTGCATAGATTGAAAAGGAAAAGTCACTTAAATATTTCTAAATATAAATGCAGAATTTCTTGGATGAACATAAGAATAAAATAAGCCTGAAGAGTAAAATATATTTGACCAACAAATGAATACAACTACGGTAAAATTCAATCCTTTCCTTCATTTAAAGCTTCATGACACTGACCCATGTGGAACAGTACACATACACATTAGGCACATGACTAAGAGCACAGCCTACAGGAATTTAGATAAGAGTCAGTGAGAGCTCTAGAGAGAGCCAGCAGACAAGAGAACCCTGATAACGTGAAGAATCTCAAAAGGTATGTTAAGGCTGATAGGAAAGACGTGGGAATAGAGACCTGCATGTGCAGGGACTGAAAGCAGCAGCTGGCCAAGGACTAAGATGGCAGACTGGGGCAATCACAAAGAACACCACTCCTAGTAGTAACACTGAGGGATGTGTTTTTACATCAAAACCCAAAGTCCTGCTCTCTGATAAGATGACAGCAGAGAACCATGCATCCCAGCACCAGCAAAAGAGAAAGAAAGCTGCAGCATGTCACACACACTGACCTCTTACTCTGCAGCCAACAGGAAGAGATGACAGGCAAAGTTCAAATACGTGCAAGGCAAGGAAAAGCATAAAAACTTGGCTTGAGATTTATGGATGCTGACATAAAATAGGAGTTTGAAGCAAAAGGCAACCTGTAACAACTGATGATTTGCTTATCCATTGGACTGGAGTAAAAGCAACCCCATTAACCACCAAAGAGGACTTCAGCAGACCAATGGACAGCTGAAGACTTTCTTTGCCACAGCCAACTCTGCTACCACTCTTTTGGTCCTTGACACTGGCATCTCAGGAAGGGAATAACAAGTTCCACCACCAGAACTGACACTAAGTCACTGTCATCTGCAACAGCTCCACCAAGCAACTTCCTCTTAAGAATGACACTGCAACATGCAGCTACAACTACAGCTTCCATCCTTCTGTTTATATTGGTGATTACCTTAAAAAACATCCAGGATGAAAACTGAAATAAAAGGTTTTGGTGTTGTATAGTGCCAAATGCAAACCACTCCCTTCTCAGCTAAGCAAATCAGACAAGACTGCAGAAAATAACTATTTCTCCCACCGGAGCAGCCAGCCTGCAGCCACGCTAACATAAGAGCAAACACTAACATAAGAGTAAAAACATTTACTGTTTGGTATTTCTTACAGGGGTTGAACTGCCTGGCCAATGTGCACTGCATTAGTCTTCAGCTAACTCTTTTAACATATTAAGAAACCTGTTAACAGTGTTACTAACCCCACCCCATTAAAGCAACAGGCTTATGCCTCCCATCCTGTTATTTATGTCACGGTTAGCTTAGCTTCAGGATTGAACATCAGTTGAAAAATCTTCATGGATTATCTTTTTTTTTTAAATACAGGGTGGGGAGGGGAGGGTAAGCAGACACGGGGCTATGTAAATGCAGTAACTATGTTACTTCCCATGATTCTTCAGTACATGGAGATCCAGATTCCAGTTTTGGCTGGCCAGTGCTGTGTAAGAAATGCTCCGTAAAACCAAAGATTGTCACAGGTCACACAGGGTTTTTACGAGTCTGATGAAATCCTGCATCCTGCTTTGCTGCAAAGAACCATGTGTTTGTTCTACCATTGTTCTGAACCCTGACACACAACTGTCTTGCAAAGTTGAAGCAACTCTTGGTCCATGTAATGTGAACTTATTCTTCCTGTATGATACAGATCAGTATGTATACAATACAGCACAAAACCATGTGCCTTTAAAACAAGTAACGACAGCCAGCATCACCTGGATTTAATTTGTTGTCACTAGTGGAGTTCGTTGCGGTTTTCAATTCACATACATTTTCTTACCTTGCAAATCGTCTCCGTATCCCAGGGTAAGATAGTCCTCAGATCAATGACTTCACAGGACACACCAAGCTTTTCCTGAGCCATCATTGCCACCTCCTTGATCACATGCACCTAAAGAGGCAATGCACTATCAAGTAAGTAAACATTTAGTTCTGTTTAAGAAGTTCTAAGTGATGCACACTGAATGCAAGCAGCAATTTAACATATTGCTGACATGTTGAGCAGAAACCTTTTCATTCAGTAAACCAAAAGGCATCTATTATTCATTCTTCTTATTTACTAATTAGCACAAAACCACAGATTCACAGAGTGTCAGGGGCTGGGAGGGACCTCGAAAGCTCATCCAGTCCAATCTCCCTGCCAGAGCAGGATCACCCAGAGCAGATCACGCAGGAACACATCCAGGTGGGTTTTGAGTATCTGCAGAGAAGGAGACTCCACAACCCCCCTGGGCAGCTCTGTCACCCTCACAGGGAAAAAATTCCTCCTCAGGTTCACATGGAACTTCCTATGCCTCCACGTCCACCATTGCCCTTGTTCTGTCATTGGGCCTTCCTGAGCAGAGCCTGGCTCCATCCTCTTGGCACCCACCCCTTATAAACATGAATAAGGTCACCCCTCAGGCTCCTCCTCTCCACACTAAAGAGGCACAGCTCTCATACTCTCTCAAGCAGTTCCTTGAGACCCTTCTTGAACTGAGGGGCCCAGAACTGTACACAATATTCCAGATGTGGCCTCACCAGGGCAGAGTAGAAGAGGAGGAGAACCTCTCTGGATCTACTCACCACAGGCCTTCTAACACACCCTGGGATGGCACTGGCCACAAGAGCACACTGCTGGCTCATGGTCATCCTCCAATTCATCAGGACCCCCAAGTCCCTTTCCCCTTCACTGCTCTCCCAACAGGTCAGTCACCAACCTATACAGATCCAGGAGGTTGTTCTTTCCTAGGTGCAAGACTCTAAAGCTGTCCTTGTTGTACTCCATTAGTTTTCTCCCTGCCTAACTCTCCAGCCTGTCCTAGTACTTTAGCACCACTTCAAAAACCTGACTGCAGTGAAGAATGGCTGAAAACAAACTGTTGCTTTTGAGAAAAGTATCTTGCAATGAAGAGTATCAGGCCTTTTATATTTGGGGATTAGCATAAGGTGTCTTCAGGAATGAGACTAAGCCAAGACCCAAAGGTATCAGAGGAAAGTATTTGATGTAACAATGACATGAAATCCTGCAAGAAGCACCACGTACATTCAGCAACAGTATCTGTGCTATCACTGGACATCACTGGCTCCATCCTTCTGACACTGCCCTTCATAGCCTTATAAACATGAATGAGGTCACCCCTCAGGCTCCTTTTCTCCAGCCTAACAAGACTCACCCCCCCAAGTCTTTCCTAAGAAGGGAGATATTAACAGTCTTGAAGATCTCTTCCAACCAAATCAATTCTGTGACCCTATGCTTCTATAATCAACATGTGAAATCACTTTGCCTAGGGACAATCAGCTCTAGAGTGGTTGTGCATTTAGCTTCGAGTCCCAAGTTTATGCACAGAGCCTGCAAACACCCTCAGCACAGCCCAGGGAAGCTGTCCCTTCTGCAGAAGCCTGGCACACCCAGAAGATGCTGGTCTCGCTGTGTGTCCCCATGCTGTGCTGCACAGCCGACCCCCGGTCTGGTCAGCTCCTCACTTCAGATTAGAGCTGCGTGTCTGTGCCGTTACCACTGGCAGCAACAGAACTGCCTGCCTTCACACTTGGTCTGCATTTCCCACATTGTTTTTCTGATGGATGTCACTCCAAGTCTGCTCCGCACTACTGCCTACAGAATAAACTCAGGGTCGTATTAAACCTCAGAGACCAATTCAGTACTTCTGTGATGAAAGTTGTAACACTCCTTCCTCTAAAAGTTTCACAGGTATAATGAGGCCAGGAAAACAGAAATTTTCTTAGTTAATAGGTTAAAGGCAATAAAAAGATTTTTTTGGTAATTCCAAATTAGACTCAAGTGTCTTTTTCATAATTCATGAAAACAAAGCTTTTTTTCTATCAGATTTTTCAATATTTGCAAATCTGTGTTTGGTAGGTCAGCAATCATATTCTTGAACAGCTTCTAAGTGACCACTGAGCCAAATCTACACCAACCCCTGTGTGCATGCATTCTGTGTTTGAAGGAGCCTTGCTCTACCTATAAAGGTAGCCCTCAACTGCACTTCAGCTGTCACAGGGAAAAGCTACACTTTTCTTCCAGCAAACAGCTCTGAAGCCTCCTCTCCCATGTATGACTCTGACTGCTCAGTTCTTCAATAGATCACTTTGACAAGTACAGGTAAATCATTAGCCTCCTGCATAGGCACCTCTTCCATGTTTTCTGGGTCAGGTTCAAATGAGCACTGTTTTATACAACAATAATCAGAGTTTGTATAAACACTGACAATTGTTCAAGCACACAGGGATGGAAGGTGTAGGCACTGTCTGATACTTGAGCCTGAATGCAGCTCTACTCAAACATCACCTAACCCTTACCCCAGGCTTTGCTGGGTGAGAAATAGTTTATAAGAAGCTTACTGACCTGAGTGCCCCAAGCAACCAGTGTCACATCACTGCCTGTCTGCAGCACTTCAGCTAGAGACAGTGGAATGTTGTAGGGCTCCACAGGAACTTGTTCCACTGAATAAATAAAAGTGAAAGGGAAAAATAAGCAATAGATTCCTTTAGTATAAAAATGTGCATTAAAATCATTTTCCACATCAACAGACCAAAATCACATCAAGTCAGCCTTTCTTTCAAAGGCTTAGTTGCAATTAAAAGCATTTTAAGCTATACTGTTACAAACATTCAGAGTGGTGTTTAATTTCTTTGATATAACACATCAAAACTCCACAGCAATAAGATACACATCTACACAATGATAGCAGTAAGTCCTGTTATAATCCAACTCAAAAATATCAGCATCAGATTTGGAAACGGGCACTGCTACAACTGATTAAAAAAATACAAGTAAGCACTGCAGTTAATTCTAACAAGCATCAAGAAAACCTTGAAATTATATATTTAATACACAGACAAGAAGGAAAAGCTGTGNCTTTTGTTTAGGAAAAAAAACATCTATTCACAAAACCCACATCACAATTACAGACACTAGGGAAAATGTAGCATCTTGTCTTCTTCAAGATAGTTAAGGTGGTTCCACTGGATTCATTCACTGTCTTTAAAATGGAAACATATTAGGTCAGTGATGCACTATACACTGACTGGTTAATGATTAAAACTGTGACCAAAGACATCCACAGACCACAGTTTTAAAGAAATAATTTTGACCTGCAGATGAACTTGTCTATGCACCAGCAAGTCAAATAATGCTTCTGCAAGTGAATTCCTGTGAAGAGCGGGAAAAGAACAGAGTGGTGAAGCACTTAAACAAGTTGTCCAGGGAGGTAGTTAAATCCCCATCCCTGGAGATATTCAAAGTCAGGCTCAATAAGTCTGATCAACCTGATCTAGTGAAGGATGTCCCTGCTCAATGCAGGGGGTTGGACTGGATGACTTTTGGAGGTCCCTTCCAACCCAAACCATTCCATGACTCTACAAAATAGTAATTAGGTTGCTGCTGATCGAAGTTGCTTATTGAAGTTATGATAAAGAATGCTACCAATGGAAATGGGTTTGTATTTTTCCTTCATTGGTGTGGCAGATCCCACACAAGCAGAACAACCTAGGGTTGTTTTTTATGACTTCCAAGTTGTTTATAATTCTGCAATTAATCAAGTCATGATTTAACATTTTTTAATCACAGTAATTTTTTTTCTCCAGTAATGATACATAAAGACTACAAATTCACAGAATCACAGAATTATTAAAGTAGGAATTGACCTCTGGAGATCGTCTAGTCCAAGATCCCTGCTCAGATCAAAGTCACCTAGAGCAGGTTGTTCAGAGTCACGTCCAGCCTAAGCGGGAGCATTTCCACAATCAGAGACTCTCTGGACAACCTGTTCCTGCGGTTTTGCCTATGCCTCTCTTCACCTAAGCAGGCACAGAGACATACAAACTAAGCCCCTCTTGCTAAAACAGAGTAGCAACTTCTTCCAGCATGATTTGAGCACGCTTGTCCACGCAGACAAGGTACAAAAGAACAAACACGAATTTTAACACAAGATGTTTTTAAACAGCATAAAAATCATATCTCAGATCATATCAAGATATCAGTGTCTTACTGCAACAATGTCTTTGATTAACAAGTAGCTGAAGGACGGCTGACGGAACGCGAGCCAGCGTGTGGCCAAGGCGCCCAGCAGCATCCCAGTCTGTGCCAGTATCAGTGCGTGCATCAGAAGCAGGACAGTGATCCCGTCCCTGTACTCGGCCCCGCTGAGGCTGCAGCTCCAGCACTGTGTTCAGTGCTGGGTGCCACCGGACGGGGAAGGCCTTGAGCCGCTGGTGTGTGTGCAGAGAAGGGCAGCGAGGCTGTGGGCAACCAGGGGGCATGGCTTATGAGGGGTGCCTGAGGCAGCTGGGCTTGTTTAGGCTGGAGAGGGGAAGGCTGAGGGCAGACCTCACTGATCGCCACAGCTGCCCGAAACGAGGCTGTAGTGAGGTGTTGTCGAAGTGTCAAGCAATCATTATTATTAATATTAATAACCAGGCAAAAAATAACTGCCCTATGAGAATTATTTATTAATATTAAATGTCCCCAGATAATTCATTTATAATGTTCAAAGGCAGGGCTGTGTGTATCTACACAAGGCACAGGCGACCTAAACGGTTAAGCAAAACCAGAGGGGCGAAGCTGGGTCTAAACCGGCATGGCCGCTGGGGGGCCCTCACGGCCGCTTGCCCGCCAGGGGCCCTCAGAGCCGCTAAGCCGGGCAGCTGGCACCCGGAGCCTTTAAGGCTCGCTTTGCCGGGATGCTTCGGTGGGGGACGCGTCCCTTCAGCGCCAGCAGGCGAGCGGGACCTGCAGGGCAGGCAGGGGCCGCGGGCCCGGCGCTCGAGGCTCAGTGTCCCTGCGGCCTTTGCACGGCAGCTGTACAGCTGCTTGCTAGGACAGGCTTTCTTGAGCTGCAGGCTCCACTGCCGCCCTTCTCGTTTCTCTGGGCAACACAAGGCAAGCCAGGGCTTACCGTCTTAGCAAGTGTGACAGCAGTGAGCAATAATGACCAAGTCAAAGGGAGAAACTCAGCACTTCAACCTATTGCTTCAACAGCCATAAGCAAGGGTAGACTATCCCGTCTGCAGCCTATTTTCAGCTGAAATTTCAAAGATACTGCCAACTCTGAACAAAATATCACACAGAGCTATTTAGAGGCCTCACAGGAATAGAGGCAATTCCATGAATGAAACTCAAATGGCTAATTAATTTTAAAGATATAAAATACTACTTCCTGTTACAATCTTTGACACCTTCACCTTTCAGTGTAGTCCCTACGCTACGCACCCACTGTAACAGCACTCAGGAAGTTCTCTGCAACTAACATGAGGCTAGAACCAATGTTGTTATGATAGGGGCAACATAACTTAATTTTTCATCATGGAAGTAAAGACAATTTTACTTTGTCTTGGGTGGCTTTATACCATCCTCTGTAAATAATACCCTCTCTTTCTCCTAAAAAAGAATCAATGTCAAAGCAGATGTTTCCAGCAGAAAATAGTAACTTCCCCAATCCTGTCCCCCCATCCTCCAAAAAACAATTTTTTATTTTTTTTTTGAGATAAAGCAATAGAGGACATCTGATACCATTTTGTCTTCCTGGGAAAGCCTGTGTGTTCCCAGCCCCAGGAAGAGCCATCGGCATTGAGGAGCTAAGAGGAGACAAGCCATACACACGCAGTTCAAACTCACCATGTGGGGCAGCTTTCCAAATCTGCACTACCTTCTTTCTCCTGCTAGAAGCAACACACTCATGGGACACTGTGCAAATGTGCTCTAATCACAACATAAGACAGTTGCATTTTTCAAATCCTTCTTTCCACCATTAATTCTGTTGTTGTTTATCAAGCTTCTGCCACTGATGCTGACTCTGGACCAATTACCATCACAGTCACAGAACGGTTCGGGTTGGAAGGCACCTCCAAAGCTCATCCAGTCCAACACCCCTGCAGTCAGCAGGGACATCCTCCACTAGATCAGGCTGCTCAGAGCCTTGTTGAGACTGAGCTTGAATTTCTCCAAGGATGGGACCTCAACCATCTCCCTGGGCAACCTGTTCAACTGTTCCACCACCCTCATGTTAAAGAACCTGTTCCTAACATCCAGTCTAAATCTGCTTTTCTGTAATTTCAAACCATTGCCCTTGTCCTGTCACTGCAGACCTAATTCTCCCTGTAGTCACCCGTTCTGCAGGTTGAGCACCCCCAGCTCTCTCAGACTGTCCTTGTAGCAGAGGTGCTCCGACTCCCTGATCGTTTTCATGTCACTCTTCTGGACACACTCCATTGAGATCCATGTCCTTCTTGTGTTGAGGGCTCCAGAGCTGGACACAGTGCTCCAGGTGAGGTGGATCTGCTGGCCAGGCTGCTTTTGATGCAGCCTCTCCAGCTTGTCCAGTCCTTTCTGGATGACCTTCCATCCCTCTGGCATATTGGCAGCACCACTCAGCCTCGTGTCATCTGCAAACTTGCTGACGATGCACTTGATCCCACTGTCTATAGCATTAAAAAAAATCACTCTGCCTATCTCCATACACAACATTTGCGTTTGTCCATTCTGTTCTCAATCTGCTTTCTCTAGTCCAAACAAATAACAAGCTAATTCTGACAACCAACTCAAGCACTCCCATCCTCAAATGACTTTGTTGTTCTATGTTGCACATAATGATAGCTGTTAAAAGTACTTTGAACAAAAAACTTCACTAGAACTGAAACAAATGAGGAAAGCAATCACACTCCCTACATATAACATTAAAACTGCAAGGGGCAGATTCTCAGGACTTTTAGAAATTAAGCACGTCAGAGAAGTTTTCATTTTGGGGTAACGGTGATGATCACTTCTGGGAGAATAAAGCATCTGCAGACTTGCTTTTGTATTTAGAATTGTCCAAAAAAGTAGTTATATTTGCAAAAAGTAGTTATATTGCAATTTGATATAGGACAATGTCTCTTGGTTCTGTATTTTTTTAACTGTACAAGTCATTCCACTTCCAAAGTTAACTAAACATGAAGCAGACTGTAAATGTTCATTTATTTTTCCACTAAGATTTAAAGATCTTATTCAATTATGACAATTCCTCCAAACATAGCTATAGACAAAAGAAGTCAAGACTTCACCTGTGACTATCAACCTATTTTATGTGGTTTGAGTATCACTGTACAGGCGAACACAGCATACAAGTTGCTACCTGCAGCTCTGTAGAGTATTTTAGGTTCAAAGAATATGCATGGGTTTTCATCCTCTATGCATGACAGCAGCAGTCCTTTGGCCTGAAGAGGACTCCTTGGAATAACGACCTGTAAAAAAATAATTTTTAACTAGCTTATTTAAACTGCAATTCTGCTACAAGTTTCCTCAACTAAGAATTAAACTCCAGCAAACCTTCACTTTAAATAACTCTGTCTATAGACTGATCAGTTCTTACGGAGCATTACCGTCAGTGCTCTGGTACTAACTCATGCTGCATTCTGAATTTTATTTTGCTCACTGATGAAGCTCAAATAGTTCCCCTCTGCACCATGGCTCAAATACTAATGGACTTCCTTCCAATACGGTAGAATTAAAATCCCAACAGTTTGAGCTAGCGGAAACAGAAGGCTGCCAGTCAGAGTAAAACCATTAGATTAGATTAACACTTGCTAAACAAAGGAAAAGCAGTCTATTAATAGTTCAAAGCATTTGATAACAGACACGTAGGAGATTGCACAGTGATGGGTGTTACTAGCGCGGCTCTTTAGGGAGCACTTTTGGGACAAACCCTACTTACCTAGCATTTATGTGACTGAGATTGAAGAAGAGGAGGCTAAGGGCAGATCTCAGTGCTCTCTACAACTACCTGAAAGGAGGCTGTAGTGAGTGAGGTGGGGTTGGTGTCTTATTCCTGGTATCAGATGATAGGACAAGAGGAAATGGCCTGAAACTGTGTCACGGGAGGTTTAGATTGGATGTAAGGAAAAATTTCTTTATTGCAACAGTGGTCAGGCATTGGAACAGGCTGCCCAAGGAAGTGGTGGAGTCACCATTCCTTGAGGTGTTCTAGAAGTGTGGGGATGTGGCATCTGGGGACATGGTTTAATGGCCAAGTGGTCTTAAGTTGCAAGTTGGACTCAAACTTAGAGTCACACATGTAAGAACTATGCTTATGCTTTTGTTATCAATTCAGAACTGTGAAGTAGAAATTGTTTAGGATTTCATTTTCTGCTCAAACTGATGACTAGGACACAATGCAGTGCAGCCTTTAAAAGGCATCACAATACAGCGAAGGAAGTGTCAGTGCTATTGCAGAATCACTGCTAGAGACTCATCTGGAATGCTTCACAGCTACATCAACATTGTGAAAGAAAGGAATGAAACAGGTGCCAAAAGATCTGCAGAGACTATTAACATCTCTCTGATAGTTTGACTTCTTCAGTCTAACAAAACACAACGAGAAAACCATTGTTCTCTAGTGTGTGAAAGGGAAGATGAGGGACAGGTAAGTTAAACACAGAAGTTACTCAGGAACAGATTTTGGCTGGAAATGAGAGGAAAGTTCTAGCCACGTTGGCAAATATTCTGGAGCAGTCCTACAATGGAATGGAATCAAGATGGACATTTTGGAGGACATCCTGATCCATTAAGCATACATCCTCATAAGAGCAGGTAAGGTACAACCATCTAGCAATGTCCCTGTCTCCCCAACAAGTTTTGTCTGAAGTACTAATGATTAGAGTCCTTCCCCTGAAGAGCCACAGGTGTACCAAGAAGCATCTGAGGGAACTGAGGGGGTTCAGTCTGGAGAAGAGTGCAGACCTCATTGCTCTCTACAGCTACCTGAAGAGAGGTTGAAGTGAGGAGGGGGCAGCCTCTGCTCCCTGGTGGCAAGCGACAGGATCAGAGGAAATGGTTTCAGGCTGTAACAGTGGAGGTTCAGGATGGATGCTAGGAAAGGGTTCTCAAACATTGGAATGGTCTGCCTAGGGCAGTGCTGGAGTCACCATCCCTGGAGGTGTTTAAGCAGCCTGTGGAGCTGACACTTAGGGACATGGATTAGTACTGACACTTCAGTGCTGGGTCGAGGGTTGGACTGGATGAGCTTTAAGGTCTGTTCCAATCAGATGTTTTCTGTCATTTTGTGAAGCTCTCTTTCCTTTGGAAATCTAAGCCTCACCTTTCGCTTCAGGGGAACACACAAATAAATATTGTCAGGAACCTGCCAGAGTTTAATAGGAGGGCAGTTCTGAAAACAACTCTTCCCAAAGATCAATGCTACCCTTTCCAGCTCATAATACCCAGTCTTTACCCCTGTAATTTGGGAATCAATATGCACAGATACGAGACTTCTGCAAATGCATATGAACCATATGTTCATTTGCACTTCTGGATTCATACGTGAAGGGCAGAGCTTGAGCTCAGTCAAAAAAAAAAGACATGCAACCTTGCAGATAAACATCAACCACATTAATGTAATGCTTTGTAAACTATACCGAAGGAATCATTTCCACAAAGATACAAAGTTCAAAAGGTACTAAAAGTCTAAAATACTTCTCTGGGCATCAAAAATTAGTATACTATTCTATCGGCTCCAGAGAATTTAATGCATCCTTTAGCTTTAACAGAGATCTTAGCTGTTAGTGGTAGTAACCTGATTTAGCACTTTGCACAGTGAAAAGTAACAGGAAGTGAAAAACCAACAGGAAGATAAATCAGAGAACAAAGAAAAACTAATTTAACTGGAGTGGTTAAATGAAATTCTTATTTACTTATTCAGAAGGCTAAGCAGAGTAGTCTTAGGCTGATACAAACCAGAAAGAGCTTTACTCATCGAAGCAGACCACTAAGTCTCAGCACTTTGTTCAGTATATAAAGATTTGAGATGGACCAATAAGATCAGCACAAGTTAGCTGGGCCTGGCATTAGTATCTTAATCACAGAAGTTACCCTGCGGTTCCATACGGTGACAAACTGCGACAGCTTTTAAACAAGCTCAAGAAGACATTTGGTGCAACGATCCTGGCAAAACACTTTATGGAGTGCTTTTCACACAATCACAGAATGTCAGGGGTTGGAAAGAACCTCAAACGCTCATCCAATCTAATCCCCCTGCCAGACAGGATCACCTAGAGTAGGTCACACAGGAATGCATCCAGGTGGGGTTTGAATGTCTCCGGAGAAGGAGCCTCCACAGCCTCTCTAGGCAGCCTGCTCCAGGGCTCTGTCACATGGAAACATTTTCCCTTATGTTCACGTGGAACCTCCTTTGCTCCACCTTTCAAGCCTTGTCCCTTGTCCTGTCATCAAGTATCCCTAAAAGCAGAGCCTGGCTCTGCCCTCCTGTCACTCGCTGTTCACATCTTTATAAAACATCAAGGTCTCCCTCAGTCTCCTCTGCTCCAAGCTAAAGAGCCTCATCTCCCTTGGCCTCTCCTCACCAGGCAGATGTTCAACACCTTTCAGCATCTTTGTGGCTCTGCATTGGACTCTTTCAAGCAGTTTCCTGAGGCGCCCCAAACTGGACACAGTATTTCAGATGCAGTCTCACCAGGGCAGAGTAGAGGGAGATAAGAAGGTCTATGGACCTACTCACCACAGCCCTTCTAACACACCCTTGGACAGCACTGGCCTTCTTGGCCACAAGAGCACACTGATGGTTCATGGTCATACCTCAACCCACCAGGACCTCCAGGTCCCTTTCCCCTTCACTGCTCTCTAACAGGAAAAAACAACCTCATGGATCTGTATAGGTTGGGGACTGATCTAGGTGCAAGACTCTACAGCTGTCCTTGTTGTTTTGCATTAATTTTCTCCCTGCCCAACTCTCCAGCCTGCCCAGGTGCCACTGAATGATAGCAGCAAGACCTTCAAGCATGTCAGCCACTCCTCCCAGTTCCGTGTCATCAGCAAACTTTTCTCTGTATCAGATCATATTTTCAAGTTCAGAAAAGAAACTAAGTCTTAAAGATCATAAAGAACACTCATTTGCATTCTGTTCTGCAAATATCAGGAAATCATAGAATGAGTTGAGTTGGAAGGGACTTCCAAAGCTGAGCTAGTTCAACCCCCTGCACTCAGCAGATAGATCAGGTTTTCCAGAGCCCTGTCAAGCCTCACCTTGAATATCTCCAGGGATGGGGCCTCAATCACCTCCCTGGGCAACCTCTTCCAGTGCTTCACCACCCTCATGGTGCAGAACCTGTTCCTAACATCCAATCTCAAGCTGCTCTGCTCTGGTTTGCAGCCATTGCCCTCGTCCTGTCCCTGCAGCCTTTGCAAACAGTCTCTGCAGCCTTCCTGCAGCTCTCTTCAGGCACTGGCAGACCACTACTAGGTCCCCACAGAGCCTCCTCTTCTCCAGGCTGCACACCCCCAGCTCCCACAGCCTGTTCTCATAGCAGTGCTGCTCCAACCCTCCCTGAGCATTTTTGTGCTCTGGACCTGTTCCATCAGGTCCATGTCCTTCCTGTGCTGAGGGCTCCAGAGCTGGCTGCAGCACTGCAGGTGATGTCTCCCCAGAGCAGGGTACAGTGGCATAATCCCCCCTCTGGCAATGCTGGCAACGCTGCTTTGGCTGCAGCCCAGGCTGCCATTTGCCTTCTGTGCTGCCAGATCACACTGACTGCTCATGTTCAACTTCTCCTCCACCAACCCCCTCAAGGCCTTTTCCTCAGGGCTGCTTTCTCTCAGCTCATGCCCCAGCCTGTACTGATAGTGAGGATTGTTCCAGCCCAGCTGCAGGACCCTGCACTTGCTCTTGTTAGCCTCGTGAGGTTCACCTGGGCCACCTCTCCAGCCTGCCCAGGTCCCTCTGGATGCCATCTGTCCCTCTGGCAATGTATTTCAAGATTTTTTGTGTAAGTAAAATGAAACAAGTAAGAAAAAAGGCTACAGCCTCTCTGCAAATGACTAATACCTGAAGTTTTAAAACACCAACATCATATACAGACAATGGTTTAAATAGAGAAACAACTGACATGTGCCCTCAACACACAAATAGTGGTTTTAAGTCTTCAATATTAATCAAGCTGTGAATCGTCTCTGAGTTACAAGTCCATAGCCAAAAACTTACTTAGAGAAGAAATGGAGAGCTGGCAAACAATGTCTCTCAATCAAAGACAACTAGATCCCACCCCTTTCTCTTCTCCAGGAAAGTTATCCACTTAAGCACTAGGAATCCCAGCTTCAAGAGACGCCACCATCTGATGCCAAAAGCCTGTTATCATTCAGAGTATTAGGAGAACCATTGAGGTTGGAAGATTATCTCCAGAGCTCATCTGGTCCAACACCCCTGCCCAGGTAGAGCCACCTAGAGCCAGCTGCCCAGGTCCATGTGCACACAGCTTCTGAATACCTCCAGGGATGCAGAATCCACAACCTCCTGGAGCAATCTGTGTCAAGCGCTTCCTCACATTCAGAAGAGAATCTCTTATGCTGCAGTATGTGCCCACTGCCTGACTCTGTAATTCATATAAGAGAATTTAATAATGCACTTAAGACATGCAAGAAGAAGAAAAAAAATTATTAGTGCTGGTTTTTCACCTCTGTACTCTAGTGGGCATAGAACTGAAATAGTAGGTATGCTTTTAGTGCAAAAAGCACAAGAGCACAAAAGAGTTTGCCTGCTAAAGATTGTTTCAATAATGGCTACATGTTCTCAAACAACAGTTTAAGCTTTATAACCTGAACAACTTCTTAAAGAGTTTTTAATTAACAGATTGATGCATTTTGTTGTGCACTGACTTCCATTCTTCTTCCCCTGCCTGTACCTAGACCCATTCTCAGTAATTTCCATTACAAACAACCAAACAAACAAAATTAATCCTTATAAAGAAAAGAGTACTGTACCTTTATTCCTGGGCAGTGAGCAAAAAAAGCTTCTGGACTTTGAGAGTGATATAGTGCCCCATGACCCACACATCCCCAGGGGGCTCTGATGGTGAGGTTTCCACAGTTAAAGAGGTCTCCAGAGCGGTAGCGATACTTTGCTGCTTCGTTAACGATCTTGGAAGGTGAACACACAAGAGCAACATTCAGGTCAGTGCTTAGTGGTGTGACATTAAGCCTCTGAAACACCAGCAGCAATGGAATTCCATCTGCACCATGCATGGGATTCAGAGCATGGACTCAGAAGCAAGGGACTCCTGACGGCCAGCAGAAGGGCCAACGTGCCCCGAGGCCAGCGAACGAAGGATGCAGTGCTCAAGGGAGGTGCCCAGGGCTCAGCAAAAGCCATATAACCCAGCTGTGCCCCCATCCCCCACACTGACAGTTGGACCAATTCAGCTCTGCAGCTTGTCCCATGAACACAGCCAGCTGTAGCACAACAGAGGAGGAGAGACAGTGGTGAGGAGGCACAGCTGAAAACAGGAGGCTGCTGAAGCAAACACAAGCACAAAACTGAAACCAAAACACATAAACATTTCTTTACGTCTGTCCTATGAGGACAGACTGAGAGAGTTGGGGCTCTGCATCCTGGAGAGGAGAAGGCTTCCAGCAGACCTTAGAGCAGCCTTCCAGGATCTGAAGGGGGCCTACAGGAAGCTTGGGGAGGGACTATTTACAAGGTCTTGCAATGACAGGACAAGGGGCAATGGGTTTGAACTGACAGAGGGGAGATTCAGACTGGATGTCAGGAGGAAGTCCTTTACAGTGAGGGTGGTGAGGCACTGGAACAGGTTGCCCAGGGAGGTTGTGGATGCTCCCTCCCTGGATGTGTTCAAGGCCAGATTGGATGAGGCCTTGAGTGAGCTGTACTAGTGGGAGGTGTCCCTGCCTATGGCAGGGGGTTGGAAATGGATGATCCTTGAGGTTCCTTCCAACCTTACCATTCTATGATTCTATGATTCTTCAAGCCACAGTTTTAATTTCCATTATTTCATAAGTCTTCAAGCTGGCCTTGGTATCTTCTTGTTTACTTAAAGCATGCATAATATTAGTAATACAGCTGTGGATGCATTCACAGAAATTACACGTTCAAACCATGTATTAATGCCAACAGAAGAGTAATTCAAGCAGCCATTAGAGGTTTTTTCACTTCGTTCAATTTGCTGGTACTAACCTGATCAAATGCTGGAAAAATGTAGTCTGCAAATTGAATTTCTGCAATGGCTGTAGCACCTGCAACAGCAACTCCAATACCAAAGCCAACAATTCCTTGTTCACACAAGGGGGTGTTGAAGACTCTATCTTTACCTATAATAATAATAATTATTATTATTATTAAAAGCAAAAAAAACCCCAAGCAAACCATAATTCCTTTAACACACCAGCTCTAAGTGAAATATTGAAGTTAGAAACGAGTCACTGGCAATCAAGTAAAAGGCTTTTTAGATGTTTTCTCTTCGAGAATACGAACACAAGTCATCCATCACCACCAAAGATATTTTCTCTTTACATTCTAACAGCTCAGAAGAACACAAGGAGAAACGAAATGAAAGACAGGAACAGTTTCTATAACTTACGAAGTTCTTAACTCTTCAAGTGGAAGAGTAGATTTAGATTGGATGTTAGGAACAGGTTCTGCACCATGAGGGTGCTAGAACACTGCAACAGGTTGCCCAGGGAGGTGGTTGTGGCCCCATCCCTGGAGCTATCAAGGTGTGGCTTGACAGGGCTCTGAGCAACCTGGCCGAGTGGAGGATGTCCCTGCTGAGTGCGGAGAGGACTGGACTGGATGAGCTTTGAAGGTCCCTCCCAACCCAAACCATTCTATGAATATATGATATAAACTTCTAATTTTAAAATCTGTCAGTTTACTGAAATGCAGGTAAGGCAGAGACACACCCAGGGTAGACACCATACTGCTGAGAAACACCCAGAAATCAGTTCCTGCTAAGCTTACCTAACCTTTTAAAAGCAAAACTTGAAGTGTCTGATTATTCCTTTGATGGGAAAAGAATCCCTTGGATGGGGTTTCAAGGGGTAGGGTTTTCTTTACAATATGTAGGCCTCCAAGAGAAAAACAGAGACACACCGTGACGATAAAACAAATCTATTGATTGCTTTTACCATTAAAAAAGGTATAGCATGGCTTTAGCCTCCCATTTGTATTTACACAATATGAAAATCATTTCTAAAACTAAACAAACCTGTTTAAATACTGAACATTTAAAATCATTGAGGTTATCTGTTTCATCTGTTCCATGGTTTTATTTTCCACATTGTCTTTTCAAAAGGTTTAGAGGAAATCAATTTTGATAAACAGCATTAACAACAGCTTCAGCAAACCAGTTGGGTCAGATTCCAGCTGAAATATGAGTAAAGCCAGGGGTACTTTATCATTTAATCATAGAATCATAGAATGGTGAGGTTGGAAGGGACCTCAAGGATCATCTAGTTCCAACCCCCTGCCATAGGCAGGGACACCTCCCACTAGTACAGGTTACTCAAGGCCTCATCCAATCTGGCCTTGAACACATCCAGGGAGGGAGCAGCCACAACCTCCCTGGGCAACCTGTTCCAGTGCCTCACCACCCTCACTGTAAAGAACTTCCTCCTAACATCCAGTCTAAATCTCCTCTCTGCCAGTTTAAACCCATTGTCTCTTGTCCTGTCATTGCAAGCCCTTGTAAATAATCCTTCCCCAGCCTTCCTGTAGGCCCCCTTCAGATACTGGAAGGCTACTATCAGGTCCCCTCGAAGCCTTCTCTTCTCCAGGCTGAAGAGCC
>VWZE01021184.1:3653-16759 GCA_013396675.1 Eubucco bourcierii | reverse complement strand
CTGTAAAGGCCTCAGCATTGTCAAAGAACCCAAATACTGTTATATGACACTGCCACATCGATGATCAGGATCATGAAGTCCAACCATTATGTCTGGTGCATCCAAGTCTGGTGCTAAAATACGTCCCCTAGCACCACATATATGCATCCTTCAGACACCTCCAGGGATGGGTGCATTCCTGTATGACCTGTTGTACATGATTCTGCTCTGGCAGGGGGGCTGGACTCAATCATTAAAGGTACATTCCATCTCCCCATCTGTGATTTTGTGATTCAACCATTTCCTTGGGAAGACTATTCTAGTATTCGATAAGCCTTTTAGTGAAGAATTTTCTTCTAATATCCAGTCTAAATTTACCATTCCAATCACTTTTTACAAGGGAGCAGACACTAATTCCCACCTCCCTACAACCACCTTTCATATAATTAGAGAGCAGTAAGTCTCCCCTCCACCCTTGCTTTCTTAGCTTCTCCTCGTAAGATCTGTTCTCCAGACCCTTCATCACCTGCTTCATTGCTCTTTTCTGTACCCACTCCAGCACCTCCATGTCCTTCTTGTAGTCTGGTCTACTGAGAACAGGGAAACATCACTTCACTGTTCCTGCTGGTCACACTATTCCTGATGCAGGGCAGGATGCTGTTGGCCTCCTTGGCCACCTGGGCACACTGCTGGCTCATACTCACAATTAACTTCCACGGAAATGAAAGCAATTACACTAGTATTGATAGCAAAGGACACAGCTGTTGAAATGAAGAGCACTTTTATCTGCCTTTTAGAGTGCAGAGTCAGTGGGAAGAAGTAGGACTTGCTAAACTCTTACCTACAGCACAGCTAAAATACTATTGGCACAAATTGATGTGAAATGAATAGAAAACAAAAATGAGGTTTCACCAAAACTAGTGTAAAACTGTGTAACTCATCTAACATCTTCAAGAAACCAATACATGTGAGACAGGGAACACTGTGATGGTTCTGTTTCCCACAGATGCAGGTTCCTGTACCTTGTCAAGTGGAATGAGCTGCTGTTGTAAGAATCTTCTTTTCATAGAAACAACAACTTTCCCATTTCTCTTCTACACATACAAAACACTTCTAGAGGGACTACACAGGCTGGAGAAATAGGCTTAGGTGAATATCATGAAGCTCAACAAGGCCAAGTGCAAGGCCTGGACCTGGGTCAGAGCAGTGCTCCGTATCTATACAGGCTGGGAGATGATGAGATTGACAACACAAACCATATCCTGGGCTGCATCAAAAGAAGCATGGCCAGCAGGCCAAGACGTGATTCTGTCACTCTGCTTTACTCTACTGAGACCTTACCTGGAGCGCTGTGTCCAGCTGTGGAATTCTTAACACAGGGAGGACATGGACCTGATGGAACAGGTCTATAGTAGAGCTGCAAAGATGATCAGAGGGTTGGAGCACCTCTCCTACAAAGACAGGCTGAGAGAGTTGGAGTTGTTCAGCCTGGAGAACAGGAGGCTCTGGGAAATTTCAATACCTGAGGGGGATCTAGAAGAAAGCTGGGGAGAGACTGTTTAAAAGGGCATGTAGTGACAGAAGGGACAATATTTTTAAACTAGAGCAGGGTAGATTGAGACTGGACATTAAGAAAAAGCTCTTCACAATGAGAGTAGTGAAATACAGGAATAGTTTGACAAGAGAAGTAGTGGAGGCCCCACTCCTGGAGACAATCAAGGTCAAATTTTACAGGGCCCTAAGCAACCTGATGTAGTTAAAGATGTCCCTGCTCACTACAGGGAAATTGGACAAGGCAGCCCCCGAGGATCCCTTCCAACCTGATGCATTCTCTGATTCTATGATTCTAAAGCAGAACAAACTTACACAAATAAGAAGGCCAGCAGATGGAAAGAGTCATAACAGCTACATATAGACAAGGTCATCCAAATTCTGAACAAATGATAATATCAGTTTAGCAAGCCTAGGATTCAAAGAATACCTTAACAGGACAACCTCCCTTCAAGATCTCTAAGAGGCACTTATTTTATCGATACTGCAGCTTAGACTTTAGATTGCTTTCTGAGGCCTCTCCTCTGACAACACAGGCGGTTTGGAGAATTAGCCTCAGTAGCCTCTTTCTCTCACCTGAATTGATTCTTACCTTCATCTTGGTTGCAGCATCATCCAGTGTTGAGACTTCATGGTCTTTATGTTCTCCAAAAAGTTTGTCAATAGCAGATATCGGACATTTGCAGTGGTAACAATATGTGTCTGCTTGTGCTTTCCTTAATTCTCTCTGTGGGCTCTCGACTTGAGGAATGTTTGTTGCTGACTTTTCAGGATACACCACCACAAAGCCTGAATCTTCAAGCTCAACAGGTGTTCTTTGCTCCGGCTCATTAACTAATTCATAACTATCACCAGCGTGATCAAAAGAGTCCCTGTCTTCAAACAACAGTTCCTCGTGTGTTAACTGAGATGATATTTCATCTTGCAAAATCTCTTCTTGTGTAATCACATCATAGTCCATTGATTCAGCAAGATCTTCATAAACATCAGGGTACTGCTCCTCTCTTTGCAAACCTAGCTTCTCCATTTGCTGAATGGCAGGGATGCAGGAAATATTTTCCTGAGCATATGTATCATCTTCACTTTCCTCAACATGAGTCCTGACGTACGGCATGTATTTTTCCATTTGAAGAACAGGTGTCGTGTCGTGCCATTCTTCCTGGTTATTATCAGCTTCTTGATATGCAGCTCCCTGATAATCCACTGTTTGAAGATATGCTTCATGACTTGATTGCTCTGGCAACTCCTCAGTAGTTTCTTCAGGTACATTTTCTTCTTCTCTTTCTTCAGCGGTATCAGTTCTTGCACCTGAAGGAATTACTTTGCTTCCAAAAGGAATGGCATGCGTTGGCTTACAAATTGTTGCTTGAATGTCACTGTCAACCTGGACTTTCTCTCTCTCCCTAACACCTCTTTCTGACAGAACCTCCCTTCTGACATGTTGAATGTCACAAGAGCTCTGCTTGTATTTGTCTTCTGAACTCTGAACTGAAATTCCTCCACTAAATGACTCATTATCTGGCATGTCAACCTTCAGAGGCCCTGTGGCCTTACTTGGAATTTCATCTTTGAGAATGTATTTTTCAAAATATATTCCTGTTCCATCATCTGTGTCTGAATTTCTACTAGGGAAAGATGCATTAGATTTACCACTTTCCTCATCAGAAGGAGTCTCATCCTTAGTCTTTTCTCCTACTGCTTCTGCATAGAGGTCCTTGTATAAAAATGACAGAGCAGGTGGCTCCTCTAGAAGCTCTGGATTAACTGCAGCGACTGTGGTAGGAAATAGCAGAGTTCGTTCCAGTACTCCTTCTTCTGTATCAAAGAGTGGGGTCCCTGGTGACTTCCGTTCGTCTTCTACATTTGTAACCTTTTTACTGCTGCTATCAATTGATTTCTGCAGAGGTAAAGGTTCTGGAACATCTGCATAGGACTGTATTTTGCTTTCTCCTTTCACGGTACCATAGAAGACTTCGTCCACATCCTCAAGAAAGGAAAACTCTTCTTCCAAGGTATCTAGCGCAGTACTTTCTTTTAAAGATGTGGCTTCTTCCACAGGTTCATTGGGATCTTCTGTCACTGGAGATAATGAATGTGGTCTTTCAAATTGTGGCTTAACAGGGGATTTGTCATCAATCAATGTGTATTTTTCAAAATAATCCACATCAGCCATACCATTATTGGGACCCAACGCTGCATTGTCATTGTTTTCTGGCAACACGGGGCTTTCTTGCTGCATTTCTCCGAGTTTCTCAACATCATCATCTTTAACCAATTCTTCCAGTTCATGGCATGAAGGCTTTCCTGAGACTGAACTTTCAGAAATGTTTGTGGTTGTTTCACAAGCTAGGGCTCTGTGACCATCATCAGCTAATTTTCTATTAAATGAAAGATTTGTTTCTAAGTATTCTAGTTTATCTGGTAGGTGTTTACTTTCTTCTTGATCGACAGAGGAAATGTATTTAGGAGCATGAATATTGAGTATTTCATAACCTTCTGAAATGTTATTAAATAAATCTTTCTGCTCAGTAGTTTCTGGAGCATGCTGACTGCCTTCCACAGTGTTCGCATGATCCCTTTCTTTCTTTTCTCCTCTGAAGTAATGTCCAGGCGCTTTGGAGTCTTTGTCTGCCTCTGGGTGTTGCATTGCTTCTGTTTTTGTATGGGTTTCAATGCTAGTCTCAAACTCTGGAGCTTTGTCTGGACCTTCACTATCTCCTGCCTGAGATGGCAAATCATATCTTTGAGTTCTATGACTAGTGTCTAAGGACATTCCATGAGAAATTTTACTCTGCACTGAGTGAGAAACACTAGACATTTGCCCTTCATTTTTCGTAGCACTATGAACTGTAAGTTTTGTGGATTGGGCTGCTGGTATTTGCTTTGGTACAAAATTAGAAGTTTCATTGGGAGAAAGCTGAATTCCTTGCTCATCTACCTCTGCAACTCTTACTGGACTAATTGATCGAGATTTTACCTCTTCTGCCAGCCAGCTAGCTAGACCAAAAGATGGAATATCTGGATCATGCTTTTCATCAGAACTAGAGCTAACAGGCTTCATCTGCTCTGAAGAAGGGCTCCCCCGATCACCAGAATAATGCTGAGTTTTGTGTGTTGCATTTTCATAAGAAGGATCTAGTGATACAGCTCCTGGATGCTCTAAAGATATATGCTTTTGGTCTGCAAGAGAGTGTTGCATTTCATGTCTCTCCTCTTGTTCAGTATGAACACCTGAAATTACATTAGATTGCTTTCCAAGCATCCCTCCTACATCAGATAAAGATGATGGAATACTTTGGTTTTCCACATAAGCAGTGAAAGCCGCTGATACTGACTTTTCAGCGTCAAATGAATCTGACGATGCCACTTGCTGGTCTGCTGCAGCAGTCATGCTTGACTCCGTGGGCACCAGACTTGGCACTGTTTGCACATCAGGTTGCATTTCTTGCTTACTCTGCTTAGCAGTGAATTTGGAGTGACTTCTTAGCTGGGCCAATAACTTATTTTGATCTCGTTGTTTGCCTTGGTCTTGTGTGTGCTTTAGAGACACACTCTCCAACTCTACTGTCTTCAAGCTTTCTGATTCAGGTGAACAGAGCTGAATTTTTTGCAATTCTTTTTCATCATGTGGTGGAATTATGTGTTTACTTTCTGATCGTGGAGACTGGGGAACACTTTCTGATGGTGGAGACTGGGTAACAGGTGACTCCGTGCTTTGCTTTTCTTGTTCAACAAGGGGCTGTGTGGGAACCAAATACTCAGAAGCTGGCTTTGAGTCAGTAATCCCTTGCTGAGATGCTTTATCAGCTGAATAAAATGGAATTGAAGGCTCAGACTCCAGTTTTAAAGGTACAGCTAAATAATCTTGACTTTCTAGATTTTGTTCTTTATCTGTAGAATATGATAAATTCGATTGTTCAGACCCTAATTCTGTAGCTCTGTGGAAGTAATATGGTGTCTGTTCTCTCTCTCTTTCAGATAAAGTTATGTGTTCAGCCTCTGACTGTGCAGCCACAGGCAAATGTAAATTTTCTTTTGTATTTTCTGCTTCTTTTTTTGCAAAAAACAAACCTGACTCAGCCTGAGCAGTGGAAGTTAAATCTGCGTGCTTAGGAGACAGGTTTACAGACTTTGGACTTCCTTTTGATTTCGTTTCAGAGACAGAATGTGAAAGACCCAAAGGTAAAGACACTGTCTGTTCGGTAAGAGCTGAATAAGGTTGAATTTTCTGGCTCCATGCTTCCTCAGTGGAAAAGGATAAGTCTTGCTCAGTTTCCAGCTGAGCAGTTAGAGATGAAGTAATCCCAGTGCCTTGTTTATCTGAGTGTCCTGCTATCAGCGGGGCCGTTTCACGCTTTCCTGCTTTGTCAGTAGGACTTAATAAAGGCACTTGTTCAAACTCCAGTTGTGCAGTCCCCTGCATTTCAGTCCTGCCAAAGGTATGTGACAGAGAACGTGTTTCTGGTTTCTCCATTTCAACAACGGAGTCCTTCAGTTTGCCAAAGGATTCCAAAACATCTGGCTGCTGTTGTACTTCTTTGACGGGTTGTAGGTGCTCTGATTTGTCATCTGGATAGGATAAACCCACTTCCTCCACTTCTGCTTGTTCAGTTTTATGGTACTCTTGTTGACCAGTAGAAGATGACAAATCTGCATATCTTGATTTCTGATGCATGGCTTCATCTTCTAGTTCTTTAACAGGGTAAGACAGCTGCGGATGTTGTGACTCTGGCGACACTATTTCTTGTTCTTTTTTGCTAGAAGGGAGCAACCCTGAATGTTTCAGTTCAGCTTGCAGTGTTTTAATTTCATCTGGTTTACCAAGGGTGTGTGTTAAATCTTGTTGCCCTAAGTCCATTAGTGTTGTTTCTTGTGATAGAGTTTTGGAAATGGAGTACAATGAATTGGAAAATTTTTGTTCTGGATGCTTCAGCTCTGGTTGTGCTGGTTTTTGGCATTCTGTTTTGCCAGTGAAATTCTCCAAGTCCTGATGCCCTTGAACTGTTTGTGGTTGCTCAGGTTTCCCGGAGTAAGATGATAAATCTGGTTGCCCTAATCCAGTTTGCATTGTTTCTTGTTGCTGTGTTGTATTAGTGGAATATGATACATCTGAATGTTTCAACTCTTGATTTCCCATTTCTTGTTCCTCTTTTTTACCCTGGAATTCCACATCTAGTGGGGCCCTCTTTGGTTTTTCCGCTGTGCCACGAGAACTTGAAAATGTCTGTTCCGGTTTCAGGTGTACTGTTTCCTCTGGGCGTAATGTAAAGCTTCCTCTCTCTTCTTTGACCTCCAAATCTGCACTCTGTTGTAATCCACTAGCAGAAGAGGACAAATTGGAGTGTGTTAGATTGCCCACGGCATCATCTGTGTGCTCAGACTCCAGTGAGGCAGCCCATGACGGCTTTGTTTTGACAGAAAAATGCAACGAGTCATGTTCTTCTAGCTCTGGCTGTGTTGATTTATGAGGCTCTGCTGTGTTGACAGAGAATGACAAACATGCATGTTCTGATTTTGCTTGGGAGCTTTGCAGTCCTTCTGTTTTCCCCACAAAGTGCTGGAGCTCGGGGTGTTCTGCTTGAACTCCTTTACTTTCCCATTGCTCCTCTTTGCTGAGAGATGACAAAAAATCACCTGGATGTTCCTGCTCTGGTTGAATTTTTTCTTGTTGCTGTACTGTGCCAGTGGAGTGCAATGAATCTGTATGCTCCAAATCCACTTCAGCTGTTTGAAGGTGCTGTGGTTCATCGATTGGACATGATAAACCCATTACTTCTGTCTCTGGTTGTATGATTTCATGGGGCCCTAATGTGCCAGCAGATAAATATGAATGCTTTGATTTCGTATGTGGGTATGCACTTTCTTGTTCTGCCTCACTAACAAAACGAGGTAACTGTGAATGTCCCAATTCTGGCTGTGCTTTCTCACCTTGTACAGTTTTCTTGGAGGAATGTAAGAAACCTGGCTGCTTGTTTTCAGCAGTTTGTGCTTGTTCTGTTCTGTCAGGCCAGGAAGATGTATCTGGTTTTCCTAACACCAGTTGTGGAGTTTCTTGTGTTTTATCAATGCAAGATGATAAATCAGGTTGGCTTGGTTCTGGTTTGACTATTTCTTTCGGGTTCGGTTTTCCACTATAAGATGATGCATCTGGTGTTTCTAGTTTCTCTTTTGCAGTTTGTGGATGCTCTGCTCTGCTGACAGGCTCTTCCTCATTAGGATGTCCCAAGGCTGTGTGCTCCCCACCTTGCTGCCGCACTTTATTGGCGGGGGAAGTGAAGTCTACTTGGCCTAGCTCCAGGTGGGGAGGTGGGATTTGCTTTTTGTCACAAATTTCTGGTGTATCTGGCTGTTCTAACCCCTGCTGGACAGTTTCCTGCACTTTGGTGACTGAACATGCTAGACCGGAGTGTTTGGAATTCAGCTGTGCAGCTTGCAGTCCTCCCACTTTGGAAACAGTCACATCAGTATGTTCCTGCCCTGGTTCTGCCATGTCTTGTTCCACTGCTGCTGCTGCTGCTGCTATGGCTAGGGAATGGGCCAAATGTGGACCTTCCGCTTCTGGCTGAACTGTTTTCTGTTCTGCCTTTCTGAATGGGTAAGTTTGCTCTGTGTTGTCTTGTACACTTAGTTGCACTTCTGTGTTGTCCAGAGGATGCACCACAACCTCTTCCTCTGATGGGGCCCTTTCATCATCTGGCCTATGAATGGAAAGTGGTAAGTCTGGTTGTTTGAAGGCCTGCTGGGCATGTTTTAACTGTTCTGGTTTACTAGTAGAATATGCTAACTTTGCTTGCTCTGACTTCTGGATTGTGGCTTGCTGCTGCTTTTCTCCACCAACAGAATTTTTTCTGTGTTTCTGATCCAGCAATACTACTTGTTGGTTTGTCTTGTCAGTGGAATGTGACAATCCAGAATGCTTGATTTCCGTTGTTGCAGCTTCTTGCTCATTTGCTTTGCCAGGAGAATATGTCACATCTATTTGTGCAGTTGCTGGAGATGCTCTTTTCCTGGCCACTTTAGGCAGCTGTTGATGTTTAGACTCAAACTTTTGAGTTGTTTGTTCTTCATCTTTATCAGAGGAAAATGATAAACCTGGATATTTTGAAGCCAATTGTGAAGTTTCTTGTTGGTTTCTCTGTCCATCAGACCATGACAAATTTGAGTAGTCAGATTCCACTTCCATATTTTCATCTTGTGCTACTTCACCCTGGGCTTCTGGTGAACCCAAATGTTCTGATTGCTGCTGTGTTTCTCCTGTGGAGCATAAAAGTTCTGTATGTCCTGACTCCTTCTCTACAAAGTCTCCTGGTTGTGCTTCACGGCTGTTCCATGAAAAATCTCGTTGTTCCATTGCTAGTGGTGTAGTTTCTTCTTCCTTCAAAATAAATGGTAAGGTTGGATGTTTCCACTTCTTTTGTTGTTCAGCCTCTGAACTCATTCTCGTTTCCAGTGGAGCTTCTTTTCCACTGGGAGACAAAATTGTTTGCTCCGTCTCTGAATATACTGTTTCCTGTTGCTCTGTTTTGTCAGTAGGATGTGAAAGAAGTGGTTGCTCTGATGTGCATTGTACCATTTCCTCCTGCATTTCTGTACTTACGTTAAATGCCTGTTCTGCATATGCTGGCTTTGTTTGCACTTCTTGTTGCATTTGACCGCTGAAAGAATGTGGCACAGTCAGATGCTCTAACTCTGGTTGAGCTATTTCTTGCTGTGCCATATTAACGTGGTCTATGACCTGTGACTCTTCTTCCCTCCGTGTTTCTGACAAATCTGAACACTCCATTGGCACAGCTTTTTGTTGACTTGTTTCCTGCTGTTCCTGTTCTAGCCCTCTTTGTACCTTGTCTTGTTCCCCTCTGCCAAAGGAATAAGACACACCTGGCTTGACTGCATCTAGTGATAGTGTTTCCCCTTGGTGACTACCAGCAGCAGAAGAGGAGGGAAGCAACTGCTCCTGCCCCATTTGAAACATTTCCCAGGGCTTTGCTCTGTCAATTGAATGTGAGGACCCCAAATACCCTGAGTCTGATTCTTCTTGCATTACTTCTTCAGCGGTAAATGAGAAATCGCTATTTGCTGAAGCTGGCTGTGGGTTTTCATGTTGCTCTGCTTCGCTAACAAAATGTGATAACTCTGGACCTTCTAAGTCTCTTTGTACAGCTTCGTGTGCTGTTTCTTCCTGGGAATACGGTGAGTCTGTTTGTTCTAACTTGGGTTTCAGTATATCTTGTTGTTCGGTTTCGTCACTGGAGTATGATGTCCCTGTCTGTTCTGCTGTCATCTGTGAGGTTGCATATTGCTCTTCTGTTCTAGCAAAATAGGACGAAGCTGGAGGCTCTGACTGCATGTGAGTAGTTTCTTCTTGCACACCCTTCATATGGGAATACAGCTTATCTCCACGTTGTGAATCCTGATGTGCAGGCTGTAGCTGTTCTCTGTTGTCACCAAAACATGACAGAAGAGAGTTTTCAAGATCTGGTTGGGCCAATTCTTGCTGCTCTCTTTTATTTGAGGGACATGGTAAATCTGATTGTGCTGTTTCTATATTCCCAGTTTGCTCTCTCTCGTTTCTTCTGGTGGAAAAAAGTATGTCTGGATGTTCTAACTGGAGTTCTGCAGTGTTTTCTTCCTCTGCTTTTATCAAACATGATAAACCTGAAGGAACCGGAGTAAGCTCTGCTGTTTCTTCCTTCGCTGTTTCTTCAGGGGAGTAAGACTCTGACTGTTCCATTTCAAAAGGAACAGATTTTTCCTTTTCTCTTTCTTCCCTGGAAAATAAGAGCTCCTGATGTTCTGTTTTCAGCTGTGCACTTTGCGATTCATCCACTTCTTCCCTGGATAAAGAAAACTCTGGTTGACCACTCTCCAGCTGTGCAGTCTCTGATTGCACCATTTCTTCTCTGGGATATGAGAAAACTGAATGCTCCATCCCCATCTGTGCACTCTCCAATTCTTCTGTCTTTTCCTTGGAAAAAAAATCCAGATGCTCTTTCTCCAGTTGTGAACTCTCTGATACTTCTGTTTCTTCCATGGAACGTGAGAAATCTGGCTGCTCTGCCTCCAGTTGGGCACCCTCCAATTCTGCTGATTCTTTCATGGAAAATAGCAGTTCTGGATATTCTTTCTCCAGTTGTGAACTCTCTGATACTTCTGTTTCTTCCCTGGAATATGAGAAATCTGGCTGCTCTGCCTCCAGTTGGGCACCCTCCAATTCTGCTGATTCTTTCATGGAAAATAGCAGTTCTGGATATTCTTTCTCCTGTTGTGCACTCTCTGATACTTCTGTTTCTTCCCTGGAATATGAGAAATCTGGCTGCTCTACCTCCAGTTGGGCACCCTCCAATTCTGCTGATTCTTTCATGGAAAATAGCAGTTCTGGATATTCTTTCTCCTGTTGTGAACTCTCCACTTCCTCTACTTCTTCCCTGGAATATGAGAAATCTGGCTGCTCTGCCTCCAGTTGCTCACTCTCTGGTTCCTCCATTTCTTCCCTGGAAAAAGAAAAGTCTGGATGCTCCATCACCATCTGTACACTCTCCAATTCCTCTGTTTCATCCTTGGAAAAGGAGAAGTCTGGATGCTGTATCTCCAGCTCTGTTCTCTCTGACTGCCCCATTTCTTTGCTGGAATATGAGAAATCTGGGTGCTCCACCTTCATTTGTGTGTTCTCTATTTGTTTAGTTGTTTCATTGGAAAGACCAGAGTGATCTGAATCTGCAGTCTTATTCGTAGCTGAAGTTTCTTCTGTTTCTTCTGTTTCTGTGTGAATAGGATAGGAAATGCCAAAATATTTAGAATCTGTCTTTTCAGGGATTGATGAATTTACTTTCATTCTTTGCTCCTCTGTTTCCTGAAATGAGGAGGAAACGTCTTGTTTGGACTTTGTTTGGTTCTCTAAGTGAACATTTTGGGTTTCCTTTGGTGAGGTCTTCTGACTCTCTTCCCTTTTTGAAGAACGCAATAGATCTGAATGTTCAGTTTCTGTCAGTGTATCTGATGAGTGACACTCAGTTTCTTGCTTCTCTGTTTCATCTGCAGAATGTGGTAAAAACAGATGTTCAGACTCAGTTGGTGCACTTTCTGGTATCTCAGGAACAGTATCCTCCTGTCTTGCTTCAGACAAAGCAGCATATTTGGATTTGGCTGATGGAGTACTAGGTAAGAAAGACTGGACTGCCAACTTTTGTGCATCCCTCTCAGGATGTTCTACTGTAGATGCTGTAGGCAAAATAGTTTGGATACTTTCTTTATCTAATTCATTAACAAAATCTGCTGAAACAGACTGTGGTGTAGAACTGGGCTGAATTTCCTGCTCCTTTGGTTCATTAAGATCATCTGGTGCTGTCAGTGGGGATACATCTGGTTTCTCGTTTGAATTTTTAGCTGAGGGAATTGGCAGTTGCTTCTCTGATTTGTCATCAGGCTCTAATGGAATTGTTTGCTCTGTTACTGATGTTTTGGCCAGAGGTGAATAACTTTGCTGCTTCCTGGTCTCCTCAGGAGGACAGGACTCAAGTGAATGCCCTGACACCTGGTTTGGATTCTCCAAAAGAGACAGTCTGTCTTTTTGTTCTTCATGTTGAAGAGTTGCTTCTGCACCTGAGCTTGAAAATGTTATTGGCTTATCTTTTGTTTTAATGGGTTTAATATTTTCAGATAAAACCGCACCTTTCTTAGCAAGCCATTTTTCAAGAGGTGACATTGGTGAAGAATAGCTTTGATTTGCATCTGCTGTGGGTTGTCTTTGCTCTCTTCTTCTCTGTGATGGCGTTTCAAGATTTCTACTTCTTGCTTTTGGGAAAGGTTTTAGACATGTTGCTTGTGAGAGCGAATTGAATTTCTGCAGTCTTTCTTTTACTGATGTTTCAAGGAACTGTTCAGAATCTCCTGAAACCGAGCTACTTCTCTGGATTCTGTTTTTCTCCAATATTTCAGGAGTTGGCTCAGTCCCTCCAAAAATTGAGTTGAACAGCTGGATTCTAGCTTGTACTGGTCCTCCAAGTATTGGCCCTACTTTTCTCAATCTGCTCTCTCTAAATATTGACCTTATAGGAGCACGTTTCACTGGCTCTTCTGTGATGTTCTCTAGATCTTCTTTGTCTTCCAGCATTTCCTCATCTGGGTCATGTTCTTCCACTTGTTCAACATTCAACATGGAGGCCTGCACATCCCCTAGAACAGTTCTTGGTTCTTGCCTCTGCATGCCAGAAAAGTCTCGCTTTTTATTGCCCTGACCTCTCTTCATGCTTGTCGCCATCGGTACCCTATTTGAGGGTTTGTGCTTCCTTCTCCGAACAATCTTGCCTTCATCCATAATAAAGAGTACTTTTCCTGGAGGAGAACCTACTGGTGAACTTTCCACGCTGTAAAGATCAGAAGTTGTACTAGTTTCTGAGGCCCAGGGTGTAGAACATCTACTTGAGCTAGTTTCCCAGGTTATCCCACTGTCTTCGCTTTGTACTGTTACCATGGAAAAGGAAGGGTTATTCATGATGTACTGCAGCTTGGGTCTCACGTCTTCACTTTGGATAAGATCTTTTAAACTAGAACCAAAACAAACAAATGAAAGAAAAAGA
>VWZE01021172.1:0-19323 GCA_013396675.1 Eubucco bourcierii | reverse complement strand
CCCCGCCCCCTTTCTGCCCAGCCCTGTTGTTAGGTCTGTCTGTTGCAACACAAACTAATGTAATATAAGATATTTAGGATCATTATGATTTCAGCACATGATTCAATAAATAAAGAAGGTGGGCTGGAAGTTTTCAGATGCAAAACCTTTGCTGCTTATGTAAGAGCACGTCAGGAATAATTACAGAGAACAAGCTGGAAATAGATTTATCTGAAACATTTAAAACTCTGCTGAAGCATGGAAACCTACATCAAGAAGCTACACTCTGAGGGACTGATGTGGCCTTGCACTTCCTCAGAGCTTTTTATAACAGCACTTACTGTGTTATTTAAATGGTGCCATCACATCTTGTGACAGTGGCATGTCCTTTGTATTGCTCTAGTGATAAGAAGATAAAATGCTGCTTTTCTCAGTTATTAGGCACCATCACTGATTCACTGTTTCCTGAATAAAGCAGACAATTAACTTTCTTCTCCTCAAGTTACTCCCTTCTCTTATTTTTATACACCACTTTAATATGTATGTCCTATTCTCAACTTAAATCTGTTGGGTCTGTACTTCCACAGTGGTTTCTGAAAACTCAATCTCTGCTTCCCTAAAAATGCTCATACTGCACAATGTATGGACCTTGCAGAAGCAGCTGCTCTCAAGACTTGTGCTGGTTGTGGTCCAGGCACCACCATTCCCCTTTACACAGACAAAGGTGAAGCAGGGAAGAGGATTTGTGCAAGCCAGCAGGAGGAGGGCAGGCTGATTCTCCAGTTCCTTATAGCAAAGGTGCTTGGAAGCCTCCTTCTCTGGAGCCTTTCAAGGCCTGTCTGGATGTGTGTGCCCTGAGCTAGATTGTCTGGCCCTGCTCTGGCAGGGGGGTTAGACTCAATGATCTCTTTGGATCCCTTCCAACCCCTGACATCCTGTGAGCCTGTGATCTTTCCTTCCCAACAGTGCTTGGAAACTGAGAGGATGTCAATAAAGAGATAATAAGAGTTTAATCAGTTAAACCTCAGTTTCCAAGCACTGTTCACAACCTCTCTGGGGAGCTTGTTCTAGAGCTCTGAGACCCTTACAGTCAAGAAATTCCCCCTTGTGTTGAGCTGGAACTTCCTGTGCTGCAGCTTCCATCCATTGCTCCTTGTCCTATCCCAGGGAGCAAGTGAGCAGAACCTGTCCCCCCTCTCCTGACCCTCAGCCCTCATATAGTTATAAGCATTGATTAAATCCCCTCTCAGTCTTCTCTTCTCCAGACTAAGCAGCCCCAGGTCCCTCAGCCTCTCCTCATCAGGCAGTGCTCCAGTCCCCTCAGCATCCTTGTATCCCTCTGTTGGACCCTCTCCAGCAGATCCTTGTCCCTCTTCAACTGGGAAGCCCCAAACTGAAGGCAGTATTCAAGATGAGGTCTCACCAGGGCAGAATAGAGGTAGAGGAGAACCTTTCTTGATCTGCTGATGGAGATTTGGTTACCCACTCTCCTGTTTCCTTGATGTCGCAGTAGCTCAGCTGCCTCCTTTCTCTTGAGGCTAAGCAGGCAGGTGCAGTCTCAGCATGGGGGTTAATTCTCCTCCTCAGGCTCCTAGAGGCTCCTCCATGGCTTCTATAACCAGGAGCATAGATGTTGTGCAGTTGCAACTGCTCATTAGCATGTCTGCCCTCCTCAGGGAAGTGTTGGTGATAAAAAGCCAGAACTGTGGACAGATTTGAAAATTAGCCATGTAACTTAGGCTGGATACTAGATGGAACTTTTTTCACTGAAAAGGTTCTCAACTACTGCAACAGGCTGCCCAGGGAGGTGGTTGAATCCCCATCCCTGGAGGTGTGTAGAAGACAGAAATGTGGTGCTGAGGGACATGGTTTAGCACCAGAATCGACAGAGTTAGAGAGTGGTTGGACTGGATCTTAAAGGTCTTTTCCAACAGGAACGATTCTGTGACACAAATGTGGATATGCCTCTGAATGCTGATGCAAAAATAGAGCTCAGCTGTTCAGAGCAAGCAGGCTGGAATGTGTTATCTTCACAAAGTTTAGGTTTGCTTTTAGGAGACAACCTCCTCTAGGCTGCTTAACAGTAGAAATTGTCTCCTAAGTAACCTCTGGCTTATCCTTCCCAGGGGTGCCTAAGAGTAGGAATGGGAGCTAGATGAGTTATTGTATTTCACACAGCTAGACTTGAAAAGCATCTTCAGAGGACAACTCTCCAACTACCACTGTAATGCAACTGTTTTAATACCAGGTGTTCTATGTCTTATTAGCTTGCAGAAGTATTTGATTTTGTTTTGTTGTCACCTAAAATTGGTGGGAAGCAGATTATGGACTACAGCCAGCTGTCTAACTTGCTTTGAAACATGAAAGTGTTTTCTACTTTCTGCAGACAGAAGTTCTAAGTAGCTTGGTCATTTTGCCTGTTTTCCTAAGCAGATAGAAACTAAGCTATGGAAGCAAGCAGGGATGAGATGTCTAGGTAATAGCAGGCATGGTTTACTCCTTGCTTGAAATTTTCTCTTGCTTATTTGAGGGAAATTGGCAAAGCACAGCAATATCTGGTTTGTGTTTTGTTGGACGTTTAGCATTGTTTAACAACAACAGAATTCTTCCCCAGCAGATGTGCATTTACCCATTTCAGAGATGGAACTCCTCACAATCATCAGTTGCTGGGCATTAATGTTATTCTCTTGGGGGGGTGTGTGTAGAAAATCTGTTATCTTTTTGATGGGAACAGCTCTTTTATCAACAATGATTACTACTCCAGCCAAGGGAGGCCAGAAGGGCTGTTAATTATTCTGTTCAGGTGTACTTTAATGAAGTTATTAGCAAAGTACATCTGTGAACTTTCTTTTACAAAACAAAACTCTCAACAGATCTGAAATTTGGTTTTAAGGGAAGAAAGGCTGGCATTTGCCTGCAGGGCACATTGCAGCATTTGTGAGCACAGGTTTATTTCTTAGTTCATCAATAATCTTCCCTAATGTGATTCATGCAAGATGATTTCTGTTGTAACAACCATTACTTATGTTGATAGCTCCTTTTCCTGGTGAGTAATGGCTTTTCTTCTGTCAGGTTATTGAGCTCTGCGTATTGCTTTGGATTGTTACACCTTTCCCCGAGGCAATGCCAGCAACCAAACACAGCTTGGGTAGGTTTCAGTGTGAATTCTCCAGTAACAAATGATGATGTACCAAATCCTAACTTCTGGGACTGGAGATGCCTTTAGTAGGCAATACTTGCACATGCCATACCAAGTTGGGAGCAAGTGTTAATCTGTTAGAGGGCAGGAGAGCTCTGCAGAGGGACCTGGACAGGCTGGGCAGATGGGCACAGTCCAATGTCATGAGTTTTAACAAGTCTAAGAGCCAGGTTCTGCACTTTGGCCACAACAACCCCAAGCAGTGCTACAGGCTGGGGACAGAGTGGCTGGAGAGCAGCCGGGCAGAGAGGGACCTGGNCTGGAAGGTGCCCAGAGAAGGGCAGCAAGGCTGGGGAGGGGCCTGGAGTACAGCCCTGTGAGGAGAGGCTGAGGGAGCTGGGGGTGTGCAGCCTGCAGAAGAGGAGGCTCAGGCAGAGCTCATTGCTGTCTACAACTACCTGAAGGGAGGTTGTAGCCAGGTTGGGTTGAGCTCTTCTCCCAGGCAATCAGCAACAGAACAAGGGGACACAGCCTCACGTTGTGTCAGGGGAGGTCTAGGCTGGATGTTAGGAAGAAATTCTTCACCAAGAGAGTGATTGGCATTGGAATGGGCTGCCCAGGGAGGTGGTGGAATACCCATCCGCGGAGGTGTTGAAGCAAAGCCTGATTGATGAGGCACTTAGTGCCATGGTTTAGTCAGAAGGTGTTAGGTGATAGGTTGGGTTTTATGATCTCGAAGGTCTTTTCCAACCTGATTAATTCTGATTCTGATTCCAATTCTGATTCTGTGTGGCTTGTGGGCCTGAGCTGAAAATCCGGTTGCAGAAAGGGAGAGAGCAAGGCAGGAATATCTACGTGGGAGAGATTTCTTCACTGAAGTGCAGTCTTTTAACAAAGATTGGAGGTTTTTTGGGCTTGTGCTTGTTTGCTGCAGGCAGGGATGAATTGGCAGAGAAATTGGTAGTGCCATATAATTTCTCCATCCTCATCTATTACGTTCTTGCCATGAGTCAGAGCCAGTCAGTGAGAAAGTCTGCAGTATCTTGGCATAAACAAGTATTTGAACCATGATTGTTGTCAGTTATTACTGTTTGGGTTTTTTTGTAAGTGGTTTACCAATGCTATTTTAGCTTTTCTACTGTACTATGTGGCACTCAGAGTCTCTTTTTTTAATAGCTGTGGGATCAAAGGCTAAATAGATAAATGTCTACCGACTGACAGCTCTCCTGCCCTCTCCTACCCCCAATTTCTGTCTGCTCTTGGTAGTTTCAGCAAAAGTCTTTCTGCACTGCTTGCTGTAGAATTATTTCTCCATTGCTCTTCAGCCAAAATCTTCAAACTAGTGGTTTTAGGTCAGATAATCCTGGTGTCTCCCAAGGTTCATATTTCATACAACCGAAATGTATACTTGATATGTTGAGATTTAAAGGCTTTGGGGAATTTTGAGTTAAGTGAAAGGATATTCCTTCCAGACAGCTCTTAAAGAGCAGATATGTATCACAGTATCACCAAGGTTGGAAAGGACCTCAAAGCTCATCAAGTCCACCCCATTACCACAGCCCTCAAGACTAGACCATGGCACCAACTGCCACATCCAAACTCACCTTGAACACCTCCAGGGACGGTGACTCCACCACCTCCCTGGGCAGCCCATTCTATGTCTTGTGGTGATGGATTTTTTTTTCTTGCAAGGTGTGGCCTGCCAGAAAGAGAGGTGTACATGAGGATGGATTAGCTGTAAGGGGTTTCTCCACAGGCTTGGATTCCCAAGAGGAAAAAAAAAATATTGGCTGGCTAAAACGTAAAGAAGACAGAGAAACATGAACAGCCTCTGCAGCTGCTAAGTTACCATACACATCCTTGTACATGAGGGCAAGTGTGGGTTTATTTATGGGTTATTATGGATTAAACTGGCAGAGGGGAGATTGAAATTGAATGTTAGGGGGAAGTTCTTTACAGTGAGGGTGGTGAGACACCTGCACAGATTGTGATCACATTGGGTGATTCTGTGCTTCACAACCTCCCTGGAGCTGTTCAAGGCCAGGTTGGAAGAGACCTTGAGCAACCTGTTCTAGTGGGAAGTGTCCCTGCCTATGGCAGGGGGTTGGAACTGGATGATCTTTGAGATCCCTTCCAATCTTACCGTTCTATGATACTATGATTTCAGCTAGGAAGGATTGTGGAGCCTCTTGTAGTCAGTTGGGGAAAAAAAAAAAAGAGGTTTGAAGGACACACTTAGAAAGGATTGTTCCAATGGAAACCTGGTTGAATTGTTCCTCAGATTTCCAAGATTCTTTTCCTTTCCATGAGTTCTTCACTGTCGTGTCAGAATTATTGCAACATTTCACTTCTCTGATGGTTTTAGTTACAGAGTCATTGTATCACAGAATCATTTTGGCTATAACATCCCTTTAAGATCACTGAGCCCAAGCATTGTCTAACTCTACCAAGGCTGCTGCTAAACAGCATCACATCTCTGCCTCTTTGAAACACCTCCAGGCCTGGGCATTCAGTCACCTCCTTGGGGAGCCTGTTGCAGGTTTTGAGAACCCTTTCATTGTATCATTGCAAAATTTCTACCTGTGATAGCATCAGCTGAGGCCACCTCTTTGTGTCATGCAACCAGGGTGGCTGTTCCACCCTGACATTTGCACCGTAGCTCACCACTAAAACAACAACTATGAGATTACAGATTAGACAGTTGGTGAGCAACATGCAAAAGCTTTGCTATGAAGGCTATTCTATCATGTAATGGAGAACCTGGCTTACAGCAGTGTCAGTGTTATTCAGCAACATCACAGAGATTGGTGAGTCAAAATTGTTCAATGGAATTGACAACATTTTATGGGAAATCTTTTGCCTTTTATAATTTATGTGAATTTTTGATAGGAGTTACTACTCAGGAGCTAAGGCTCAAGCTTTATGAAAAATGTGAGTGCAGGACTGCCCTTGACCTTGAAACCTTGCTAATAGGTTGGGTTTTGCTTGTCAAAACAAGCAGATACTGCTATTTCCTTACGTCTTCATCTTAAAAAGATACTTAACTTGTGAAGTGATTTTTTGGTATTATTTTTGTTTAGGCTGTAGAATTATATTATGCTTAATTCATACATCACTCTTGATCCCTTTCAACTGAGTAAAATTCAAGTAATTTTCTCCCACTGAAAGCCTTTTCCTTACTGTATTTCTCCCTAATTTATAAACTCTATGAGAAAGAGGAAATATTCGTGTCATTTTTAATGCTTTTCTAACATGCAGCCTCTGGAAAAGAAAAAAAAAATTGCAATTCCCTCTATTTTTACCTTTTAATACATACCCTGTTTGCAGATGCTTGCTCCAACTTTATCAGTAATTCATTTTATCAGTTTCTGCGGGTCATATTTGCATTTAACCTAGAGAAACTTTTCACTGGGTGAAGCAGTAAGCAAGAAGTCTGCAGAAATTGTTGTAAATGCAGTGGGTTTCTTCTGGTTTTCAATACATCAGCACATTATCTCTCAAAAGTCTCCTTCAGTAGCAAGAATTGTCTGTTTGTTCCCTCATAATTTCTGTGGTATGGGGAAAAAGGCTTATTGCATGTGCTTGGTGTCGTGCACTTGGCATATTGCAAAGTGTAGCCCTTTGCTCCTAACACTGCTCTGCTAACATCAACTTTAAATCAGTGTGTGCGTGTTGATGCTCTGCTTTAGAATCATAGAATGGTAAGGTTGGAAGGGACCTCAAGGATCAGCCAGTTCCAACCCCCTGCCATAGGCAGGGACACCTCCCACTAGTACAGGTCACTCAAGGCCTCCTCCAGCCTGGCCTTGAACTCCTTCAGTGAGGGAGCAGCCACAACCTCCCTGGGCAACCTGTGCCAGTGTCTCACCACCCTCACTGCAAACAACTTCCTCCTAACATCCAGTCTAAATCTCCCCTCTGCCAGTTCAAACCCATTGCACCTTGTCCTGGCATTACAAGACCTTGTCAATAGTCCCTCCCCAACCTTCCTGTAGCCCCCTTCAGATACTGGAAGGCTACTCTAAGGTCTCCTGGAAGCCTTCTCTTCTCCAGATCTCTTTCAATTTCACTTCTGAGAAACAACACAGCAAAATGTGGATACCTTGCAGAATCATGTTCTGCATTTTTGCATGCTCTCTGTAGAAAGTTTCACTTGCACATGCAGCAAACCACTCTTTGTGTGTGTAATTCAGAGGTATATTTGTTTTCAGAGGCCACAGCTGACAATACTGTGAGAGATTAACTCCTCCTCTATGGGCAACTTCTGCACTACAGCACTGATAACTTCTTGTATTTTGTGGTGCTAGGCAAGTAAATGGATGAGTGTAGCTACACAGCTAACTTCTGCACTACAGCACTGATAGCTTCTTGTATTTCATGGTGCTAGGTGAGTAAATGGATGATTGTAGCTACACAGCTAAATGATGTATAATGTGGTGCACCATGTGAAGTCTTATGAAGGGCAGCTGAGGGAACAATTTGAGGAAGAGGAGGCTGAGGGGAAACTTTATTGCCCTCTCCAGCTACCTGAAACAACAATTGTTCTGGTTTGAGGTACATGTAGAGTTAGACACATGTAGAGGTAGGTGCTAGTCTCTTCTCACAGATAATTAGTGATAAAAAAGAGGGAATGGCCTCAAGCTGCATTTGGGTAGGTTAGGGCTAGACATTAAGAAAACAAAAAATTAATTCAAGGAGTGGTCAAGGATTGGAACAGTACCCAGAGAGGTGGTTGAGTCACCATCCCTGGATGTGTTTAAAGGTCATTTAGATATGGTGTTTAATGATATGGTTTAGTGGTGGACTTGGTAGAGCAGGGTAAGTTGTTGGACCTGATGATCTCAGGAGGCTTTTCCAATCTGAATGATTCTGCAATCCCATATTAATGGCATCTGGCAGGGCTTCTGCTGTGGTGAGGACAACCTGCACTTCCTCAGCAAACACAGGCATTGCAGACAGCAGCAATACTGCCTCACTTAGTCCAGCTTGCTATCTTGGGTTCTGCTTCTACATCTCAAAATTTCTTGGCCCCCTAACTACAGCACCAGGCTGGGACTTCTGTTGTGCTGCATGGTTCAAATCTCTGTAGATTTCCTGTGCTCCACGCTGACCTTCCAGTTGTATGGCTGCAATGTATTTTTAAAGGGTTGTTTCAAGTTTGTCAGTAATAAAATCCCCTTTTAACAGGCCAGCAAGCAAAAAGGTTGTGTATCCACATAGACATTGACAAGCTACTGCTGGCTCTGGCTGAGGTCACACTTTGTAATTTTAGTTGCGTTGGCAGCTGCCAAGCAGGGGTTGCAGAAGCTAACTGAGAGGCAAAGGGTACAGGTCTGAGCTCCCACATCACCCACAAAGTACCACAGAACACTCTCCAGGCAACTCAGATCTCACATTGTCACTGACCTTTTGTCATAATCATTTACTGTTTCACCACTCTTCATGCTTCACAACATTTTTAGTGGTTTTATGGTTTCCAACACATCATTCATCAAATATGAAATGTTAATGCACCTATTAGCATCTTCTGTTGGTACCACCCTCTAATTGGTGATTCCCTGTGGAGAGTTGCTTTTTGCAGTCAGGATCCAAAACCTCTGATATATGACCACATTTTATAAGCTTTTTAGTTAAATAGCTGCATAATTATTTTTATTAATGGTAGAGAAGGGTCCAAATGGTTTACAGCTTGAAGGTAGCTTGCAAAGAGAATTTTCAGCAGAAAGATGAAGCATATTAAATTCATTATCCTTAAGTACTATATCAACTGTAACTAGCTAATATAATATATTCTCAAACATTAAGTGTATTTAATTATTATTGTACTTAACTGTACTTAAGTGTCCTTAATTGTTATGCATAAGTATCCTTAGTTATTATACATTAAGTATCTTTAAGTATTACACTTAAGTATCTCAAACTTCCAAAGGTTTTGGTTTTTTCTTTAGGGCTAAAGAAAACTTCAACCCATCTTCTGTTTTAAAGTTTAACATCATAAAAGAAAATGATTACATTAAGAAATTAAAGCAGATTTTTGTTGGGGGCCAATTGCATTGTTGCAGTGATACAAAAGGTAACCTCTGAGGGCAGGTTTATTTTAGTCTGTGCTGTAATTTTACTTCAAGTGTGAAGCAGCCAAGACTTAGTCAAAATCTGTCCTCTTCCCTGCCAACTCTGCAATTTGGATACTGAACTGCATTAAAAATTACCCACTTCTACCTGAAGTCCAATGCTTTAAACTAATTAGACAAGTGTCATTTGCTCTTCCTCTCACTCTGCAGTTTTACTTCAGATGTCAATGAAGAGGCCATTTCACAACCTTTGTACTAACCTCCTAATTAATTCTTCACCTGTTAGTCTCTTCCCTCCAGCTGACTACTTTTCTTTCTTTCTTTCTTTTTTTTTTTTTTAAATATATATATGTATTATATTTTCTGCCAAAAATCCAATTTAATTACTCTTCTCAGTGCCCCTTTAGTCCTCAGCTTTGCTCTGTAAGGCTGGACTGTATTTTGTAGTTTCAGATGCCTCAGGGAGCCCACGCGAATTATGTTGATAGGAGAGGAAGAAAACAGTGATTTGGTAAAATACAGTTTCTGGCTTTGAATTGGGTGGATTTCCTCAAGTGATGAAACATGAGGGAGGAGTCAGATGCTAGTGTGAAGGGGAAAACATCCCTGCTAGGGCTAGCATCACTGCTCTGCTGTCTTTCTGGCTATTTTTAGTGTAGTTCAGTTGCTCCAACACTCATTCTGTAGATTTTTATAATGACAAAAGCAAGTGATTGCTTTTACTTCAGTGCATCTGGTAGCTGTGCATAAATATTTCCCGCAAAAGTAATTTTCATCTCTTTTGTAACGAAGGGATACTCTGAGAAGTTCTTATATCTGCCTGATCCTCTGCTTCCATGTCCATTACAGCAACAGAAATCAGCAGATCATCTCAATCACAGATACAGAAGTATCTGACTATTATCTTGAAGATCCTCTTCTTTATTTTTGGGAGGCAAATTTGTAGGCTCATGTGTGTGGAAAGTTACCTTGTGACCTAAATTCTGAAGACCTCATTTCAGTTTACTGGTGCCCAATAGACTTGTGCTTGTGCCATGCATGTTATATGCAGTAAGAAAAGATGCTTCCCTGGCTCAGATGCTGCTTGCATATTGTTTGGCCTATTTTTGTGTTTCTGCACAAATGTAAAGATCCTTTGAAAAGAATTGAAGGTGGCATAAATTCCTTACCCTGTTTTTCCTGCAGTGCAAAACTCAGCACAGTGTCCCAGGTAACACAAGGACCTTAGTAATGGCAATAAGCTGAAAGAAAGGAGATTCATTCTGCACTGAGGGCAGAGGCAAACTGTAACTTGAGAACAATATATCTGAAACAAACCCAACAGGTATACAAAACACAAGAGATGAAAAGGACATGCAAGGAAAATTAACAGCTCTGTGGTGATTCGTGGTGTTTCAGATGGACTGGAAATTGGCTTGGCAGGCAAGAACAGCTTCTGGTGTTGACCTCGTGGTCAACAATGTAACCTTACAGCAAAGGCCAACAGCCTCCAAGACACCATTAGAAAAAGCATCACCAGCAGCTGATGGCAATGACCTTTCCCCTCTGCTCAGCACGGGTGAGATATGTATGGAGTCCAGTTGTGGGTTCCTTGTTCTGAGACACATGTACTTGAGTGAAGACAGCAGAGGACTGCAAGGATTTTCAAGGGCTTGGATCCCCTGATGTATGAGGAGAGACAGAGATGGAATTTTTAAGCCTGGGAAGAAAGGAAGGATAAGGTGATCTAATTAAGATCAAAGTGGTTTAGTTTGGCTGTTACACCAATTTTACTCTACAGGCAGCACAAAAATCTCTTTAGACATTGTAAGAGCTTTTATTCAGCACATCTTTGTCTTCTGAGAGATGAACCAGGCTTTGTCTTCCATTCTCTATGGATGAGATCCCAGGTAGAGAGCTCTCTATCTTTTGCCATCTATAAAGCTGCTTGTGTAGTTAATTAACTTCACATTTGTTAGCACAGGTTCTGTAAGGAGAGGAAGGCAAGGGAATAGCTAACATGGAAAAAGTGGGAAAAGTTGTTTCCAGAAGAGCAGAAGAAAGCAGTTCTCTTGACTTTTCCTTCCCAACTTGTAGCAGAAGTTGGGTAGCAGAATAGGTCAGAAATAGGTCAGGTCTGCTGCAGCAGACATTGTTGCTGTTGTCCCCAACACTAAGAGGAAGAAGGAGCCAATTACATTCAGGGGGTGCCTTAGTGCTCTGGACCACTGCCTTTTACAAGCTGTACTTTTCCAATTGATTGCTGCATGGCCCTGGGTTGGGAGTCACACCCAGGGATCAGTGGAGTCCTCCAGGCGATCAGTGCTGGGTCTGGTGCTGTTCAATATCTTCATCAGTGACATTGATGAGGACACAGAAAGAGAGTCTGCCCAGCAAGTTTGCTGATGGCACCAAACTGGGAGGCTTGGCTGATAAAGCTGAAGGCTGTGTGGCCATGCAGCAAGACCTGGACAGACTGAGAGCTGGGCACAGAGGAACCAAATGACGTTCAACAAGGCCAAGGGCAGAGTCCTGCACCTGGGGAGGAATAATAAACTGCACCAGTACAGGTTGGGAGGTGATCTGCTGGAGTGCAGCCCTGTGGAGAGGGACCTGAGAGTGCTGGTGGAGCACATCCATGGCNGTGATCTGCTGGAGTGCAGCCCTGTGGAGAGGGACCTGAGAGTGCTGGTGGAGAACATCCATGGCACAGCAATGTGCCCTGGTGGCCAAGAGGGCCAGTGGGATCCTTGGGTGTATTAAGAAGAGTGTGGCCAGCAGATCAAGGGAGGTTCTCCTCTCCCTCTCCTCTGCCCTGATGAGAACTCCTCTTGAATACTGCCTTCAGTTTGGGGCTCCCCAGTTGAAGAGGGACAGGGGATCCAGCAGAGGGCTATGAGGATGTTGAGGGGACTGGAGCACTGCCTGATGAGGGGAGGCTGAGGGACCTGGGGCTGCTTAGTCTGGAGAAGAGAAGACTGAGAGGGGATTTAATCAATGTTTATAACTATCTGAGGGCTGGGGGTCAGGACTGGAGGGACGGGTTCTGCTCACTGCCCCCTGGGATAGGACAAGGAGCAATGGATGGAAGCTGCAGCACAGGAAGTTCCAGCTCAATTCAAGGGGGAACTTCTTTACTGCAAGGGTCCCAGAGCTCTGGAACAGGCTACCCAGAGGGGTTGTGTAGTCTCCTCCTCTGGAGCTTTTCCAGTCCTGTCTGGATGTGTTCCTGTGTGCCCTGAGCTAGTTTGACTGGTCCTGCTCTGGCAGGGGGGTTGGACACAATGATCTCTTTGGGTGCCTTCCAACCCCTGACATCCTCTGAGCCTGTATTGAGCAGCCTGTGAGTGGGGGAATCAGACCACTGCCAGGCTTGGCAGTCCACTTGATGTGTGTTGCAGTTCAGATAGAAGCTATTTGAGACTTGCCTTCAAAGGCCACAAAAGCAGAAGCTGTTGGCAGTCCCAGGCTTTCTCTTTGTGGTGGGAGGAAGCTCTGTGTGGTGGAGGAAGGACCTCAGTACCTTAATGCATATTTAAAGCTACTCTGATACGGAGCTTTTGCACAAGCTAAGCAGAAACAGCAGAGAAAGCAGCTTGATTATGCAATGTCGACCTGGTGTTCCCCTTGCATACAGAAAAGGCTCCCAGCTGGAATTGCTGCTATTATTATTCAATTGCAGGCAATTTATTGTCTTTTTGATCCCACTGTTTCAGTTCTGGCATTAAGAACTGAAAGGTATATATACCAGTCTTTATGGGCAAGAGGAAGATATTTCTGTTTACTCTGCAGGGAAAGTATCTTAAAAGTTTTCCCTGTAGTTCAACAGTTTTTAGAGCAGTTTTTGAAGTCTTAGCAGCTGTTTAAATCCTTGTCCATTTCAGGGTGGAGGCATGATTAAAATAATTTGATGCACAACCCTTATGAGCAGTGCAGTCACCTCTTGTCAGGGAGGTTAAACACTTGCATACGCATTTCTAAGGCTGTGCAGCTAAACCACAAGATCTGTTTTGAAGTAGAACTAGAAAAAAGACATCACTGAGCTAAAAAAGGCTGAAAAACAGCCCCTTGCATTCAACACTCAATCTAAATGAAGAAAATGGAAGCAGAAAGACAGTATCAGCCATATTTTTAAGACAGGAAATGAAGTGCCTTGCCTGAAGCCAAGCTAACAGGTTAATGTATTCATATTCTGAATCACAGTATTAGTTTTCTTCCTTTTCTGCACTAAAGCAAAATCAGGCTGATGAAGAAACCAGAAAGGGTGGATATTGACAGCATCATAATGTTCAAGTCCAACATTTTTTCCAATGATTTTATCATTATTATTACTATTATTATTATTATTTAAATATAATAATAAATTATAGGGAATTAATAATATTGTTCTTATTAAATTTAAAAGTCAGTCTGTGGCTTTTAAGTTTTCCAAAGTGATCACAGATCATATAAGTAAAAAAGTCTGCTCTTGAACTCTCTGCCATTATTATTCCTTATTTATCTTGTTATCTAGTAGGATGTGTAGCCAGGATTCATGTTTGATGCCTGTAAAGCTGGACAGCTAAAAATAGCATGCCAGAAAGGCCAGCAATGTGTGGAGCTGGAGAAGAAGCAGCACTGTAGCTGTGTGAATGTGTGGGGCTGGAGAAGAAGCAGCACTGTAGCTGTGTGAGTGTGTGGAGCTGGAGAAGAAGCAGCACTGTAGCTGTGTGAATGTGTGGAGCTGGAGAAGAAGCAGCACTGTATCTGTGTCTGGCTTAGGACTTGCCCTTTCTAGGTCTCTACATGCCAAGATGTTGACCAGAGTTTCACAACTCTGCATGTTTAAGTCTTGTCATTGAAGCATGATACACATTCCTCTTAAGAAGAAGTTCAGGTCCTTAGGCTGAAATGTTATTTTCACTCCTCTCAGAAAGCTCACAGTTTGTTTTGGTGTTCAGAGACCTTTTAGGTAAAATTGCTATGTTTGAAGGATTTGTACTAAACAGTTACAAGATTTTATACCTAATTTTGTACTGACAGGAGCAAAGCAACTTCCTCAGGCACAGTGGAGCTGTTTTAATAGGCAGAACTGAGTTCATCGTAGTACTCCAGCAAACTTTCTTCCTTGACTTTAATATGCTGTGTAGGAGAGAGAGAGAGAGAGAGGACTTGACAAGACCCTCTTGTCCTTGGATCACCTGCATTCTTTATGAGAGCTTTAATTTCTAAGCTCTGGGAACAGGTGGAGCAGAGCTGGTGCTTGAACAGCACAGTACCAACATCTGGAGTGGGTACAGAGAACTGGTGGAACTGAGTGTCTCTGTTTAGCATGCAAGACTTAACCACTGAAGTACTTTCTGCTTAGGCAATCTGTTAGGGGGGGAAGTTGCTTTGCCCTTGTCAGTGCAAAATTAGGTATAGAATCTTGTCACTGTTTATTACAAATCCTTCAAACACAGCAGTTTTGGTCTCGGAACACTGGAACAAACCGGGAGCTTCCTGAGGTGAATTGTAGTGATTCCTGTGAAATATTTGTGGCCTGTCAGACTTCCAGCTCTCAGGACTTCTAATTGCAAAGGAGATGAGGCAAAGTGCTGCTGACAAGCCATCTGCACACCCTGTATAATGCAACAGGCTTCAAATGTGTGGCATGGAATCATAGACTCAGTCAGGGTCAAAAGGGACAAGAAGATAACTTTCCATTTGTCTGTGGCAACTCGCTCTGAGATTTCTGCTGGCTGCTGTTGGTTGTCGGTGTGGATGCTCCTCCTGGGGCTGTATGTGACTAGGAGAGTGGGAGGACAGCATGCATGTCCCATTGGATTAATGACACTCCTGCTCTTCAGGAACCTCCTGGGATCGGAGCAGTGGAGCTCAGCTGTTGACTCTAGATAGAAACATCCCTGACCCTTTGCCTTTACAGTCAGTGTGCTCACCATTAATTAAGAAGCCATGGGCTTTTGGAACGAAGGGATTTCAGAGTAGAATTGGGTCATATATAGCTTTGAGGTTACATAATCACATTTCTTGTTAACTTCTGAAATTCAAAGGTACAGAAGCATTCTCCTCCCACCTTCCTTCCACAAATGTGTTTCCATTTGTACTTGGAAGATGTCTCCTTTTTGGCACAGGCAGATCAGCAGCAGCTACTTTCAAATCCTTCAGCAGAATTCTTAATCTCCTGAAGATTTATCAGTGTAACTGTGGTGGAAATAGGGATGTTTCTGCCTGCCTTCCCCACCTCCTCTCAGCTAGAGAAAGAAAATGAGAAGATGTATGCACTGGGGGAGATGATAAGACTGAAATTAACACCTGCTCACGGCTCTGCCGAGTTCAGACGCTTCCTTAAGGTGAGCCTGCCTTCTGAGCTGCAGCTGCTAGATTTTCTGAATGAAGTGGGGAAATTACAGTGTTATCATGCAGGAAAGCAGAGTGACAGATGCTGAACTGGGTGAGCAAATGGCAAAGCAAACAAGGAAGGAGAGTTCTTGCTCTCTAAAGCACAACACCTGCACAAGCAGTGGGGTGCAGAATTGAAGCTTGTGCTGTATGAAGTAGCTCCTGCATCAAGCCAGCAGATCTGCACAGGGGACCTGCTGTTATCCACAGGGGCCAGCAGCAAAACAGCTTTAGTGTTCTCTATTTAATTTGCTAAAGCTTACTCAGCTTTGCCCTAGGAGTCTGTAAGGACCCACTTACACATTTCCTTCCTGCATTATGTTGTGATATAGCACTTCCAGTTTGAAATAATACATGGGTAAAATCAGGTTGTTTTCTTACATTGCTGGCATGGTGAGGGTTTTCCTGGTGAAAGGGAAAACAATTTTTAAATGAAGTAATGTGACTGCCTCTCTGACCTCCACTCTCTTGCGTTAGGAGTGTGATGTACAGGGAGGGGGAGGAGAAGGCAAAGATTTCATTAGAAATTATAGGAGAAGCAGGATACGGTAAGCAATAAACTAATAAAAATTGAATAGTGGAACTAATGCATCACACAGTGTCTCAGACAAAAAGGTCTGATGAAATATTCATGAAGAGGAGAAGTCTCCAAAAAGAATAAGCTGGGAAGAATTAAGGGAGCAGAAGGAGATGTGTGAGGGGAATTCAGAGGATGTGCATAGGCTGGCACCAAACTCAGAGAAGACTTCGTTGGAAGGAAGCAAGGAAGGAAATGGAAAGGAAGGGTTAGAGAAGGGAGCCTTTTCATGAAGAGGTGATGCAAATCCTCACCATGGGAGCCCTTCACAGAGGCTGAAGAAACTTGTGTGTGCCAGCTCTTGGAGAACAGGAGTAAAGGTGAAGGATGTTAAGGAGAGATCTACCTTCAAGAGAGCAGAAGCTCATGAACAGTCAACAGAAATTACCCCATCCCACGGAGGTGTGATTTCCTGATTTTTGGCTAGAGACAAGTCTTGGTGTCTGTGAAGGTTTTGGGTGATAACTCAGCCTTGCTTGTAGGATGCTTGTGCTACACAATTCTGAAACTCTGTTTGCACTGCACGGTTGCTGTCACACAGCCCTTTGTATCCTCTGTGAGGACTGTGATGTGCGTTAGGAGGGGATCTTCAGGGTGAAGTTAAGAGATAAGGAGTTTGGTTTGATAAGCTATCATTTTGCTCATGCTAAGAGAGTAGCTTCATAAAAAGCAGAGGAATGCTTAGCTTGCCAGGAAAAGCTATTTCACTAATTGAGAAGTTTCCATTGAGAGGTAACTTTGTGTCAGGCCACTACTGCATTATGCAGAGAGCACCTGTGGAAATGATTATGTTTTGATCTTTGGCCTTAATGGGTGTCTGCTTCTTGCAGCCTTTCAGTTGTAATTCTAGCTTGGAAAAAATACAGGCTCCCTGCAGAGTGACGTTTATGCTTTTGTTTAACTTCTTGTCCTTGAGGCTGGCAGCTTGGGTAACACTGCTGCTGGAAACCTGACATCACACTGAGGAAAGATCTGACTCTTGCCCTAGGAACTGAGAGGGAACAACAGTGTTCTGACTGATGGTGCAGTTACAAATGAAGAGGAGCAGCAAATCCTCCATTATCTATGCTTTAGCGGCTGGTTTGATGTTTGATGGAGTGGTGTTAGTTATACCTGCTGTTGTCATGTATAAATATTGTGGCTAGTGTGTACCCACAGGGTCTGGAGGCTGCACTCTGGGGAAAGAGAGCCAAGTGTAAGGTCCTGTACCAAGCACAAATACAGGCTGGGTGGTGAATGGCTGAGAGCAGCCCTGAGGAAAAGGACCTTGGGGTCTGGGTTGATGAAAAGCTCAACAGGAGCCTGCAGTGTGCACATGCAGCCCAGACAGCAACTGTGTGCTGGGCTGCATCAAGAGCAGTGTGGGCAGCAGGGCAAGGGAGGGGATTCTGCCCCTTTGCTCTGCTCTGCTCAGACCCCACCTGGAGTCCTGTGTGCAGTTCTGGAGCCCCCAGCACAGGAAGGACATGGAAGTGTTGGAGCGGGTCCAGAGGAGGCCACAAAGATGATCAGAGGGCTGGAGCAGCTCTGCTGTGAGGACAGGCTGAGAGAGTTGGGGCTCTGCAGCCTGGAGAAGAGAAGGCTTCGAGGGGACCTGATAGTAGCCTTCCAGTATCTGAAGGGGGCCTACAGGAAGGCTGTGGAGGGACTATTGACAAGGGGTTGCAATACCAGGACAAGGGGCAATGGGCTTAAACTGGCAGAGGGGAGGTTTAGACTGGGTGTTAGGAGGAAGTTGTTTGCAGTGAGGGTGGTGAGACACTGGCACAGGTTGCCCAGGGAAGATGTGTCTGCTCCCTCCCTGGAGGTGTTCAAGGCCAGGTTGGATGAGGCCTTGAGCGACCTGTGCTAGTGGGAGGTGTCCCTGCCTATGGCAGGGGGTTGGAACTAGATGATCCTTGAGGTCCCTTCCAACCTTACCATTCTATGATTCTATGATTTAAGGAGAGGTTTAGCAAATAAGGATTGAAGTAGACTTGTCATTAATTCTGAGATTACAGCACTTTCTCCTGTGTATTGATGCTAAAGTACAGCATGGTTAAATGACTTGTCTAAGCTAATCCATGTATTTCCAAGCACACAGCCAGAAATCTAAAAGTAGCACTGCATTTGATCATGGCACTGAGAATAGCAAGCCCCTAGATGTGACCTTTTCTCAGGAGAGAAAAGTTCCCAGGGTATCAGTGATGCTTCATTATGAGAAGACAGGGCAAAAGACAGGAGTGCAGGTGTGCCAGATTTTGGGCTTATGATGACATTTAATGCTACAGCTTTAGTTTTCATCTTGAATGGGCCAGGCAGTGCTGGATGCAGAGACAGCCTCTACACTAGGATCTGCATAGATAAGCTCAAAGACAGCAGCAGGGAAAGAGTGGGAAAAAATCAACTGTTTGCTGGGAGTCAAATCATCACAGAATCACAGGTTCCACTTGGAAAAGAGCCTCAAGACCACCAAGTGCAACTGTTATCCCTACTCTACAAAGGTCACCCTTAAACCATGCCCCCAAGCACCACATCCAAATGACTTTTAAACACACCCAGGGTTGGCGACTCAATCACCTTCCTGGGCAGCACAGTCCAGTCCCTGACCACTCTTGCTGGCTAAAGCTTAGTCAGCTTTTGAGGGAGCAGAAGGAGATGTGTGAGGGGAATTCAGAGGATGTGCATGGGCTGGCACCAAACTTAGAGAAGACTTCACTGGAAGGAAACAAGGAAGGAAGTGGAAAGGAAGGGTGAGAGAAGGGAGCCTTGTCACGAAGAGGTGGTGCAAATCCTCACCATGGGAGCCCTTCACAGAGGCTTTTAATTTCAATGTCCAATCTAAACCTACCCAGTCCAAAGCACCCTAGGGAGGATATAAGAAGAGACATTATTTATAGAATCATAGAATCATAGAATGGTAAGGTTGGAAGGGACCTCAAGGATCATCCAGTTCCAACCCCCTGCCATAGGCAGGGACACCTCCCACTAGCACAGGTCACTCAAGGCCTCCTCCAACCTGGCCTTGAACCCCTCCAGGGAGGGAGCAGCCACAACCTCCCTGGGCAACCTGTGCCAGTGTCTCACCACCCTCACTGCAAACAACTTCCTCCTAACATCCAGTCAAAAAAATACCTAATGAAGCAATTAAAGTACAAATCAAAACCAAGCAATAAGAAGTAGGTAGGTAGCTTCTGTGGTATAGAAATGTTCCAAAT
>VWZE01021166.1:39523-52115 GCA_013396675.1 Eubucco bourcierii | reverse complement strand
AAGGCCACTCCAAGCTCTCCTGGAAGCCTTCTCTTCTCCAGGCTGCAGAGCCCCAACTCTCTCAGCCTGTCCTCACAGCAGAGCTGCTGCAGCCCTCTGAGCCTCTTGGTGGCCTCCTCTGGAGTGGCTCCAACACTTCCATGTCCTTCCTGTGCTGGGGGCTCCAGAACTGCACACAGAACTCCAGATGGAGTCTGATGATGCCTGCTGAGAAAACAGCTTTCAGTGCACCCAGGCTGTGCAGCATCTTGGGCAGTGTCTGTGTGCTTTAGGCATGGGGAAAGTGTCTCTCCTAAAGAAACCAGTTCATGGCACTCAGGAACTGGGAAAACAGCCTCGTGTGGGTGCTGAATGTGCAGCTATCTCCTGGCCAAAAGCACTCAAGAATAACTGAAACCAGACCAGGAGGTGGTTGAGCCCTCAGAAAAAGCAGCTGCTGCCCAAAACCCTCCCAAGTGCCTGACTGCAGACAGAAAGCTGCACAGAAGGACACTGAGATGAAGCTGTGAAGCCCCTCTGGAGGGCAGCAGCAGCTCTGTGCTCTGTGTCCTGCTCTTCCTGCTGTCCCCAAGAGCTGCTGCACTCCCAGCTGGGCAGCCCCCAGCCAGGACACTGACAGCAGCCTGGCACTGCACTGCTCTGCTGTGCACTCGGGACCTGCGGAGGGCCTCTGGGGGCACCACAGTCACTCCCCTACACCTGTGCTGAGTGTTTTCTCCTTGTCTTCTGCAGGAGCAGCTGGAGAACCTGGCTTCCCAGGGCCAAAAGGTAACCCCTGCTGCCTTCAGCTTGTCCTGCGAGCTGGTTTAGGTAAACTCCTGTCCTGTGCTGTCTTGGAACAGCACCAGGGGGAGCAACTCCCGTCAGGTGCCAGAGGAAAATTATCCTGGCAGGTACTGGATGGAGCTGTGTGGTGACAGCTGTGCCCCTCTCCAGGCTCAGCTCTGGCCTGGTTGATGTGAGCAGTTCTGCTCCCAGGCTGTTCAGAAGGAGCTGCCCCGGCCCTGAGTGCCTACTGCTGCTTTCCAGCACCAACAGCTACAGAAGCTGCAGGGTTTCACCAGCTGGGTTGGGCAGACCTCTGACCTCCTCTTGCTATGGCAAATGGCAGAGGCTTGGATGAAATTCAGGGAAAGTCTCCCTGTCAGCACTAGCAATGGGGTAGAGAAAACCACACTTTTCCTCCTGATGCCTTCATCCTGCCTGTCCTTGGTCCCCACTGCTGAGCACTGTACTGTGGCTTCCCTCACTGCAGCCTGGCTGGGGGGCAGGGGCTGCTGATCTGGTGCCTGGCTCAGCACAGCTGCTGCAGTGGTCACAGTGCTCCCCACTCACTGCTACAGCCCACTGCCCGTAGCAGCCCTGCCCCTCTCAGAGCCTGCCTTTCTGCAGGGATGCATTTCCTGCTCCTTCCTACACCACCTGCTTCTGGCCACTTCAGTGGTACAACTGTTGGTACCCAATGCTATTGGCTGGGCAGCAGCAGGCAGAGTAGCCATGCCCTGTAGAGAAACACCTTGGGTCACCTCTGCCATTTGGACCTCCAAGCCCCCAGTCAGACATCAGGTGGAGATGCAACATGCAGGGTCCAGTGTCCCAGGAAAGGCCAAGCTGCTGCTCCTTGTGCATCTCCACTGTGCCCCCCACCACCACCCCCTCGGCCTTGGCAGTTGCCTTGCATGTGGCAACCTGGAGATCTACTCCCAGTGACTGAGGGCACTGAGTGCCACTAACTCCACCAGCCTGTGATTTGTCTTCCCTCCTGTCACTGTCTCTCATACCCTCCTCAGTCTGTGCATAGAGACCTTTGGTGGCTCTCCTCTGATGGGCCCATGACTGGCCAGAGCAGAACATGGGTTGAGTTTCTCCTCCTGCCTGGTTCCTCTGTGCTCTGTTGTGCACACAGGTGAGCCAGGTACCTGTCTCCCAGTGCAGCAGGATCTGCCTTGAAAAGCAAATAATGCCAAGTACTGGAGAAGGGGAGGGCAGGGTGTGGAAGGTAGAAACCAGCTGATGATGTTGCTTGTTCAACAGGAACAAAAGGAGAGCCTGGATCTCCAGAAACATGGGGTGAGTTGCATCCTAGGTCCTCCAGGCCGCCGCTGGCTTTGCAGGTGGTGGTAAATGTCTGGTACCAGAGATCAGGGCTGGGGAGACACAAAAACGGATTGAGAATGACACTGAAGGACAGAGGGAGGCCATTTCCTTCTCACAGTGATATGCAGTTTCTGTAATCCAGCCGAGCCAGGCAAGTCAGGTCCTCCGAGCTCTGCTGGGTCACCTGCCCTCCACCTGTCCTGCAAGAGGTCTGAGTGGTTTGGGGCCTTGGGTTCCTGGTTTCCAAGATGAAACTACTAGAAACACTTCTACATACCTGCTGCTCCTTCAAAAGCTGCTGTAGCAGCAGGTTTGCAGGGCAGTTTCACACCTGACAGTGCTCAGATTAATTTCATAGTTAACAAAAAAGGAAGAACAAATCAGCTTCAGTTGACCCTGAGCTGAGCTTGGCTCCCTGAGCTAGAGCCAAAGCAAAGCTGCAACCTGCTCTGCTTACAGGGCCACAGAGCTGCTCCAACACCTGAGAAACTGGGATGCCACTGAAGTGCCCCCTTTCTGCCCCAGGCACTCCTCTGCCATTCTGTGTTTCCTGGGCATGTAGAAAGATTTGAGTAAGAAGGAACAGGCCTTCACTAGGAAGAACATCCCTGTCCAGAGGACGGCCTGGCACAGCTGTGCATCCATCCATCAGACACTGCACAGACACCTGTGCCACCAGCCCCACTGCCTCACCATCTTCCAGGGCTTTGCCCTTTGCAAACCACAGATGCAGCTGTAAGCTGGCAAGTGTGATAGGCACCATGCCAGTCAGTCCCTGGAGCTCTGGGAATCTGAACCTTCTGTCCTCAAGTGTGGTTTTGTCTGGGGGAAAATACTATTTATCTGTAATGTATATGTGTATGTTCAGAGGTGCCACCAGCCCAGCCCACAGAGCATAGCCTGAGCACTGTGCCCTGCATCTGCAGACACTGCTCCTGCTCACACCCACTATGTGCCCTCACCCATTCCTGAGCCTGGACAACTCCTGGGTCACGAGTTTGCCATACTGGTCAGAGCAGTTCCATCACTCAGACCCCCAGAAGGGTCAGAGATGAGAGGAATCTGAGCACCTTAGACCATCTTTGAGAAGGTGCCAATCTCCCCTGTGACACAGACTTAAGAGCTGCAGCAGAGTTCGGCTCCTGTAGACACACCAGAGCTCTGCAGAGAAAGGAGCTGGCTGGGGTAGGAGCTTGGGAAGCTCCCTGGCTGCAGTGAGCCCTCTCTCCACTTGAGCTCCTTTCCTAATTTGCACAGAAGCCAGGAATTGCCAAGACCTCTTGGGCAAAGGGAAGATCCTGAGTGGCTGGTACACCATCTACCCCCAGGGCTGCAATGCCACCACTGTCTTCTGCGACATGGACACGGATGGTGGAGGATGGATTGTGAGTAGGAGAGGAGGCTATGTCCTTACAGTGATTTGTTATTGATGCTGCCAAGAGTGGCAAAAAACAGTAGAAGCAGAAAGGGAAGCAAACACACCCCGAGGTGATAGCTGAGGCTCATGGTAGCAAGCCTGGGTCAGTCCCTGTGGATGCAAGGGTTCTTCTGGGAGAGACTGTTGGAGCTGGCTGAGCACCACGAAACCACTGCCTGCTTAAATCAGCAAATCATTGCCTCATCATTTCCACAGGCAGTGGAGCAGATCCACAAGAGAGGGATTCCAACAGGGCTGGCCTGGGGGAGCTGAGCTCTGCTTCCCTGCAGGTGTTCCAGAGGCGCTGGGATGGGTCAGTGAACTTCCTGCGGGGCTGGGACGCCTACAGGAGAGGCTTCGGCAGCCAACTGACAGAGTTCTGGCTGGGCAACGACAACCTCCACATGCTCACCTCTCTGGGTAAGAGCTGCTCCTGTGCCCAGCTGGGCAACGACAACCTCCACATGCTCACCTCTCTGGGTAAGAGCTGCTCCTGTGCCCAGTTGGGCAACGACAACCTCCACATGCTCACCTCTCTGGGTAAGAGCTGCCCCTGTGCCCAGCTGGGCAACGACAACCTCCACATGCTCACCTCTCTGGGTAAGAGCTGCTCCTGTGCCCAGCTGGGCAACAACAACCTCCACATGCTCACCTCTCTGGGTAAGAGCTGCCCCTGTGCCCAGCTGGGCAACAACAACCTCCACATGCTCACCTCTCTGGGTAAGAGCTGCCCCTGTGCCCAGCTGGGCAACAACAACCTCCACATGCTCACCTCTCTGGGTAAGAGCTGCCCCTGTGCCCAGCTGGGCAACAACAACCTCCACATGCTCACCTCTCTGGGTAAGAGCTGCCCCTGTGCCCAGCTGGGCAACAACAACCTCCACATGCTCACCTCTCTGGGTAAGAGCTGCCCCTGTGCCCAGCTGGGCAACAACAACCTCCACATGCTCACCTCTCTGGGTAAGAGCTGCCCCTGTGCCCAGCTGGGCAACAACAACCTCCACATGCTCACCTCTCTGGGTAAGAGCTGCCCCTGTGCCCAGCTGGGCAACAACAACCTCCACATGCTCACCTCTCTGGGTAAGAGCTGCCCCTGTGCCCAGCTGGGCAACAACAACCTCCACATGCTCACCTCTCTGGGTAAGAGCTGCCCCTGTGCCCAGCTGGGCAACAACAACCTCCACATGCTCACCTCTCTGGGTAAGAGCTGCTCCTGTGCCCAGCTGGGCAACGACAACCTCCACATGCTCACCTCTCTGGGTAAGAGCTGCTCCTGTGCCCAGCTGCTGTCCTGAGAGCCCACACTTGGTTACTACAGGACTGTGAACTTGGTCCTGTCCAAGGTCCCCACAGCTAACCCAAAGCAGCTCTTGCAGTGCATGCAGGAAGTTATACTCTGGAGACAGGAAAGTTAGAAACTAAGGCAGAGAGTGAGTTGGCTCCACAACCTGTCCAGGAGATAGACTAATGCAATTTCCTACACAGCCTTGCAGTCACAGCTGTGTGCAGGCCTTCTGGGTGTAGCTCTGAGTACTCAAGACCAGGTCAGAACTGTTGCCTCACAGGAAAGCCAGCAAAGGTCCAGGATGTTCTGCAAGACTCTCAGATCAGAGTCTCCCACATGGTGGAAGCCTGTCTCAGGTCAGCTCAGGACGCTGCAGACTCTGCAGCCTGGAGTCCAGGCGTGCAGTCACCCCCAGCCCTGCAGCACTGCTGTCCACCTTCCCTTCCAGGACCCTGCGAGCTCCGCATTGACCTGAGGGACTTTGAGAACAATTACTACTTTGCCAAGTACTCCTCCTTCAGAGTGCTGGGAGAGGCTGAGAAGTACAAACTAGTCCTAGGAGACTTCCTTGGTGGAAATGCTGGTGAGTCAGAAAGCCTCTCCTGCAGCACTTCACAAGTGGTCATGCAAACTCCCTGTACCTTCTGTACTTTGATTTTTTTAATGGCCATGGCATGCCAGATGCCAAGGGACCTCTGGGCACAGGGCAGGACAGAGACATTCACAGAAGTGTGACCCAGAGCATTACCTGAAAAAACCAGCACCTGGTTTAGCAGCAAATGTGGAGCTTGGTCCTTGGCAGCACCCAATCCAGTGTAACCTTCCCAACAGCCCTGCAGCTGCTGAGCCAGGTCCTGCCTTGAGTTATGTTGGAAGGAAACATCTGCCCATCAGTTTTGCCACTTCAGGGCTGGGTGTTGCTGAGTACTTGCAGCTCCAGCACTGCATTCTCAGTGCCTGATGGTTTGGGTTTCTCTAGAGAGCAAACAAGTCCCCTGTGGAGTTCAATTCCCTTCATGAAGGAATGGTTCCAGCCAGCAGCTGACCAAGCATGCTCTGGGTTTGTGCGGTTTGTTACACTGCAGCTGTGTCTGGTGGTGCAGACCTCAGCATGCCTGCAGAGTCTGAGCGGTGCCAGGGCAGTGACACCCGTGCAGTAGAAGCCCATTTGATGGTTCACAGGCACAGAGAAGTTGTTTTAGCAGTCCTGGCAGAGGTTAGGCTATTCCTCCTCCCCAGGCCCAAGGAGGACACCTGGAGAGCAGAGCAGAGCAGGCTTTATCCAGGTTGTTAGGCCACTAATGCCCTGCAGTGCTCCACAGGCACTCCAGGGTTCCTTCCCTGCTCTCTGCTGCAGTAACTGTGCTCCTGTGCTCCTGCAGGAGACTCCTTCTCCTACCACAAGGACATGCCCTTCTCAACCACAGACCAGGACAACGACTTGAGCTCCCTCAACTGTGCCACGGAGTACAAGGGAGCCTGGTGGTACAACGACTGCCACCACTCCAACCTGAACGGCAGGTACTGGCTGGGCACCCACAGCAGCTACGCGGACGGCGTCAACTGGAGGACAGGCAGGGACTACCACTACTCCCTGCAGAGAGCTGAGATGAAGTTCAGGCCAGCCTGACACTGCAGGTGGGGCACTCCACAGCCAAAAGAAGACACAAAGTAAAACGTATGGGAATAAAACTGGACCAGGAAGGATGTTGTGGGCTGCATCTTCAGTCCACAGCAGACTTTCAGAGTCCAGAGGGGCTGGTCTGAATGCCTGCAAGCACCCTGGACTACCTTCAGCAGCCCCACAGCTCCTTGCTAAGCCCAGCATCTTCTTCTGAAAAGTGCATCACCTGGGTTTAAAGATCCAGTGACAGAGAGGCTACTGCAGCTCAGTAAAGCTCTCAGTTATTAGTACCCTAAATGGCAGTTACTGATGATTTTCAGTCTAATTCACACTTTCTGTGGACCCAAGAGCCAGATAAAGGTCACTGAATTTCTGACCCATACTTCTCCTCTTGCAAGCTGTGACCATAGATTCACAGGATGGGTTAGGTTGGAAGGGACTTTGAAGATCATCCAGTGCCAACCCCTGCCATGGGCAGGGACACCTCCCACTAGCACAGGCTGCTCAAGGCCTCATCCAGCCTGGCCTTCAACACCTCCAGGCAGGGGATAGCCACAGCCACCCTGGTCAGCCTGTGCCAGTCTCTCCCCACCCTCACTCTCAGCAATTTCTTCCTCCTCTCCACTCTCCCTCTCCCCTCTCCCAGCTGAAAGCCATTGTCCCTCAGCCTGGCACTGCCAGCCCTTGGCCAAAGTCCCTCCCCAGCTCTCCTGCAGCCCCTCCCAGAAGCTGCTCTGAGATCTCCCTAGAGACTTCTTTTTTCCAGGTTGCACAGCCCCAACTCTCCCAGCCTGTCCCCACAGCAGAGCTTCTCCAGCCCTCTGATTGAGACTGGAGAGGAGGAAGANTCTCCAGCAGCTCCAGGTCCCTCTTGTGCTGGTTCCCCAGAGCTGGAGGCAGTGCTGCAGGTGAGGTCTGAGCAGAGCAGAGCAGAGGGGTAGAATCCCCTCCCTGTCCTGCTGCTCTCCCTGCAGCCAGCACACAGCTGCCTCTGGGCTGCCAGTGCCCAGTGCTGGCTGCTGGGCACTTTGGCACCAACTGACACCTCCAAGGCCTTCTCCTCAGGGCTGCTGTCAGCCACTCCTCACCCAGGCTGGATCTGTGCTTGGGATTGCTCTGCCCCAGCTGCAGGACCTTGCAGGACTACCTGAAGGAAAGTTGTAGGCAGGTGTGGGTCAGGCTCTGCTCCCAGGATGAGAGGGCATGGCCTGGAGCTGTGCCAGGGGAGGTTTAGGTTGGGTATTAGGAAGCATTTCCTCACAGAAAGAGTAATTAGACACTGGGATGGGCTGCCCAGGGAGGTGGTGTTGTCACCATCCCTGGAAGTGACAATCTTTAAGAAAAGATTGGCTGTGGCACTTGGTGCCATGGTTTAGCTGATGTGGTGCTGTTAGGTCATGGACTGGACTTGATCTCAGAGGTCTTCTCCAGCCTCAATGGTTCTGTGACTTCCCACAAGCCCAGGCAGATGCCATCAGTTGCTCTTCCCTTAGCCACTGATGCTGTAACTCCATCATAAAAGGCCATGAGCTCACTGGGCAGGGTTTGCCCTTGTTGGAGCTGTGTTGGTTACTACCCAGCACCTCTGCTTCATTTTTCATAAGCCTCAGCAAAGGCTTCAGGAGGATCTGCTCCATGAGCTTGCCAGGCACAGAGATCAGACTGGCTGGCCTGGAGTTCCTAGGCTTTGTTCCCTAGGGGTTGATGCTTCCCTCCTGCAGTCAGCTGAGACTTTCCCAGGCTGCCAAATGCCATGGGCACAGGCTTCAAAACTTTATCCACCATCTCCCTCGGGACCTGTGGGTGAATCTCATTGGGCCCCAAGGACTTGTGCACCTTTAGAACCTGACCAGGTCTCAGACCTGATCTTTGCTTATTGTGAGTGGATTTTCCTTTTCCCAGTCCCTACCTTTGCCTTCTGGAGCTTGAGTGGTGCAGGCAGAGCCCTTGCTGGTGAAGGTTGAGGCAAACGATGAGGCCACAGTGTAGATCAGCTTGGAAAAGACAGAGTTTGCAGCATGAGGCTGTCAGCTCTGCTGCCTCACTCCTGCCCTCCCCTCTGCCCCCCACGAGACGTGCTCCAGGACCTCTGGTGCAGCCTTGGCCCCTGGAATGCCAGCACCATGATCCAGCACTTCTCACCAGGATGCAGCTGGGCCCACAGCCAGCTTCAGCCACACTGAAGATCTCAAAGTTCAGCTGCTGTGGAGCAGCTTGATGCCAAACAGGCTGTCCTGCAGCAGCTGTGGCACTGCCCAAAGCCAAGCCTTGCTCATGGCCATCGGGTGGATCGCTGGCATGTGCCACTACCTTCCATCTCATCTTGTGTGCAGGAGCAGCTGAAGATGTGCTGCCTGCTGGCAGATGGAGGCAGTTTGTCAGTTCCCCTGACGTGGAAGCAGAGCATTTGTTGAGGTTGTTCCTCACAGGGCAGGTTTATCACTGCTCAGTGCACAGAGCTGTGCTGAGGGCAGGTCCAGCCTGAAACACCGAACCTGAACTTCGTGGGTGAGGGAAGCAAAGAGGCCACCCAGTACTCCACAGGAGGGAAATGCAGTGCCAAGAAATGCTCCTGAGGTCCTGTAGCTCCCTGTTCAGCATGTCCTGTCCCTGCTCTCGTCTCCTTTTCAGGTGGATGACAAATTGCAGGTCTGAGCAGCACCTACAGCAAGTCCTGCCCACCTGCAGGAGCTCTGTTTCCTATGCCAGGCTGATGTGCCCCCAGCAGGAGCAAGGTCTCACCTGCCCAGCTGCTGCTGCTCTTCTCCACGAGTCACTTCCCATGGGGCCCTGGGTGCTGCTACAAATGGCCCTGTGGAAGCAGACTGCTGCAGCCCTCTCCCTGCAGAGCCTGGACCCATGGGAATGAACAGGGGCAGGCAGAGAGCTGTATGCGGCCAAGGGCTTGTGCCCTGGGGGCAATGCCAGGCAAAGCAGAACAGCTGACATGGCTGGGATGTGTCCTGGAGGGCTGCAGGCTCTGTAGGACAGGCAGCTTGGCAAGGAGAGGTGGTGGAGGTGCAGGAGAGAGTAGCCAAAGTATGCTGAGCTCTGTCCAGGGGCAGGTGAGTGGGAGGCAGAGCTGAGGGGTGCCAGTGAAGGGGCAGGCAGCATGGGGGATGCTCTTGTGAGTGACTGCTCCAGGCCACCTGATCAGGATGAGGAAGCTGATGAGGCCTTCGGCACACAGCTGATGGCAGCCTCACAATTCCCGGCCCTGGCTCTCCTTGGGGGTTTAACTCCCCAGGCACTTGCTGGAAGGCCTCCTCAGGCAGCCTGCCACAGCCCAGGAGGTTCCTCCAGAGCAGTGATGACAAATTCTTGTTGCAAATGGTGGATGAGGCACCCAGGAGAGCAGCACTGCTGGATCCTCACCAGTAAGAAGGGTCTGGTTAAGTGGTGGAGGTCGAGCGCAGCCTTGGCTGCCGTGGCCATGAGATGGTGGAATGCAGGATCTTGTGTGGTGAGAACAAGCAGAGTCTCAGCCCTGAGCTTCAGCAGGGCAAAATTTGGTCTCCTCAAGCAACTGGCTGGGGAAATCCCATGGGAAAGGGAACCAGAAGGGAAAGGAGCCCAAACCAGTTGGTTAACATTCAAGGACCACTTCTTCTAACCTCAGGACCAGAACACCCCAATGGGTAGGATATTGAGAAGGGAGGCAGGAAACCTGCATGGTTAACTGCTCAGCAGGCTCCAGGGGAGGAAGAGTCTACAAACCATGGCAGGAGGGGCTGGGAGCAGGGAGTAGGGAGAGGCTGCTGCCAGAGGATGTGGCAGAGGCACAGGGCACAGAGGCATCAGAGGCAGCCAGGAAAGCCAAGGCCTCCTTGGAATTGAACCTTGCAGTTCCCTTGACCAAGGGAGGTCAAGGACAGCAGAAAAGGCTTCTTCAAATACACTGCAGAAAGAGACTTAAGCCTGGAGGCAGTGCAGGCCCAGTGCTGGGTGAGGTGGTGCCCTGGGCACAGAGGGCACAAAGAGTTGTTGAAGTCCTTCTTTGTCTCTCTCTGCACTGCTGGAGACTCTTCAGGAGCCCCAGGTAAATTCAGGGTGAAGGAGGAGACTCCCTTGGTTGCTGAGGACTGGGTTAGGAAGCAGTTGGGTACCCTAGGCACCCATAAATCCATGGCTCCTGAAGGGAAGCAGCCACAGGGGCTGAGGGAGCTGGCAGCAGCCATCGCTGGGCACTCTCCATCACCTTTGCTAAGTGGTAGGGAACAGGAGAGCTGCCTGAGGCTGGAAGAGAGCAAAGGTCACTGCAGGCTTCGGAAAGGGCAAGCAGCAGGATCTGGGTAATTACAGACTGGTCAGGCTCAGCTCCATCCCTGGGAAGGCAATGGAGCAACCTGCCCTTGGTGTCATCTCAAGGCACATTGAGGACAGGAGGAGCAGTAAGCAGGACTTCACCAAGGGGCAGTTGTGTTTGACCAACCTTTGATGAGGACATAACCAGGTAGATAGAAATGGCAGAGCAGTGGATGTGCTTTCTCTTGCTTTCAGTAAAACTTTTGACATATCTGCCACAGCATCCCCAGAGACAAACCAAGGCAGTGTGGTCTGGATGGTGTTGGAGTGAGGTGGGAGGGAACAGGTTGAAGGGAAGAAGCCAGAGAGGTTTGGTCAGTGGAAGAGGGAGGCCTGTGTCTAGTGGAGTCCCTCAGGGGTTGGTACTGGGACCAGGACTATTCACTGTATTCATGAACAAGGTAGCTGAGGGCACAGAGGGCAGTGCCAGCAGGTTTGCCAATGACACCACACTGGCAGCAGTGGTGCCAGCCCTCAGGCTGTGCTGCCATCCAGCCAGACCTGGCCAGGCTGCAAAGCTGGTTGGGGAGAAATGGAATAAAATCCAACAAGGACAAGGGTAGACTCTGGCATCTGGAAAAGGACAACCCCATGGAGCAGGATAGGTTGGGGGCTGAGCTGTTGGGAGAGCAGCAGAGCAGAAAGGGCCCTGCGGGTCCTGATGGGCAACAGGATGGCCTCAAACCAGCAGTGTGTCCTTGTGGCCAAGGAGGCCAGGGGCACCCTGAGGTACATTAGAAGGGCAGTGGTGAGTAGATATCAGAGAGATTCTCCTGCCCCCTCTCCTCTGCCCTAGTGAGGCCACATCTGGAATATTGTGTCCAGTTCTGGGCCCATCAGATCAAAGACCTCAGGGAACTGCCTGAGAGAGTCCAGCCCAGAGCCAAAGCTGCTGCAGGCAGTGAACATCTCCTGTGAGGCCAGGCTGAGGTTGCTGGGGCTGGCAGCTCGCAGCAGAGAAGCCTGAAGGCTGCCCTCAGTGCTGTGCTAAACATGTGCAGGGCAGTGTGGGCAGGATGCAGACAGGCNTGTGTTTGACCAACCTTTGATGAGGACATAACCAGGTAGATAGAAATGGCAGAGCAGTGGATGTGCTTTCTCTTGCTTTCAGTAAAACTTTTGACATATCTGCCACAGCATCCCCAGAGACAAACCAAGGCAGTGTGGTCTGGATGGTGTTGGAGTGAGGTGGGAGGGAACAGGTTGAAGGGAAGAAGCCAGAGAGGTTTGGTCAGTGGAAGAGGGAGGCCTGTGTCTAGTGGAGTCCCTCAGGGGTTGGTACTGGGACCAGGACTATTCACTGCATTCATGAACAAGGTAGCTGAGGGCACAGAGGGCAGTGCCAGCAGGTTTGCCAATGACACCACACTGGCAGCAGTGGTGCCAGCCCTCAGGCTGTGCTGCCATCCAGCCAGACCTGGCCAGGCTGCAAAGCTGGTTGGGGAGAAATGGAATAAAATCCAACAAGGACAAGGGTAGACTCTGGCATCTGGAAAAGGACAACCCCATGGAGCAGGATAGGTTGGGGGCTGAGCTGTTGGGAGAGCAGCAGAGCAGAAAGGGCCCTGCGGGTCCTGATGGGCAACAGGATGGCCTCAAACCAGCAGTGTGTCCTTGTGGCCAAGGAGGCCAGGGGCACCCTGAGGTACATTAGAAGGGCAGTGGTGAGTAGATATCAGAGAGATTCTCCTGCCCCCTCTCCTCTGCCCTAGTGAGGCCACATCTGGAATATTGTGTCCAGTTCTGGGCCCATCAGATCAAAGACCTCAGGGAACTGCCTGAGAGAGTCCAGCCCAGAGCCAAAGCTGCTGCAGGCAGTGAACATCTCCTGTGAGGCCAGGCTGAGGGAGCTGGGGCTGGCAGC
>VWZE01021166.1:11805-38314 GCA_013396675.1 Eubucco bourcierii | reverse complement strand
CAGGCTGTGCCCAGGGGTGGCCAAGGGCAGCACAAGGGCCACTGGGTGCCAGTTGGAACAGAGGAGGTGCCAGGGGAACAGGAGGGGAAGCTTTGTCCCTGTGAGGGTGCTGGAGCCTGGAGCAGGCTGCCCAGAGAGGCTGTGGAGTCTCCTGCTCTGGAGAGCTTCAGAACCTGCCTGGATGTGTTGTGTGCCCTGCCCTGGGTGCCCTGCTCTGGCAGGGGTTGGGCTGGATCATCTCTGGAGGTCCCTTCCAGCCCCTAACACTCTGTGTCTCTGTGACATATGAGCTGGTGCTGCCATCCTCTCTTTACCCTAGCTAAGAATGCTGAACCTCTCTCATGGGTCAGGACCAGCTGGCAGCTAAGCACCAAGCAGCCACTTGCTCACTGCCAATCGTCCAGTGGAGAATTGGGAGGAAAAGGTAGAACCTCATGGACTGTGATAGGAACAATTTAACAGAACTACAAAAAGCCAGATGCACCAACAGGAGTCACAGCACCACTCCTGAGACAGCAAAGTCAGAGATGTGCAAAGCTGCTGCTCACTGTCCTCCCTGGGGTGAGTTGGGAAGCAGCACTGGGTGGTCCAGCTGCTCTCCTGGATGTGGACCTTCCCAGGGTCTTGTGAAAATTCACCCTGCCCTAGACCAAGCAGGACGTTGTCCAATGCTTATTCTCTGACATCCACATCATGTCCAGCACCAAACATTTCAGCCACTGGCTGCTGTTACCTACACTGAGTTGCCAGCACAGCTCAGGCTGCTCTGAGGTTACTCAGCCCCCAGAGCAAAAGCTGCCCCTTGACTGAGTTTGCTTCCCCTGCAGCAGGACTAACCCAGATCCTCTTCTCACAGAACCACTGAATTTTCAGGGCTGGAAGGGACCTCAGGGACCCTCCAGTTCCAACCCCTGCAGGGGCAGGGACACCTCACACTAGAGCAAGTTGTCCAGAGCCACATCCAGCCTGGCCTTAAACACCTCCTGGGATGAGGCTTCCATCACCTCCCTGGGCAACCTGTGCCAGGCTCTCACCACCTTCATGCTGAAGAACTTTTTCCTAACGTCCAACCTGAATTCCCCCCTTCTAGTTTTGCTCTATTCCCCTCACTCCTATCACTACCTGACTCCCTAAAAGCCCCTCCCCAGGTTTCCTGTAGCCCCCTTCAGACACTGCAAGGCCACAAGAAGGTCTCCTGGGAGCCTTCTCCTCTCCAGACTGCACAGCCCCAACTCTCTCAGCCTGTGCCCACAGCAGAGCAGCTCCAGCTCTCTGCTCAGCCTCCTGGCCCTGCTCTGGACACCTTCCAGCCCCTCCAGACCTTTCCTGTGCCAGGGGCTCCAGAGCTGGGCACAGTGCTCCAGGTGGGGTCTCAGCAGAGGGTATAAAGGGGCAGAATCCCCTCCCCTGCCCTCTGCCCACACTGCTCTTGCTGCAGCCCAGGCTCTGGTTGCTCTCTGGGCTGCAAGTGCACACTGGAAGCTCATATTCAGTTTCTCATCCAGCAGCTCCCCCAAGGCCTTTTCTTGAGGGCTGCTCTCCAGCCAGGCACTGCCCAGCCTGTATCAACGCTTGGGACTGGCCCAACCCAGATGCAGGAGCCTGCACTTGGTTGTGTAGCACTTCCTGAAGCTGGCCTGAGCCACATACACTACAGGGACCTTATCCCTTTCTACAGTACCTGTGCATTTTGGCTTGGGCAGGACCTGCCTGGCAGAGCCCCTGGAGTTAGCCAAGCAGGTGGCTTGTGCTAGATGTGTGCCAGTGCTCAGAGGTACCACTGCCACTGCTCTCAGGGCAGTGCTGGTAGTTCCCTGCAGCATCTTCCTAGCTGCTGGTCCAGGAGCAGGGATGTGACAACCCCACCCAATGCCATGCTCCTTGGCCCAGGTGTCTGTGAGGCTGCACCACAAAGGCTGCCCTTCAGCTCAGGGGTTCCTGGGGTGCAGGGAACAGTGTTCTGAGGGCAGTGTCCTCAGCACCCTGTACTGTGCTGGCATAGGGCACAGTCTGCTTCCAGACATGCAGTGTGCTTGCACCCTGGGCACATGGCACTTGCCATGCCAGCTTTGTGGGAGTGAGGCACAATCTGCCAAGCCTACCCAGGTTTGTATTTCAACCCTTGCTGTGACACCAGAGAGGCCTCGGCCACTCTCTGGTTTGACTGCAGCACCTCTGCCCCTCATGGCTAATCTGTGCAGCAGTGTCCCTGGCCAGGCTCTCTCCTCAGCCAGTAGCCCATCTGTGTGCTGCACCCTGAGGTGCCATGGGCTCACCAAGGTGTAACTAACTCACCCGTACATTGCCAGCTTCAGTGCCAGCAGCCTGACCTGCCTGCTGGTTGATGTCCTTCCCTGGCAGCCTCTTGTCCTGCAGAGACTGCCCTGGGCACTGCTGTGTGCACAACCTCCCCTTCATCTGGTTCAGAGCTCTGCTGCTGCTCAGGGCCCTGCTTCAAAATGAGCTTCTTCCAAGCTGCTGGGCAGAGCAGGTCCTCAGCCAGGCTGCAGTGTGGGTTGTGCATCCCCCAGAAACCCACACCCCAAGAGAGCCTGCTGGGTGAGGACAGCCTCTGGCATCTTGCCTTGGCTCTCCCCAAAACCTACATCTCCTCTGCAGGCCTCTTGCCTTCACTTGATGGCAAACACCTCCAGCGGGATTGAAAATGTTTCCTTCCCTTTCTCCACAACTTCTGCTGTGTCACCCCACGTGGTGATCTCATCAACGTGCTGCAGGGGTCCAGAGCTCCAGCCTGTTCTGGTGTGCTCTGGATCAGCCATGGCAGGTGGTGGACCTGTGTCTGCCCTGGGCAGTCAATTCCAGCTATGCTGGGCACCTCTCCAAGTGAAACCATGGCCTGCACTTTGTTGCCAAAGAGGTTGAGACAAATAGACTACAGAGATGATCTGCAGTGGCTGCTTGGCTGCCCTGGACCCCAGTTTGTAGTGGAGCTGCAGCACCCTCGGTATGGCAGCACTTCGTGAGTGATGGTGTCACAGCATCTACTGTCAGCCTCCATCCTCCATTCCATCTCTGCATTGGCCAGGTGGGGCTGCTGAAGGGGGAGGGGGTTTTGCTGATCACCTCTTGGCTCTCCAGTTGACAAATCAGTTTAGGGATGGGGACCAGGGAGCCTTGGTTGGTGCCGCTGGGCTGCTGTGGTAGCCACTGGCACCTGCTGCTCCTCTACCCTCAGCAACCCCCTGAGAAGAGACCAAGCAAGATGGACAGCCATTTATTTCCCTCCACCTCCACCAAAGCAGCTACACCAAGGGCCCTTTCAGGTCCTTAAAGTACCCTCTTCTGAGGCAGTCTGTGCCAAGGACACACAGGGCCCCTGGGGCCATTAGGACTAACTCACCACTTGTGCCTGGCCATCTTCACAGGACTCTGCTTCCAGGGAGCTGGCACATGACAATGGTGTGGCACATGGGTGGTGTTACTGAACTCCACCTGGCTCTGTGCCTGCTCCTCATTCAGATCATTCTCAAGCCCCTGCAGCACCTCTGCCCCCCTCAGGTACCAGACTGTTCTCTCCACCAGCCTGGACGGCAGCAAACACCTCCCCTGCAGGGAGACCTTCACACCTGGCAGGAGCTGTCTCCAGAGCCTGAGGGCTGATGCCTGTTTCCTTCCCCAGCAGGGATTTCAGTTTCTTGGCTTCCCTGCCCTCTGATTCCATGCTGTTGACTCTGTTACCCCACATGGGACCAATCGGGTGCCAAGGTGCCCACCTGGAGGGCAGCTGAAGCCCTCTTGCATGCCTTACAGCTCACTCAGTGTTAGGGATCAGGTGACTGATTACCTCTGACTCTTCCTCCTCTCCTCCTGATGCCCATGGCTCATCGTCAGCCCTCAGGTAAGCAGGGGGCACTGATGCTGGTACAGGTTGGCTCTGTGATGCAGCTGCAGCGCCTGTTGCCAGGGTCTGAGCACCTACAGTGCTGCCTGGTCTGGTTTTAGGTTCAGAGACTTTCTGCTCTCCTTGAGGGACTATTTAAGGTACAGGTGTGCATACCAAAACTGCTTTAACCACACTGGTCAGGCCTGTCCTTAGCTCCACCCTTTCAGCCCCAGAGTGGGCACCAGAAAGGACTTTGTGGTTTAACCCTGGCTGATAATTGAGCCCCACACAGTTGCTCACTCACTGCCTGCAGTGGGATGGGGAGAAAAAGGCACAGCCCTATGAGTGAAGGCAAGAAGAGAACAAGCACCAAGACACAAGAAGTAGCACTGAAGTGACATGAAGCAGGACCCCAGCACTGCTGGGCACCACCATGCCAACCCTTCCCCAGCCAGCAACCCCCCTCTGCAACTCAGCATGGCATCAGTGTGGCACAGAAGGTCCCATCCTTTGGCTGGGCATCCTGGTTGCCCCCTCCCAGCTTCCTGTGAGAATTGACCCCAACCAAACCCAGGACAATCTCTGCTTTCCCCTTCTTACTGCACAGGAGCCCTTTGAGCTGTCTGTGAAGGACACTGATGTCAGAGGGACCAAGAGGACACCACCAAGCTTGCCCAAGCCTCTCCAGCTGATATTCCCAAAGCACCACCAGACTCCACAGAGGAAACACTCAGGTCTGAGAAGGCCCCAGAAGTGTTGGGCAAGGTGCTCCAAACATGGCTGCAGAGTGCAATGCTCCTGGCCCTGCAGCCCTTCTGCATGAGTCCCAACCACTGCAGGGCAGGAAAAATGCTCCCTGTGCTGATACAGTGCGTGGGGGGAGAGGATCCCTCCCAGGCACCACACCTGCACAGCGACAGCCTGGGCATGCACTGACTCCAGCCAGGAAAAACAGAGCCACTGAGGTCAGGATCCATATGCACAGTGCCAGGCCAGGACTCCCACTCTGCCTCCTCCATCAGCTCACCCCTGAGCAGTGGGAGAAGAGGCTGGGATGTCCTAAAGCAATGTGCCTCCCAAACTGGTATGATGCCACCCAGTCCCTCTTTGTTTCCATCACCTTTTCCAGGAGAAAAGCAGAGCAGCCACAGTCAGTCTGTGACTGGTGCTGGCCACTGCTCAGCTCAGGCCCTTGTTCTGTGTCCTGACATCAGGATCAGGTTTGCAGGGGCCAGCCCTGTAGCCTGGAAATCACAACATATCTGCAGCTTCTCCAGACATTCCCTGGCTGCAAGCAATAACCAGTGAGGCTGAGGGAGTCACCAAAGGGTGGGCCAGGCTGTGGGGTGTGGCTGGCAGCATCTCTGCTGGCTTGCTGGGGCACGGGGCACAGCCACCTGGCAGCAAAAGCTCATTCTCTGAGTTTCCATCCTGATCAGCCCAGGGGCCAGAGTAGAGCTCCTCCAGCAGTGCTCCTGCACTGCCTGGGACATGGGAAGGCATAGCAGCCAAAACCACCCATGGGTTACTGCCAGCCTGCAAGGGCTGGTGAAGGCTCCTTCCACAGAGCAGCACAGTCCTTTGGCCACACAGAATCACGGAGTGGCAGCAGGCAGAAGGGACCTCTGGAGATCATTGAGTCCAATCCCCCTGCCAAAGAAGGTTCACCTTGGGCAGGGCACACAGGAACACATCCAGGTGATTTTTGAAAGTCTCCAGAGCAGGAGACTCCACAGCCTCTCTGGGCAGCCTACTCCAGGGCTCCAGCACCTCTACATTAAACTTTTTCCTCACGTTGCAGTGGAACCTCCTGGGTTCCAGTCTGTGACCACTGCCCCTTGTGCTCTCACTGTGCAGCACTGCAAAGAGCCTAGCCCCCTCCTCTTGACACCCTTCAGATACTTGTACACATTGATCAGGTCCCCCCCAGCCTTCTCTTCTTCGGGCTAAACAGCCCCAGGGCTCTCAGTCTCTCCCCCCAGGGCAGATGCTCAAGTCCCTTCAGCCTCCTGTTGGACTCACTCCAGTAGTTCTCTGTCTCTCTTGAACTGTAAAGCCCAGAACTGGGCATGATAGCCCAGATGTGGTCTCACCAGGGCAAAACAGAGTGGGAAAAGAATCTCACTTGACCTGCTGGCCACATCACTTAATGCACCCTAGGATGCTGTTGGTCTTGGCCACAAGGCCAAATTGCTGTCCCAGGGGTAACCTCTGCCCACCAAGACTCCAAGGTCCTTCTCCATGCAGCTCTTTTCCAACAGCTCATCCCCTAAGCTGTACTGGTGCCTGCTGTTGCTCCTCCCCAGGTGCAGGACTCCACACTTGTCCCTGTTGACCCTCCCTAGGTAGATGCCAGTGCCAGAGCTTTCACAGATGACCTCAAGGAACTGGACTTGAGAAGCTCTTCCTGCCTAACATGTGAGGAGCTCAGAGAACTGAGCACTGCTCTCCAAGTTGTGCTTGGATGCAGCATAGAATGGATGCAGCATAGAATGGACTTGGGAGGGACCCCCAAAACTCATCCAGCCCAAGCCCCTGCACTCAGCAGGGACATCTCCACTGGACCAGGTTGCCCACAGCCCTGTCCAGCCTCAACTCGAGTATCTCCAGAGATGGACCTCAACCACCTCCCTGGGCAACCTGTGGCAGTGTTTCAGCAGCCTCCTGCTGCAGAACTTGCTCCTCACATCCAGCCTATATCTGCTCTGCTCTAGTTTGAAGCCACTGCTCCTGGGCCTGTCCCTGCAGCCTTTGGGGAGCACAGCTGCAATGCCTCTGCACTGACACAAGGAGCACGAGGAAAACGCAGGGAGAACTGCAAAATGCCCAAGTCTGCAGGGTTCTGATGTCACTGGCAGCACTGGGACGTGGTGGGGAGGAGCTCATGGTTGGAGCATGGGATAGATGTTGTGGACTCTTCAGGGGGTACAGGTAGGGCAGAAGGGGAGGAGGTGCTGCCCTCTGCATCAGTGATAAACTGGAGTACATAGAGCTCCATCTGGGGATGTGTAACTCAAAATCAAAAGCTTATGGGTAAAGGTTAAAGGGCAGGCACAGGAAGGTGACATCTCTGGACTGCCCTTCACCGGCTGAGCACCACTGATGCCACTGCCTGCCTTTCACCGGCTGAGCACCCCTGATGCCACTGCCTGCCCTTCACCGGCTGAGCACCACTGATGCCACTGCCTGCCTTTCACCGGCTGAGCACCCCTGATGCCACTGCCTGCCCTTCACCGGCTGAGCACCACTGATGCCACTGCCTGCCTTTCACCGGCTGAGCACCCCTGATGCCACTGCCTGCCCTTCACCGGCTGAGCACCACTGATGCCACTGCCTGCCTTTCACCGGCTGAGCACCCCTGATGCCACTGCCTGCCCTTCACCGGCTGAGCACCACTGATGCCACTGCCTGCCTTTCACCGGCTGAGCACCCCTGATGCCACTGCCTGCCCTTCACCGGCTGAGCACCACTGATGCCACTGCCTGCCTTTCACCGGCTGAGCACCCCTGATGCCACTGCCTGCCCTTCACCGGCTGAGCACCACTGATGCCACTGCCTGCCTTTCACCGGCTGAGCACCCCTGATGCCACTGCCTGCCCTTCACCGGCTGAGCACCACTGATGCCACTGCCTGCCTTTCACCGGCTGAGCACCCCTGATGCCACTGCCTGCCCTTCACCGGCTGAGCACCACTGATGCCACTGCCTGCCTTTCACCGGCTGAGCACCCCTGATGCCACTGCCTGCCCTTCACCGGCTGAGCACCACTGATGCCACTGCCTGCCTTTCACCGGCTGAGCACCCCTGATGCCACTGCCTGCCCTTCACCGGCTGAGCACCACTGATGCCACTGCCTGCCTTTCACCGGCTGAGCACCCCTGATGCCACTGCCTGCCCTTCACCGGCTGAGCACCACTGATGCCACTGCCTGCCTTTCACCGGCTGAGCACCCCTGATGCCACTGCCTGCCCTTCACCGGCTGAGCACCACTGATGCCACTGCCTGCCTTTCACCGGCTGAGCACCCCTGATGCCACTGCCTGCCCTTCACCGGCTGAGCACCACTGATGCCACTGCCTGCCTTTCACCGGCTGAGCACCCCTGATGCCACTGCCTGCCCTTCACCGGCTGAGCACCACTGATGCCACTGCCTGCCTTTCACCGGCTGAGCACCCCTGATGCCACTGCCTGCCCTTCACCGGCTGAGCACCACTGATGCCACTGCCTGCCTTTCACCGGCTGAGCACCCCTGATGCCACTGCCTGCCCTTCACCGGCTGAGCACCACTGATGCCACTGCCTGCCTTTCACCGGCTGAGCACCCCTGATGCCACTGCCTGCCCTTCACCGGCTGAGCACCACTGATGCCACTGCCTGCCTTTCACCGGCTGAGCACCCCTGATGCCACTGCCTGCCCTTCACCGGCTGAGCACCACTGATGCCACTGCCTGCCCTTCACGGGATAAGCACCACTGATGCCACTGCCTGCCCTTCCGGGGCCAAGCACCGCTGTTGGTTTCACCACGTTTAAACCTCCCCCAGTTCCCCGCAGCCATGTTGCCCTGTCAGGCACACAGGCGAAAGATGCCACATTGTGCCAGGTCTCTCCTCTCCCTCCCTGGCCCCGGGAAGCCCTTGTTCTCCCCTTGTTCTCCCCTTGTTCTCCCCTTGTTCTCCCCTTGTTCTCTCCCTTGCCTTCCCCAAAAATCACATGACCATCACATTCTGAACCTCATCAGTGAGGAGAAACTCTTTGCCCATGACATGTACCAGAGGAATACACAGCATGGGCTGTTGTAGCCCACATGCTGCCTGCAGGCAGCCTCAGTCTCTTCTGCCCCTCCAGTAGACATCAAAGGTCCTTCTAGAGAGGAACTAACATTGTTCAGTCATGCGAGATCCAAGATGTGTCCACACAATGCCAGCGGATTGGCACACAACAAACCCAGAACACAGTTCTGATCCCAGACCAGGCTGGCTTGTGCTGTCCTTGTGTGCTCCTTGCAGACAATGCCTCATGCCCCAGACCTGTTTAATCCTTGAGCAGACTACTTAGCCCCAACACAGCTCCCCAGATACCTGCAACGACTCCCTAGTGCAGCATCACAAAGTGTGCACAACTCCACAGTCTTTTCTACTGTTTCCCAGCCCCATAGCTGTTGCTCTGCAGGACCAGAGGCAGAAGAAGAGCTGGAGGAAAGATCAGCCCCATCTGCAGTGGGCAGCACCAAACCTTGATGGTCCTATGGAGGTGGCCAGCCAGGAAGCAGCTCTGCAGGAAGTGCCCCTGGAACAAGGCACTTGTGCCCCATAGCAGGCCATTAGAGAGATTAATACGTTGAATAATCTTCCTTTAGTCTATTCTAGGGCAGAGGAAGAAAAGAGTCCAGCGTGGTAGAGCAGGCAGTGAGGAGAAAGCTGGGGACAGGCTCTGTGGAAGCCATGCAGGGAGCCAGCAGCTGAAGCACACAGCTGCCTGTGGTCTGGAACAGTCTTTGGAAGAGGTTTTCCATCCTTAATGCTCTGAGGATGAGGACTTACTGTTGGATGCCTCATTCTCAATTCTGTTCCTCTGGAAAAGAGCCCAGAGCAGCCTCAGAAGCCCCAGGAGGTTGCAATTAGCTCCTCAGGTGCATTACTTGGTGGACAAATGCACACTGTGAATTTCATCCAAGACATCACTGCGGTGCTGGTGCTGGGCAGTTCTCACTGAAGTTCTCACTCAAGTGCTGTTTGCACTGCACAGTCCACTTCAATACACTGGTCTGAAGTCCCCAAATTGGTACAAGTCAAAACGTGGCCACTTTCCCTTCTCTAGGTTGAAAAGTTTCCCTTCTTTTCAGTCTTCCATCTCTCAAGGTTATGCTTTGCTGGCAGCAGCCACCAGTGACCAAGGCACTGGCTGGGCAGTTTGTTGAGCAAGAGCTTTCCTGTGCAGTAAGTCAGTGTCCTACAAGAGCACAACAGCACCTCTAGGGAACGAGGAGCTGCAGATGCCATGGGAGATGTGCCTGAGCTGGTGACCCTGGTGCTGTTGAGTGGGCTTCATGCCAGCTCCCAACTCCTTATTGTCTCTGGTGAAAACACAACATGGTCCTTGTGCAGACACCAGGGCACGAAGGCCTGCGGCTACCTGTGGCACCCAATCCAGTTCCAGGAGCTTGAGATGAGGCTCCAAAGCAGGATTTGTGTGGGATTCCACAGTTATCCATGTGGGAGAGAAGACTTCCAGCTCTTTGAGCTTTCAGGCAGCTGAAGGCCCACTGGGCTAAACACCTTACAAACGCTTTCTAGTGGACAGGTTCTTGCTCCAAGAGTTTACAGTCTGCAAGAGCAGTCACAGCTTCACCACTGCAGACACTACACCTACCTAAACCCACAAACGTTTTGGTCTCAGGAGAACATATTTTCAGACCAATGGTCCAGCAATCAGTGATCTGGGTGCTGAATCCACTACTCACCTCTTCCTTTGGCAGCCCATTTATATCTACTCTTCTTTCCATCTCTGGTTTGGATCCACAAGCCCAGAATAAAACAAAGTCCTTCCCTGGCTTCCTGACCCTCGAGCCCACAGGTGTGTCCCACCTTATGGAGCAGGCAATGGGGCCAGACAAAAAAATGGGTGAGCTGCTGCATGATGCTGGGCTCAGCTCTCTGCTGTTCTGGCCTCACAAGCTGTTGACTCTGTGCTCACTGCCATCTTTGAGGCAGAAGTGGGTAGGCAGATCCCTCCATCTCTGAGCCCCAGCTGAGGGTGAGCAGGGAGAAATCCAGATCACCAGGATGCTGAGCCATGGGTCTGACAAAGTTCTTTGGAGAGCAGACCTCAGCCATTTGGTGTCTCAGGAAGGCACAGCCTCTCCCTTCCCCTGGCCAGTGGAGCTCAGCATTCCTGAGGGCTGTGGGTGGCCCTGGCTGACTCTCCACAACCTTGCCAGATGCATCTGTGGCTGGGTGCCCCCTGAGCACGATGCCAGGAGAGCCACACCATGTTGCTGCATGGCTGGAACAGGATGGACACAGGTGTTTAAGGCTTTGAAACATAAGATGACTCTGAGGCTTTCCCAGCAGCCCAAAGCCCCTCTCCCTGTGTACAGGCCCCAGCCCCACCAGAGGTGATTCTCCAAGGCCATGGGGATGAAGAAAGGGAAGGGTCTGGGTTTAAGGGCATGGGGAAGCAGGAGAGGGTGATGTTTCTGCTGGCAATTTGGAAAGCAACCTCAGGGGACCTTAGGTCTCTCCAGGGTCATTTGCTTTTAACAAGCAAACAGACAAAGGCTGCTCAATGTCCTGATTACATTTTCTAAAACCCTTATCCAGGGAAAACTCTTTCTTCAGTTTTAACCTTGTTTCCCACCCAAGAAATTAGAGACCAAGACTACGATTAACTAAACATCAGTGCATCACTCACTTCTCCCTTCTCCACCTTCCTTTTGCATTCCTGACACATGTCCCCACCTCACCAGAGAGTTAATTTAGAGTTTGGGTGATCCTCTTGACAAGCCTCACTGGAGGCAGGCAGATCAGTCTGGAAACTGATTGTCCCTCCTAGGCTCCAGGCTCTCTGCAACATCCTCCAACTCATCCAGGACCTCAGTGAAAGCTGGCCTCTTAAACGGTTCCACCTGGAATTAGAAGGGAAAGCTGAGGAGGACACCCTGGATACAAGGTTGGTGCTCTGCAGCAGCTCTGGCAGCTCCCCCAAGACCAGGCATCCATCCATCATTAGCACTACTTTGGGTTACACATCTGCTGGTAGAGACTTGTGGCATCACCACTTGAAGCTGCAGGCCCAGGCTGCTGCAAACGAGCAGCTGCAGGGCAGTGCCATGGTGCAGCACAGCTCAGGCAAAGACAGGGGCATGCTGAACACAGCCTGACACAGCCCAGCTGGGCAGAGTGTGGGACTGCTCATCCCCAAAGCCATGGCACAGGAGCAGGTGTTGTGCAGGGAAACACTGCAGGTCCCTCTGCTTCCTCCTGAGAGCCAGGATCCAGCTGTCTTACCTCCCTGGTCCAGATCACCCTCAGCTGGCTGTGATCCCCTAACCCTCACAGAGCCATTGGGATGTACCCAAAGTGAGGGATGTGGCCCAGGGCATCCCAATCCCACACATGCACCATGAGACTGCCCTTTGTGCCTGACCCCATGCAGCCAGCCTGGAGAGCTGCAGCAGGAACTCCTCCAACCTGCACACCACCTGAGGGCAGAGCAAACAGCCCCAAGGACCATCTCTGGCAGAAGCTCATTATTGGGTCAACCTGCATCAAGAAGCTGCCTGCCAGAGGTACAAGATCTGAGCACACATAGACCTGAACCAGCTTCTGACTCAGGCTGAGCTCTCCACATGCCCTTGGGACCCACACAAGGGTTCGTGTCCATGTGCAGCCCTGAGCTGCTAGCAGTGAGGTGCACCAGGATCACCCAGCAACTCCATCCTCTGCATGAAGAGGAGAACAAAGAGCACAAAGAACAGCCCCTTTTGCTTTTCTCTTCCTTCACTACATTAACTTCATTCCTGGCTGCTTCTGCCTTGCCTCCTGAGGTGCTGGGCAGCACAGGGAGGCCACTCAGTGTTCACCACTACCTTCCACGCTGAAGCAAGACAAAACCCTGCTGGCATCTGCAACAGCAGGCTTGGCTGCAGTGAGGCACTGCCCACCAGACCATCAGCTGCTTGCCTCTGCCTACAGCTGGCTTAAGGAAGGACTGAACATCACCACCAATGTGCCTCCCTCTTTGAGCCTGACAGGCAAAGGAACAGGCAGGATGCTTGGAGGCTTTGGGCTGTAATACACAAACTGAACACTTCTCCTAGGGACAAGACTGCGTAGCAGGTGAAAACACACTACTGACTCAAGTGGCAGAGCCTTGTGTGACAGCACTGGCAGTAGCAGGGTCAAGCTCCCCATGGCTCACAACAGCTTTGGTATCTGCCACACAAGTGCACACAGTCAGCAAAGCCAAAGCGGGGGAGGGGGGCGGGGCAGGACTCTCACCCGACAGCAGCTAGCAGCAAGGTCCATCACCTGCTTAGGGCATTCACCAACCATCCCCTGGAAGGCGGCAACATCCAAGCCATAGTCCTGTAAGGCAGGGGGCAGAGGATATGGAAAAGACTTCAGCTGCAAAGCCCTTTAAAGCTCTTCACCCTTCTCAAGCTGTCAAAGCACAAAACACTCAAGGCTTAAAGCTTTAGAGTGTCCAGCACAGGTACTTCATTGACAGCTGTGCAAAGGTACCAGGGCAGCTCTGGCAAGGCTGCTTGGGTGGTAAATCATCAGCAGAGCTGGGAGCCTGCAGCATCCTTCTGCTTGTGCTGTGCTGTCTCTGCTGTGTCCTCCTGGAAAAGCACAGCCCAAAGGCAACCAAGGGCACAGAAGGGGAGACCAGGAGAGGAAACAGCCCAGGTGCTGAGCAGTGGCTGCTGAGGAACTGCAGACAGCACCTGAGAGCCAAAGGGGTCCAGCAAGCTGCCTTCATAACTACCTCTCTGTCCTTCCAGAGTTCTGAGTCTCTGAAATGAAGTTCTTCATCTTGTGAATACAGACAGGGGTCAGCTTCTATTTAGTGCCACAGAGATGTGGAATAATCTCTGATCACTGTGGGTTCTCTGCAGTGCCCCTTGGAAAGCAGGAATTTACTGTTTCCTGCTGGATTTGTTGCCTCTGTTCAGGGTAAAAATTTCCTTCCCACTTGGTGGAAGGAAAATGCTGTAAATGTTGAAACCAAAAAGGCCAAGTTCCTAAGGCAGCAGCTGAAGGGCACTGGAAAATAAACATGTGTGATGGAAGCTGTGTTTAGTCTGCTGCTCAGTGGGGAAGTAGGAATCACACAGACACACAGAGTGTTTAGGGCTGGAAGGGATCTCCAGAGATCAGCTAGCCCAACCCCTGCCAGAGCAGGGCACCCAGGAACACATCCAGGCAGGTTCTGGATCTCTACAGAGCAGGAGACTCCACAGCCTCTCTGGGCAGCCTGCTCCAGGCTCCAGCACCCTCTCAGGGACAAAGTTTCCACTCCTGTTCCCCTGGCACCTCCTCTGCTCCAGCTGGCACCCAGTGCCCCTTGTGCTGCCCTTGGCCACCCCTGGGCAGAGCCTGGCTGCATCCTGCCCACACTGCCCTGCACATCTTTAGCACAGCACTGAGGGCAGCCCTCAGGCTCCTCTGCTGCCAGCTGCCAGCCCCAGCTCCCTCAGCCTGGCCACACAGGAGATGTTCACTGCCTGCAGCAGCTTTGGCTCTGGGCTGGACTCTCTCAGGCAGTTCCCTGAGGTCTTTGATCTGATGGGCCCAGAACTGGACACAATATTCCAGATGTGGCCTCACCAGGGCAGAAGAGAGGGGTAGGAGAACCTCTCTTCACCTCTTCTCACCACTGCCCTTCTAATGCACTTCAGGTCCTTGGCCTTCTTGCAAAAGCAAAATGAGGTACTTGGAATTAAGGTCTTTAAACAAAAGTGCTTCGTTTCAAACTGCTGATCCACAACATTTTTGAACATTCAGATGCACTGAACTCTTTACACTGAAAACATCCCAGAGAGAAACCCAGCTGTGGACACAGAAGCCTGGGTACAGAGTTGCCTGGGCCAGAGAGGAGTCACAGTTTGGTACCACAGAGAAAGTATCATTAGATGTGGCTGCAGAAACCATTACCTGAGTCCTGGGAAGAACTTCAGGGTCAGCTGGGATCCTGCCCAGAATTTCACACAGGACAATGCCAAAGGAGAACACATCCACCTGCAAGAGAAATGGGTGAGCAGGAGGTGGGACAGGGCATGCAGAGGAGCAGGGCATGAGCACAGGGAAATACCCACCACAAGCTCCTTCCAAAAAGCCTATAGGAGGTGGAGGCAGCAACTTCCTAACCCTGCTCTGGGCTCCCGAACCCAGAAACACCACAATGCCCCCAGAGGACAGGCTCAGGCAGCCTGGCTCCTGCCCTTAGTCTGCCTGGTGCTGCTACAAAAGCTCTGGCAGCCTCTCTGAGGGGCTCACCAAGCTCCCTCCTCAGAGGGGGTTCACTGTGTTTGTGCACAGCACCAACTCACGTCCCCAGAAGTGGAACTTAACAAGGGCACAGAAGGAACTTCCACGTTGCTGAGCAGAGCAATGGTAGCAAAGCAAAGGTTCCTTCCCCCCAGCGAATGAGGGAAGGGCTTCTGCCTCTGGGAGCTGTCAGCAGCAAGCAGAGGAGACATCTCCACGCTCAGATGGGAGCTGTGAGGATGAGCAGGGAGCAGGGCAGCGGTGCCAGCAGTGCCAGCGGTGCCAGCGGTGCCAGCAGTGCCAGCCATACCTTCCGGTCATAGGGCTCCCCCCGCAGCATCTCAGGAGCCATCCAGAAAGCAGAGCCCACCAGAGACAGCTTCCTCTCCACATCCTTCACCGGCAGCTCCACCACCTCCCTGGCCAGCCCAAAGTCAGTCACCAAGGCCTCGTGGCCCTGCGGCGTCACTCGGACAAGGCAGTTCTGAAAGGAATCCACAGGGCACAGCATGAGCCCTCTGCCACGGCAGGGCCTGCACCTGGTGGCCCTCAGCCCTCCCCTGGCCAGGGGGCACCTGGGCAGCACAGATGGGACATGCAGGGCAGGTGAGGGCCGCACCAATTGCACCTGAAGCCAGGGAAAGTCCTCTGGAGAAGATGATATAACCCAGAACCTTCTGCCTGAAAGAGCCCTGGACATGGGCATTTGACCTTGCCCATGGTTCAGCCAGAGGAAGGCAGGATGGCAGCCACAGCCCTCACTGCTCACAGCCCCAAGAGGGCTCTCTGCAGGAATTCCCAAACCCCAGCTCTTTCAGCCCGTTCAGCTGCCCAGGATTTCCTCCTTGGCATCTGCTCCCAGGGAACCAGCAGAAGTCTTCTCCAAAGGCAGATCTGGAGTGGGCACATCCCCTCCAGTGAGCATTCTCCCCTCAAGCTCCTGTTAACATTTCCTAGGCTGCCCTGGGAAAGGACTAACCTCTGCCAGCACTGAAGAGCTGCAGGGAGGCAGAACCGACAGGCAGAAGCTTCTGGCACTTTCCACAGCAGGTCTGGTAAGCTCCTGAGCGCACTCAGCAGCCAACAGAAAATGACTTTGTCCTGCCTCAGAGCACAGCAGCACCGCGGGCAGGGTGAGCCAAGCTCTGCCCTGGCCCTGTCTGCAGCTTGCAGCGGTGAGTGGCTGAGCCAGGCAAGCAGCCTGGGCCACACAGGTGAGCTCCACTGGCCTGCTGCTGCCTCTCAGGAGTGCAGACTCCACTGTCTCCCTGATTGCCAACATTCTGCAACACTGCAAGCTCCTCTTGACAGGTTCTCAGAGCACCGAGGTGGATGTGAGGGACACTGCCTGAGCAGCACCAGCTGCAGGCACTGGCAGGCTCCATCTCCACGGCTCACCAAGCCAGCCTCTACTGTCAGCTGGCACAGATAAGGATGAAGCCAATGGCCAACCCCTCAGCCCACAGCCCCTGTGATACCATGAGCACACTGCAGATCCACCTGAGGTCTGGATGGTTTTGCCCAAGAGAGGCCAGTCAGGTACTGCTCCACCATGCCACAGCACTGGCAGGGGAAGAGCGAAATCAAAGCCTGTCTCCGTGGACAGACCTGGGGATGGCAAAGCCCCAGGGCTGTTCCTGCTGCCACCAAGGAGTGTGAGCCAAGACAAGGCAACAGTTCCCCAGACAGGGCTGCGACATCAGGAACATGATGTGTTTCTGCATTACACACAGAGCACCTCTCCAGATGCCACTCTCCACAGTTGGCAAGTTGCCAGGATGTGAAACCTGTGGAGGTGACCATCCCAAAATTGTTGACCTGGACTCTATGGCTCAAGGAAGAACAACTTCCCTGTGCCTGACCAAGGAGACATCTCCTGAGCTCTGCCGGTGCTCTGCACACAGACAGGGACCACCTCACTTGGCTCTTGCTCCCAGAGCTTCCTACTCACTGTGAGCAGGAAAAGAAACCTCTAAACCTGGCAGAGCTTCCCTTGCAAGTGCATGGCAGCCCTGTGCACTGCTGCACCTCCTCCCCTCTGCTTGCTTTGCTGACGGCAGCAGCAGGAGCTGCAAGGTGGTTTCATTTGCTTGGGCCTCCTGCTTGGTGATGAAGGCAAAGCAATGCTGAGCTTGATCAAGAAAGCTTCCTCAACTGCCAGAGGCATCAGCATGGAGCAGAGGACCAGGAGAAGGTCTGAGGACCCCTGGTTACAACCCTAGGGAGTCCCTAACAGTCCCCTAACAGTTTCCTTCAGCAGTCCAGGAGTGATGTCCCCTTTCCAGCTGCGTACCTTGGAGTTGAGGTCTCGGTGGTAGATGTTCTTGGAGTGCAGGTAGATCATGCCCCTGGTGATGTCAGAAGCTAAGTCCACTTTCTCCTTCCACATCAAAGCAATCTCTTTGCTGGCCAGGAGCTGCTCCAGGCAACCCCCATTCACATACTGTGAACGGAGACAAAAAGCAGGTGGAGTGTGACTAGCCATGTCCCCATCATAGGAGCTGTCCTGGAGATTCCTGCATGCTGAACCCTCCCTCACCAACCCAGGAGCCTCTCCTTTGGCATGCAGATTGGCAATGCCACGGCAGGAGTGAGTGGCAGTGCAAACACCCCTCGTGGCACAGCAAGTCACTGCTGGTCCCTGGGCCCCACTGCAAGGACAGCTGTGCCAGCCTGTCAAGGGCTCACTGAGGGCTTTGTTTCACCACCACCAGCACAGTCACAAGGTGAGAACTCCCCAGGGCCAGCCCAGGCTTTCACATTAGACCACACCACCATTGCAGAGCCACCCTGGAGGCCCTGTCACTTTCTCTACTTTTCTTTCCACTTGTGCCCTTCATCCCCAGCTTCTCTTCTCCCCACCAGACAGCCCCTTCTGGCCCTTTGGTGGTGTCAAGCCAAGGTGAAACACATTTTAGCTATCCTGTCTGAATCTCATAGCTCTGAGACCTGCTGTGGGGCAAAGGACCCTGTAAGGCAGCTTTGAGCCCAGAGCCATTCACAGACACAGGAGCTCGAGAGGCAGAGGTTTGTTGCCCAGGGTGTCTACCACCACTCCTGCCAAAGAGCCACAGGGCCCTGCATGCCCACACACTTACAAGCAAGAAGCCTTTACCTCCAGGATGGGGTAGAGCTTCTCATCCTTCACACATATGCCAAGGTACCTGCGCAGAACAACACACAGAGACAAGACACTGAGATTCAGCTCAATCCCCCATGGCAGGACTGCCTTAGGGGTATTAAACCAGTTCCAGCCTCTGCCAGTGTCCATGCCCACAGCCGGAGGTTGTGCCCACCTGACAATGTTGGGGTGGGACAGCTTCTGCAGCAGGCTGATCTCCCGCACTATCACCTCCTGCTCCACATCCTTCTTGTAGATCTTCACCACCATCACCTTGCAGGCAGCAACCTGGGTCACCTGCAGTCAGGGTTGGAGCAGGACACCTCTTAGCTTGCAGAGGTCTGCCAGCACCCCTGGGCAGCAGCATCCCTTGCCAGGAGGAATCTGCTGTCCCCTAGGTGAGAGCAGGGTTGGGCAGCAGCGAGCGCAGGAGTTGCTGCAGGACAGGCAGTGGTCCCCTGGCTCTCAGCCACAGCAGGACCACCCAGGGCCCTGCTCTGTAGCTGGTGTCACTGGGCTGGGGATCCAAGCAGCAGTTTTCATGCCCCATCACAGAGCACTCTGCTACTTCAACATTTCAGCCCTCAGTGAGGTTCATGTCTCAGGTGTGGCTCACACTGAGGCCTGGCAGCTCCCCTCAGGGCAGCCACTGTTCAGTTTCCCCTCCTGTTGAGGGCTGTGGAGTTTTGGTTGGTTGGTGTAAGAGATAAAGATAGTCTAGGCACAGCATGAGCTGGCTTGAGAGCAGCACTGAGTCCCACAGTGTCACCCTCTGTTCTCTGTGATCAGCAGTTTATGGATGGGGTTAAGTGCAATTGCACAGGGCTAAAGGTAAGAGATGCCAGCAGTCATCTCAGCCCAGAGTCTGTGAGTGCCCTCATGCCCAGCACAGCACATGGAGCAGCTGGAATAGGAAATCCTTGCAGGAGAGCTAATCCTTCACTGCCAGGGCAGTGGAGCTGTTGAGCCTCCTGTGCACAGGGCAATGGAAACTCCAGCCTGGTCTGGAGAAGATATGACTAAAAGGCAAGGATAGCCCCACACAAAAAAAAGATGATGGGCAAAAGTAACAGGAGCAGAAGGCCTCTTCTAAAACCACAGGCCCTAAGACTTCAGCCTGGCCCACCTGGAGCAGCCCTTGAGGCACTCTGAGCCATGCAAAATGTCTGCTTTTGTCCTGGCTGGGTGTGAGAACCTGGCAAGTGCAGGGAGGCCTCCATGACCTTCTCATTTCACACCAGCAAGTGATGAAAGGTCTGGTGCCAGCCTTGAGTGCAGAGAAAGAGGTGAAAATCTGGCACTGGTAAGATGCAGAAAGCCAGGGAGTGAGACTGCTTCCTAGCGTGGGTGAGGTTTTCTGAAGGTCCACAGGGAAAGAGGTTGCTCAGAGGCTCCCTTTATGCCTTCCAGCAGCCTCAGAAAAAGAAGTAGAAATTCTACATTTCTGCTTTTGAGCACTCAGGCTCCTGCAATGAAAGCAGCTTTTTGCTTTCCCTGAGAGAAGCCCACACTTGAGCAGCTCCTCAGAGCACACAACACTAAGACAAAGAGGGGAGGTCACCTTCTGCCTAGGTCATGCAATACATAACACACAGAGCAGAAGGCTGTGCCAGACCTCCTGAGTCTGACTCACCAAGCAGAGCCAAGAGAATCCTCCTTCCTCAGCCAATCCACATAGTAACATCTCCTGAGAATGGGCCTGAAGCAGGGACAAAGGAAGGCCAAAGCAGAGGCAGCCAGCACAGCCCTTTGGGAGGCTCTGCCAGACAGTGTCTGCTGGCCAGGGCTGCAAACGAGCACCCCAGTGGTGCTCCACAGGAGTGCTGCTGGTCTGGTCAAGCCTGAGTCCACACAGGCCTGGCTGGCCAACCAGCCAGAGCAGTTGGCTGCAGTCATGCTTGAGTCCCTAGCCAAATGCCAAGCTCCACACAAGGCTGTCCCTGTCCCAAGCCCTCCTCTGCTGGTTTCTCTTCCATCCACTGCATCCCACCCCAAAGCTGCTTGGGTTTTACATCTCTTTTTCTGTCTCTGCTTCAAGAAGTTCATTTCCATTCAAGAGCTTCCTCCAGCCTGCCTACTGCTGAAATTTCATTCAGTGACAAGACAGGAAGAAAATGTCAGGCAGGAGGAAGCAGCAACTGTTACTATGAAAATCTGCTGGGTGGAGGAAAGAGAAGGCAATGGCAACGGAGGTGGGGAACTGCTGCTGGAGGAGGCTGTGGTGGGACAGGGACTGCTCACATCCTGCTTCACTCTGCAGGGAGCTGCCACAGGCCTGTGTCTGCAGATCCCCTTTGAGCAGCTTCATGACACTGTCCCTGGACCTAACCAGCCAGGAGCTTTATCTCAGCACCAAGCCCAGGTGCAGTCAAGGAGACAGAGCCTGGAGGAGCAGCCTGTGGTTATCCAACTTGCTCATTTTCTGTAACCCCATGGCCAAGTCCTGCCTGGCTCCATTAGTTTCAACCAGAGACATGCTTATGCCAGTCAGGGATCTCACCCAGAACATGCCACAGCACTCCTCCAGCAGAACCATCTGATGCTGGCCCAGCAGGAACCTGTGCCCATGGTATAATGGGGCTGGGCAAGCTGAACAGATGAAGCCATTGGCAGAGCCAGGCCCAGTTTGTTTCTTTGTTTCCACTGGATCTGTGTCACATCCCAACAAGCAAGACCCATGCCAGAAACCCCAGTCTGGAGGACTGCTAGGAGGGGAGACAAAGGGAGTAGCCTCGGGCACGCTGCAGAACCATGTGGCACCTGCTCTGAGTCTCACTGCCAGCCATGAAGCACTTTCTTTGGCTGCCTGCTCATGCAGCAGTGACCACTGAGGGCTGCAGGGGCCACCCCCCGCCCAGACAAGCAGCACTGGAAGGGGAGCAGAGCTAGCAGCAAAGCTTAGCAGCACCCCAAATCTTGAGCTTGCTCTGAGCTGGTTAAACAAACTCCCACACCAGTGGAGCTCGGTGCAGGGAATGACTCAACAGCCTCAGAGGGAGCAGCAGCTTTGCTTTGGTGCCACACGACCTGCAGAGATCCCAGGGTCTCCTGGCATGAAGAGAGCAGAGGCAGAGGTGGATGCAGCCTGTCCCAGCCTGACTCTACCCCAGGTGCCCTGCTCCAGCACCACTGTAAACCGAGGGACCAGCTGGAGCGGGGTGGCAGTGCTGGCAGCTCCACAGGCCGCGGGGCTCAGGCATTTGACATTCCTTTTCTCCGTAGGTTTTGCAGAAAACCCGCAGCAAGCAGCCTCAGCTCAGCCCATGCCCAGCTCAGACTCGACCTGCAGGGCGAGACCACAGCTCGACGAGCTCTGACCGGGCAGGTCCTCCCATCCTTTGTCAGCGCAGGAGGGGAGATGCGCACCAGAGCGGATGCGCTGGGAGCACAGAGGAGGATGTCCTGTCCGCCCTCACCCCATCCGACCCAGCAGAGCGAGCTGGATGGGATGCGGACAGGGAAACAAACTCGGGGCAGATTCCTCAGGCAAGGCAGCACCTACGCGGCCGCTCCCGCACGGCGCCGGGCTGCCTGCGAGTCACTTTACCTTGTAGACCTTGGAGAAGAAGCCGCTGGCGATCAGCTCGGCGCTGAAGCTCTCCCAGAACTCCAACCTGCGCACGGCTCTGCGCAGCCGCCCCCAGCGCTCCGGGCGGCAGCAGGGCTGGGAGGGCTCCGCGCAGGGCTGCGGGCACAGATCCGGCGCCGCCAGCGCCGCCTCGCACATGCCGGCAGCGGAGCTGCAACACAGACCAGAGCAGGCGAGTCAGCAGCAGCAGCATCTGGGCATCATCACACGGACACTGCACTGCAGGCTAGGGCTGGGCACAGGAGGGGAACCAAGGCACTGAGATCACAGAATGACAGAAAGCATCCAGCTGGGAGACACCTCCGAGCCCATCCAGTCCAGCCCTCAACCCAGCACTGCAAGCTCAGCACCAAACCATGTCCCTCAGCACCACCTCCACAGGCTGCTGCAACACCCCTAAGGATGAGCACTGCAGCACTGCCCTGGGCAGCCTGTGGCAAGATTTGAGAACCCTTCCAGTGCAGAAATATTTCCTGAGCTCCAGCCTGAGCCCTCCCCTGGGGCATCTTGGAGGCATTGTCTCTGTTCCTGTCCCTTGGCACTAAGCAGCAGAGGCTGCTCCCTCCTCGCTGCAACCTCCCTGCAGAGAGCTGTAGACAGCAGCAGGTTAAGGGCTGGGAGCTGGGGCAGGCAGGCAGAAGCACCAAGCGGGGCAGGGATCCCTGGCACAAACTGCAGGCAAACTCCAGGCAGAGACTCAGGGACTGCCACACACAGGGATGACAGCACAAACTGCTGAAAGCAGCCAGACCCCGAGGGTGCCACCACAAACAGTCCCACACGGACTGCAGAACTCCAGTCACAGCAAAGTCAACATGGCACACGGGCACCTGGCTGAGTGCATGGCAAACACCTGCAGGACCAAAGCCCCAGAACTGCTCCTGCAAGGAGGGTGGGGTGGGGTGGGGTGGGGTGCCATGGTCAGAGGGCAGCACTGAGATCAGGCACATGGAAGGGGTTACAAGGACATAGCTTTACCACTGCTCTGACTCAAGGACAGGCAATCAAGGAACATCCTATAACGGGACACAGCTGCAGACTGTCTTGGGACACTCACTGCTGCTGCCAGCCAGCACCATCTGAGTCGCAGCCATGCCAGGCACCCTCTCGTGCAGCTGACCCCGGGCACTGTGCACAGGTGAAGGGAAGAGGCTCGGTGCAGAAGGGAACAGGACTCAAATCAATCACATCCTGTGCTGCTAAAGCCATCCCACTCTGGCTGTGTCATGTCACCTTCCCACAGGGCTCATTCACCCAGATTCTGCAAGCATCTCTCCCTGGTGTGCCAAACAGGGCAGGAGGGCTTGGGGTATGGATGCTGCAGGGCAAGATCCCATCACAGGCTGGTGGCAGGGTGCAGCAATGGGCTTGTGCTGCCCAAGGTCATGCTCTGCCTTCAGGGTCAAGAGCAGGAGGGCAGATAGAGGAGGTACTGGAGCCCCAGGCTAAGACTGCAGCTCACACTCAGGCAGTGAGGCACAGAGGAACTTCTCCACATGCTGCACAGCTGGCCAGGACATAAAGAGATGCCAGCACTGTCTGACAGATCCCACTGACCCCAAGCCCCCGACAAAGCATGGAGAAGGTATGGCAAAAGGTCACCCTGAGCACCAGAGCCATCTCTGAAGACACACTCTCGGGGTTTGCCTTCTCCTGCCCCAACCCTGGACGCAGGTTTGCCCCAACCCTGGATGCAGGTTTGCCCCCTCCTGTTGACTCAGATGTCCAAACAGTAACACAAGCCATAACCTCCTGCCACAGTGCCAGTCACTTGCTGGCAGAGCTGTGGTGGAGCAACCCCAAATGTTGCTCTGGCTACCAGAACCACACTTACCTGGCAGGGTCTGAAAGTATCTCTCTACTTTGGCCCCTGGTGGTAACCAAAGAGGATCCTCTCCCCAGCAGAGCAGCACAGCTGCAGCTGCCCTGATCCCAGCCACCACACAGACTCTCCTGCCTGCAGGGTGACCTGGGCACAGGCACAACACATCCCCTTGGGCAAGGCAGGATGCCTGGGGCTGTGTCCTCCAGAGGGAATGATTTCCTTTTCAGAGGCCTCTCTGTTCAGTGCTTTTCCCACGTACCATCTCCTCCTGCCATGACCCCGTTCATCAATTGCCTCTTTGTCCAGCAGAAGTCCCTGCAGCATCCCCAGCATGCCAGGAATGGCTCCTCACACTATGGCCCTGAGTGGGAGCTGAGTCTTCATTTTCTTCTTACCAATGTGGTTGTTTGTCCCCACATGAGTGCTGACACGTAGGATGGGGGAGAAAATGCCCTTTTGAAATGCCAGGATTTATTTGAAGGCTAAGAGCCAGGGAGGGTCAGGGAGGGAACAGCAGGTTGGGGAGCAGAAAGGTCTCAGGGGACAGCCCACAGCCCCAGGCAGCAGGGCAGGGCACATCTTTGTGACACCCAAAGTCCTGCTGCTGTCTGAGCAGGCAAAGTGCTGGGGATGCTGCCCCCAGCTCCAGTGCTCCCAGCTCCAATTCTGCCCACGGAGGAGAGACCAGGTTTGGGCACAGCAGGTTTGTGCCATTCGAGGCTGCCCTGCCCGCAGGCAGAAGGCAGACAGGACAAGTGCCCCCACCACCCTCTGGGGAAACCACCCAAGGCCTCGGCAGGCAGCTGTGCTGCAGCAAGCCAGGGGCTCCCTCTGCACCCAGTGGCCAATAGGCAACCCCCAGGGCAGCGAGGAGCACTGAGACAGCAGCTTCTGGGCATCTGGGAAGCGAGGGGATGCTGTGAGCTGCCACTGCAGGAAACCCACTCCTGCCAGATCAGAACCATCAGCTGAGCAGCTGCTTGGAAAAGCAGACCTGGGGCACCCTCCAGCTGCCACAGTTGTGCACAGACACTCACTGCCCCCACCCAGGCTCAGTGGCAGAGATGCAGGCAGCAGGCGTCAAACACTTCTCACTGCCCAAAACCTCTCGGGGAAGGTAAGGGTACAGCTGCCAGTCTGCCCCCTGGCACTGTGCCCAGGGTGGTTTAAGCCACATGGGTTTTTGGTTTGCTCCTCCAGCATGTGCTGAGGTGCATGGGCAATGCTCCCTGCACCCCACACTGTCCTGCCCTGCCCATGCTGCTCCTCAGCTCAAATCCAGAGAATACAGAAAATGATGAGATTGGGCTAAGGTTGATGAGCAAAGCACCTCAGTAGCCACTCCTATTGATCTCTGCACACGAGCTGACTTCCACAGAATGACAGAGAACATCCAGCTGGGAGACACCTCCAAGCCCATCCAGTCCAGCCCTCAACCCAGCACTGCAGAGCCAACACCAAACCATGTCCCTCAGCACAGCTCCACAGGTGCTGCAACATCCCCAGGGGTGGGCACTGCAGCACTGCCCTGGGCAGCCTGGGACAAGCTTTGAGAACCCTTCCAGTGCAGAAATCTTTCCTGAGCTCCATCCTGAGCCTCCCCTGGGGCACCTTGGAACCATTGCCTCTGCTCCTGTCCCTTGGCACCAAGCAGCAGAGGCTGCTTCCTCCTCACTGCAACCTCCCTGCAGGCAGCTGCAGAGAGCAATGAGCTCTGCCCTCAGCCTCCTGTCCTCCACCTGCACACCCCCAGCCCCCTCAGCCCCTCCTCACCCCCAGCTGCTCCAGGCCCTTCTCCAGCCTCAGTACCCTGCTCTGGACAGGCTCCAGCCCCTCAGTGTCCTTCCTGCAGTCAGGGGCCCAGAGCTGAGCACAGCACTTGAGCTGTGGCCTCCCCAGTGCTGAGCAGAGGGGGATGGGCACCTTCTGTCCCTGCTGCCCACCTTGTTTCTAGCCCAAGCCAGGATGCCATCGGCCTGGTTGGCCACCTGGGCACTGCTGCCTCATGCTCAGTGACTGCCAACCAACACCCCCAGGTCCCTCTCCAGGATACAGCTTTCCAACCAACACATTCCCAGGTCTGTAGTTCCTCATGGGGTGGTTGTGACCCAGGGGCAGGGCCTGGCACTTGGCCTTGTTGCAGTCCACACAATGAGCCTTGGCCCTTGGCTCTCACCTGTCCAGACCCCACGATAAAGTTTCCCTAGCCTCTAGCAGGACACAGCCACCCAGCTTGGTACCATCTGCAGACTGACTGAGGGTGCCCCAACACCCTCAGGCAGACCATTGGTAAGGACATGCAAGAGGACAGGCCCCAGGGCTGAGCACATCAGTGGTGACCGGCATCAGGCAGGTTCCATTCCATTCCCCACCACTCTGGGCCCAGCCATCAGGCAGTTTTTAACCCACTACAGAGGGCACTGAGCCAAGCCTTGTCCCAGGCATTGCTGGAGGGCACTACTCTGCCCCCTGCTTTCTGGCTTTCCGCAGCAGACACCAACAAGCAGCAGGCACACACCAGTAAGCAGTAGGCACACACCAGCAAGCAGCAGGCACAAACCAGCAAGCAGCAGGCACACACCAGCAGGCACACACCAACAAGCAGCAGGCACACACCAGCAGGCACACACCAGCAAGCAGCAGGCACACACCCAGCAGGCACACACCCAGCAGCAGGCACACACCAACAAGCGGTAGGCACACACCAGCAAGCAGCAGGCACACACCAACAAGCAGCAGGCACACACCAGCAGGCACACACCAGCAAGCAGCAGGCACACACCCAGCAGGCACACACCCAGCAGCAGGCACACACCAACAAGCGGTAGGCACACACCAGCAAGCAGCAGGCACACACCAACAAGCAGCAGGCACACACCAGCAGGCACACACCAGCAAGCAGCAGGCACACACCCAGCAGGCACACACCCAGCAGCAGGCACACACCAACAAGCGGTAGGCACACACCAGCAAGCAGCAGGCACACACCAACAAGCAGCAGGCACACACCAGCAGGCACACACCAGCAAGCAGCAGGCACACACCCAGCAGGCACACACCCAGCAGCAGGCACACACCAACAAGCGGTAGGCACACACCAGCAAGCAGCAGGCACACACCAACAAGCAGCAGGCACACACCA